>CM044554.2:11797837-12237837 GCA_024416835.2 Perccottus glenii
AGAAACTGTTTACAACGTGGCAGAACCGATAAGTAAAGGAGTGTGTCCCGCCAATTACCTGCATGTTGTGTGATTTTATATTTATTGTGTGTGGTTAGCTGATCCGGGGTTTTGGTGTGTGTCTTTTTTTTTAGCTTGCTTCTGTGGCGGAGTGACCGGATTAAGAGGACGGTGCCAAAACCCGAGAGGGATACCCTGCCACGTTGTGCTGCTGCAGACCCGAGGTCAGAAGGAGGAAACCGGGTAGAACGCGGCAGAACCGATAAGTAAAGGAGTAGGTCTCGCCAATTACCTGCATGTTGTGTATTTTTATATTTATTGTGTGTGGTTAGCTGATCCGGGGTTTTGGTGTGTGTCTTTTTTTAGCTTGCTTCTGTGGCGGAGTGACCGGATTAAAAGGACGGTGCCGAGACCAGAGAGGGATACCCTGCCACGTTGTGCCGCCGCAGACCCGAGGTCAGAAGGAAGAAACTGTTTACAACGTGGCAGAACCGATAAGTAAAGGAGTGTGTCCCGCCAATTACCTGCATGTTGTGTGATTTTATATTTATTGTGTGTGGTTAGCTGATCCAGGGTTTCGGTGTGTGTCTTTTTTTTTTAGCTTGCTTCTGTGGCGGAGTGACCGGATTAAGAGGACGGTGCCAAAACCCGAGAGGGATACCCTGCCACGTTGTGCCGCTGCAGACCCGAGGTCAGAAGGAGGAAACCGGGTAGAACGCGGCAGAACCGATAAGTAAAGGAGTGTGTCTCGCCAATTACCTGCATGTTGTGTATTTTTATATTTATTGTGTGTGGTTAGCTGATCCGGGGTTTTGGTGTGTGTCTTTTTTTAGCTTGCTTCTGTGGCGGAGTGACCGGATTAAGAGGCGGTGCCAAAACCCGAGAGGATACCCTGCCACGTTGTGCCGCTGCAGACCCGAGGTCAGAAGGAGGAAACCGGGTAGAACGCGGCAGAACCGATAAGTAAAGGAGTGTGTCTCGCCAATTACCTGCATGTTGTGTATTTTTATATTTATTGTGTGTGGTTAGCTGATCCGGGGTTTTGGTGTGTGTCTTTTTTTTTAGCTTGCTTCTGTGGCGGAGTGACCGGATTAAGAGGACGGTGCCAAAACCCGAGAGGGATACCCTGCCACGTTGAGCCGCTGCAGACCCGAGGTCAGAAGGAAGAAACTGTTTACAACGTGGCAGAACCGATAAGTAAAGGAGTGTGTCTCGCCAATTACCTGCATGTTGTGTGATTTTATATTTATTGTGGGTGGTTAGCTGATCCGGGGTTTTGGTGTGTGTCTTTTTTTTTAGCTTGCTTCTGTGGCGGAGTGACCGGATTAAGAGGACGGTGCCAAAACCCGAGAGGGATACCCTGCCACGTTGTGCCGCTGCAGACCCGAGGTCAGAAGGAAGAAACTGTTTACAACGTGGCAGAACCGATAAGTAAAGGAGTGTGTCCCGCCATTTACCTGCATGTTGTGTGATTTTATATTTATTGTGTGTGGTTATCTGATCCGGGGTTTTGGTGTGTGTCTTTTTTTTTAGCTTTCTTCTGTGGCGGAGTGACCGGATTAAGAGGACGGTGCCAAAACCCGAGAGGGATACCCTGCCACGCGTAGCCGCTGCAGACCCGAGGTCAGAAGGAAGAAACTGTTTACAACGTGGCAGAACCGATAAGTAAAGGAGTGTGTCCCGCCAATTACCTGCATGTTGTGTGATTTTATATTTATTGTGGTTGGTTAGCTGATCCGGGGTTTTGGTGTGTGTCTTTTTTTTTAGCTTTCTTCTGTGGCGGAGTGACCGGATTAAGAGGACGGTGCCAAAACCCGAGAGGGATACCCTGCCACGTTGTGCCGCTGCAGACCCGAGGTCAGAAGGAGGAAACCGGGTAGAACGCGGCAGAACCGATAAGTAAAGGAGTGTGTCTCGCCAATTACCTGCATGTTGTGTATTTTTATATTTATTGTGTGTGGTTAGCTGATCCGGGGTTTTGGTGTGTCTTTTTTTTAGCTTGCTTCTGTGGCGGAGTGACCGGATTAAGAGGACGGTGCCAAAACCCGAGAGGGATACCCTGCCACGTTGTGCCGCTGCAGACCCGAGGTCAGAAGGAGGAAACCGGGTAGAACGCGCAGAACCGATAAGTAAAGGAGTGTGTCTCGCCAATTACCTGCATGTTGTGTATTTTTATATTTATTGTGTGTGGTTAGCTGATCCGGGTTTTGGTGTGTGTCTTTTTTTAGCTTGCTTCTGTGGCGGAGTGACCGGATTAAGAGGACGGTGCCAAAACCCGAGAGGGATACCCTGCCACGTTGTGCCGCTGCAGACCCGAGGTCAGAAGGAAACCGGGTAGAACGCGGCAGAACCGATAAGTAAAGGAGTGTGTCCCGCCAATTACCTGGATGTTGTGTGATTTTATATTTATTGTGTGTGGTTAGCTGATCCGGGGTTTTGGTGTGTGTCTTTTTTTTTAGCTTGCTTTTGTGGCGGAGTGACCGGATTAAGAGGACGGTGCCAAAACCCGAGAGGGATACCCTGCCACGTTGTGCCGCTGCAGACCCGAGGTCAGAAGGAGGAAACCGGGTAGAACGCGGCAGAACCGATAAGTAAAGGAGTGTGTCTCGCCAATTACCTGCATGTTGTGTATTTTTATATTTATTGTGTGTGGTTAGCTGATCCGGGGTTTTGGTGTGTGTCTTTTTTTTTAGCTTGCTTCTGTGGCGGAGTGACCGGATTAAGAGGACGGTGCCAAAACCCGAGAGGGATACCCTGCCACGTTGTGCCGCTGCAGACCCGAGGTCAGAAGGAGGAAACCGGGTAGAACGCGGCAGAACCGATAAGTAAAGGAGTGTGTCTCGCCAATTACCTGCATGTTGTGTGATTTTATATTTATTGTGTGTGGTTAGCTGATCCGGGGTTTTGGTGTGTGTCTTTTTTTTTAGCTTGCTTCTGTGGCGGAGTGACCGGATTAAGAGGCGGTGCCAAAGACCAGAGAGGGATACCCTGCCACGTTGTGCCGCCACAGACCCGAGGTCAGAAGGAAGAAACTGTTTACAACGTGGCAGAACCGATAAGTAAAGGAGTGTGTCCCGCCAATTACCTGCATGTTGTGTGATTTTATATTTATTGTGTGTGGTTAGCTGATCCGGGGTTTTGGTGTGTGTCTTTTTTTTTAGCTTGCTTCTGTGGCGGAGTGACCGGATTAAGAGGACGGTGCCAAAACCCGAGAGGGATACCCTGCCACGTTGTGCCGCTGCAGACCCGAGGTCAGAAGGAAGAAACTGTTTACAACGTGGCAGAACCGATAAGTAAAGGACTGTGTCCCGCCAATTACCTGCATGTTGTGTGATTTTATATTTATTGTGTGTGGTTAGCTGATCCGGGGTTTTGGTGTGTGTCTTTTTTTTTAGCTTGCTTCTGTGGCGGAGTGACCGGATTAAGAGGACGGTGCCAAAACCCGAGAGGGATACCCTGCCACGTTGTGCCGCTGCAGACCCGAGGTCAGAAGGAGGAAACCGGGTAGAACGCGGCAGAACCGATAAGTAAAGGAGTGTGTCTCGCCAATTACCTGCATGTTGTGTATTTTTATATTTATTGTGTGTGGTTAGCTGATCCGGGGTTTTGGTGTGTGTCTTTTTTTTTAGCTTGCTTCTGTGGCGGAGTGACCGGATTAAGAGGACGGTGCCAAAACCCGAGAGGGATACCCTGCCTTGTTGTGCCGCTGCAGACCCGAGGTCAGAAGGAGGAAACCGGGTAGAACGCGGCAGAACCGATAAGTAAAGGAGTGTGTCCCGCCAATTACCTGGATGTTGTGTGATTTTATATTTATTGTGTGTGGTTAGCTGATCCGGGGTTTTGGTGTGTGTCTTTTTTTTTAGCTTGCTTTTGTGGCGGAGTGACCGGATTAAGAGGACGGTGCCAAAACCCGAGAGGGATACCCTGCCACGTTGTGCCGCTGCAGACCCGAGGTCAGAAGGAGGAAACCGGGTAGAACGCGGCAGAACCGATAAGTAAAGGAGTGTGTCTCGCCAATTACCTGCATGTTGTGTATTTTTATATTTATTGTGTGTGGTTAGCTGATCCGGGGTTTTGGTGTGTGTCTTTTTTTTTAGCTTGCTTCTGTGGCGGAGTGACCGGATTAAGAGGACGGTGCCAAAACCCGAGAGGATACCCTGCCACGTTGTGCCGCTGCAGACCCGAGGTCAGAAGGCGGAAACCGGGTAGAACGCGGCAGAACCGATAAGTAAAGGAGTGTGTCTCGCCAATTACCTGCATGTTGTGTATTTTTATATTTATTTTGTGTGGTTAGCTGATCCGGGGTTTTGGTGTGTGTCTTTTTTTTTAGCTTGCTTCTGTGGCGGAGTGACCGGATTAAAAGGACGGTGCCGAGACCAGAGAGGGATACCCTGCCACGTTGTGCCGCCGCAGACCTGAGGTCAGAAGGAGGAAACCGGGTAGAACGCGGCAGAACCGATTAGTAAAGGAGTGTGTCCCGCCAATTACCTGCATGTTGTGTGATTTTATATTTATTGTGTGTGGTTAGCTGATCCGGGGTTTTGGTGTGTGTCTTTTTTTTTAGCTTGCTTCTGTGGCGGAGTGACCGGATTAAGAGGACGGTGCAAAACCCGAGAGGGATACCCTGCCACGTTGTGCCGCTGCAGACCCGAGGTCAGAAGGAGGAAACCGGGTAGAACGCGGCAGAACCGATAAGTAAAGGAGTGTGTCTCGCCAATTACCTGCATGTTGTGTGATTTTATATTTATTGTGTGTGGTTAGCTGATCCGGGGTTTTGGTGTGTGTCTTTTTTTTTAGCTTGCTTCTGTGGCGGAGTGACCGGATTAAGAGGACGGTGCAAAACCCGAGAGGATACCCTGCCACGTTGTGCCGCTGCAGACCCGAGGTCAGAAGGAGGAAACCGGGTAGAACGCGGCAGAACCGATAAGTAAAGGAGTGTGTCTCGCCAATTACCTGCATGTTGTGTGATTTTATATTTATTGTGTGTGGTTAGCTGATCCGGGGTTTTGGTGTGTGTCTTTTTTTTTAGCTTGCTTCTGTGGCGGAGTGACCGGATTAAGAGGACGGTGCCGAGACCAGAGAGGGATACCCTGCCCGTTAGCCGCCGCAGACCTGAGGTCAGAAGGAGGAAACTGGTAGAACGCGGCAGAACCGATTAGTAAAGGAGTGTGTCCCGCCAATTACCTGCATGTTGTGTGATTTTATATTTATTGTGTGTGGTTAGCTGATCCGGGGTTTTGGTGTGTGTCTTTTTTTTTAGCTTGCTTCTGTGGCGGAGTGACCGGATTAAGAGGACAGTGCCAAAACCCGAGAGGATACCCTGCCACGTGCCGCTGCAGACCCGAGGTCAGAAGGAGGAAACCGGGTAGAACGCGGCAGAACCGATAAGTAAAGGAGTGTGTCTCGCCAATTACCTGCATGTTGTGTGATTTTATATTTATTGTGTGTGGTTAGCTGATCCGGGGTTTTGGTGTGTGTCTTTTTTTTTAGCTTGCTTCTGTGGCGGAGTGACCGGATTAAGAGGACGGTGCCAAAACCCGAGAGGGATACCCTGCCACGTTGTGCCGCTGCAGACCCGAGGTCAGAAGGA
Organism: Perccottus glenii; assembly: GCA_024416835.2. Classification (NCBI taxonomy): domain Eukaryota; kingdom Metazoa; phylum Chordata; class Actinopteri; order Gobiiformes; family Odontobutidae; genus Perccottus; species Perccottus glenii. The sequence goes on from CM044554.2 coordinate 11,803,428, forward strand.
GGAAACCGGGTAGAACGTGGCAGAACCGATAAGTAAAGGAGTGTGTCTCGCCAATTACCTGCATGTTGTGTATTTTTATATTTATTGTGTGTGGTTAGCTGATCCGGGGTTTTGGTGTGTGTCTTTTTTTTTAGCTTGCTTCTGTGGCGGAGTGACCGGATTAAAAGGACGGTGCCGAGACCAGAGAGGATACCCTGCCACGGTGCCGCCGCAGCCCCGAGGTCAGAAGGAAGAAACTGTTCACAACGCGGCAGAACCGATAAGTAAAGGAGTGTGTCTCGCCAATTACCTGCATGTTGTGTATTTTTATATTTATTGTGCGTGGTTAGCTGATCCGGGGTTTTGGTGTGTGTCTTTTTTTTTAGCTTGCTTCTGTGGCGGAGTGACCGGATTAAAAGGACAGTGCCGAGACCAGAGAGGGATACCCTGCCACGTTGTGCCGCCGCAGACCCGAGGTCAGAAGGAAGAAACTGTTTACAACGCGGCAGAACCGATAAGTAAAGGAGTGTGTCCCGCCAATTACCTGCATGTTGTGTGATTTTATATTTATTGTGTGTGGTTAGCTGATCCGGGGTTTTGGTGTGTGTCTTTTTTTTTAGCTTGCTTCTGTGGCGGAGTGACCGGATTAAGAGGACGCGTGCCAAAACCCGAGATGGATACCCTGCCACGTGCCGCTGCAGACCCGAGGTCAGAAGGAGGAAACCGGGTAGAACGCGGCAGAACCGATAAGTAAAGGAGTGTGTCTCGCCAATTACCTGCATGTTGTGTGATTTTATATTTATTGTGTGTGGTTAGCTGATCCGGGGTTTTGGTGTGTGTCTTTTTTTTTAGCTTGCTTCTGTGGCGGAGTGACCGGATTAAGAGGACGGTGCCAAAACCCGAGAGGGATACCCTGCCACGTTGTGCCGCTGCAGACCCGAGGTCAGAAGGAGGAAACCGGGTAGAACGCGGCAGAACCGATAAGTAAAGGAGTGTGTCCCGCCAATTACCTGCATGTTGTGTGATTTTATATTTATTGTGTGTGGTTAGCTGATCCGGGGTTTTGGTGTGTGTCTTTTTTTTTAGCTTGCTTCTGTGGCGGAGTGACCGGATTAAGAGGACGGTGCCGAGACCAGAGAGGGATACCCTGCCCCGTTGTGCCGCCGCAGACCTGAGGTCAGAAGGAGGAAACCGGGTAGAACGCGGCAGAACCGATTAGTAAAGGAGTGTGTCCCGCCAATTACCTGCATGTTGTGTGATTTTATATTTATTGTGTGTGGTTAGCTGATCCGGGGTTTTGGTGTGTGTCTTTTTTTTTAGCTTGCTTCTGTGGCGGAGTGACCGGATTAAGAGGACAGTGCCAAAACCCGAGAGGGATACCCTGCCACGTTGTGCCGCTGCAGACCCGAGGTCAGAAGGAGGAAACCGGGTAGAACGCGGCAGAACCGATAAGTAAAGGAGTGTGTCTCGCCAATTACCTGCATGTTGTGTGATTTTATATTTATTGTGTGTGGTTAGCTGATCCGGGGTTTTGGTGTGTGTCTTTTTTTTTAGCTTGCTTCTGTGGCGGAGTGACCGGATTAAGAGGACGGTGCCAAAACCCGAGAGGGATACCCTGCCACGTTGTGCCGCTGCAGACCCGAGGTCAGAAGGAGGAAACCGGGTAGAACGTGGCAGAACCGATAAGTAAAGGAGTGTGTCTCGCCAATTACCTGCATGTTGTGTATTTTTATATTTATTGTGTGTGGTTAGCTGATCCGGGGTTTTGGTGTGTGTCTTTTTTTTTAGCTTGCTTCTGTGGCGGAGTGACCGGATTAAAAGGACGGTGCCGAGACCAGAGAGGGATACCCTGCCACGTTGTGCCGCCGCAGCCCCTAGGTCAGAAGGAAGAAACTGTTCACAACGCGGCAGAACCGATAAGTAAAGGAGTGTGTCTCGCCAATTACCTGCATGTTGTGTATTTTTATATTTATTGTGCGTGGTTAGCTGATCCGGGGTTTTGGTGTGTGTCTTTTTTTTTAGCTTGCTTCTGTGGCGGAGTGACCAGATTAAAAGGACAGTGCCGAGACCAGAGAGGATACCCTGCCACGTGCCGCTGCAGACCCGAGGTCAGAAGGAAGAAACTGTTTACAACGCGGCAGAACCGATAAGTAAAGGAGTGTGTCCCGCCAATTACCTGCATGTTGTGTGATTTTATATTTATTGTGTGTGGTTAGCTGATCCGGGGTTTTGGTGTGTGTCTTTTTTTTTAGCTTGCTTCTGTGGCGGAGTGACCGGATTAAGAGGACGTTGCCAAAACCCGAGATGGATACCCTGCCACGTTGTGCCGCTGCAGACCCGAGGTCAGAAGGAGGAAACCGGGTAGAACGCGGCAGAACCGATAAGTAAAGGAGTGTGTCTCGCCAATTACCTGCATGTTGTGTATTTTTATATTTATTGTGTGTGGTTAGCTGATTCGGGGTTTTGGTGTGTGTCTTTTTTTTTAGCTTGCTTCTGTGGCGGAGAGTGACCGGATTAAAAGGACGGTGCCGAGACCAGAGAGGGATACCCTTCCACGTTGTGCTGCAGCAGACCCGAGGTCAAAAGGAGAAAACCGGGTACAACGCGGCAGAACCGATAAGTAAAGGAGTGTGTCTCGCCAATTACCTGCATGTTGTGTATTTTTATATTTATTGTGTGTGGTTAGCTGATCCGGGGTTTTGGTGTGTGTCTTTTTTTTTAGCTTGCTTCTGTGGCGGAGAGTGACCGGATTAAAAGGACGGTGCCGAGACCAGAGAGGGATACCCTGCCACGTTGTGCCGCTGCAGACCCGAGGTCAGAAGGAAGAAACTGTTTACAACGCGGCAGAACCGATAAGTAAAGGAGTGTGTCTCGCCAATTACCTGCTTGTTGTGTATTTTTATATTTATTGTGTGTGGTTAGCTGATCCGGGGTTTTCGTGTGTGTCTTTTTTTTAGCTTGCTTCTGTAGCGGAGTGACCGGATTAAGAGGACAGCCGGGGTCGCAGGGGACTACGCAGGCTGAGGGTTGGATCCTGTCAACCGGAACAGAGCAGAGACAAAACAGAGAACAGAGACGGAACGAAGAACAGAGTAGAGACGGAGAAGGTTCAGCCTTGCCACTACGAGCGAAGAGCAGAATGTGCCGAGACCAGAGAGGGATACCCTGCCACGTTGTGCCGCCGCAGACCCGAGGTCAGAAGGAGGAAACTGTTTACAACGCGGCAGAACCGATAAGTAAAGGAGTGTGTCCCGCCAATTACCTGCGTGTTGTGTATTTTTATATTTATTGTGTGTGGTTAGCTGATCCGGGGTTTTGGTGTGTGTCTTTTTTTTAGCTTGCTTCTGTGGCGGAGTGACCGGATTAAGAGGACGGTACCGAGACCAGAGAGGGATACCCTGCCACGTTGTGCCGCCATAGACCCGAGGTCAGAAGGAGGAAACTGTTTACAACGCGGCAGAACCGATAAGTAAAGGAGTGTGTCCCGCCAATTACCTGCGTGTTGTGTATTTTTATATTTATTGTGTGTGGTTAGCTGATCCGGGGTTTTGGTGTGTGTCTTTTTTTTAGCTTGCTTCTGTGGCAGAGTGACCGGATTGAGAGGACAGCCGGTGTCGCAGGGGACTACGCAGGCTGAGGGTTGGATCCTGTCAACCGGAACAGAACAGAGACGAAAGGAAGAACAGAGCAGAGACGGAACGGAGAACAGAACAGAGACGAAACAAAGAAAGTTATTCATCGCCACTACGAGCAAAGAGCAGACGGTGCCAAGACCCGAGAGGGATACCCTTCCACGTTGTGCTGCAGCAGACCCGAGGTCAAAAGGAGAAAACCGGGTACAACGCGGCAGAACCGATAAGTAAAGGAGTGTGTCCCGCCAATGACCTGCATGTTGTGTGTGTTATACTGCACAAATCTGGCCTTTATGGAAGAGTGGCAAGAAGAAAGACATTTCTTAAAGATATCCATAAAAAGTGTTGTTTAAAGTTTGCCACAACCCACCTGGGAGACACACCAAACATGTGGAAGAAGGTGCTCTGGTCAGATGAAACCAAAATCGAACTTTTTGGCAACAATACAAGATGTTATGTTTGGCGTAAAAGCAACACAGCTCATCACCCTGAACACACCATCCCCACTGTCAAACATGGTGGTGGCAGCATCATGGTTTGGGCCTGCTTTTCTTCAGCAGGGACAGGGAAGATGGTTAAAATTGATGGGAAGATGGATGGAGCCAAATACAGGACCATTCTGGAAGAAAACCTGATGGAGTCTGCAAAAGACCTGAGACTGGGACGGAGACTTGTCTTCCAACAAGACAATGATCCAAAACATAAAGCAAAATCTACAATGGAACGGTTCACAAATAAACATATCCAGGTGTTAGGATGGCCAAATCAAAGTCCAGACCTGAATCCAATCGAGAATCTGTGGAAAGAACTGAAAACTGCTGTTCACAAATGCTCTCCATCCAACCTCACTGAGCTCGAGCTGTTTTGCGGAGGAATGGGCAAAAATTTCAGTCTCTCGATGTGCAAAACTGATAGAGACATACTCCAAGCGACTTACAGCTGTAATCGCAGCAAAAGGTGGCGCTACAAAGTATTAAGTTAAGGGGGCTGAATAATTTTGTTATTTTGTTAAAAAATTTGAAATATCCAATAAATTTCGTTCCACTTCATGATTGTGTCTTACTTGTTGTTGATTCTTCACAAAAAATTAGTTTCATATCTTTGTTTGAAGCCTGAAATGTGGCAAAAGGTCGCAAAGTTCAAGGGGGCCGAATACTTTCGCAAGGCACTGTATTTTACTACAATAAATAGAAAAATACTATTTATTTATTGTCTATATAAATAGACATATATTATAGTTATCTTACAACCAGCACATGAGCTGTTTTCCTTTCTGTGCTCTTGTCACTTTTGAGGTTTAGTACTTTTGCCCAATCAGAGAAATGGCAATGGGTAAATGCACAACAATATTTAGATACAAAGTTAAACGGTACATAGGCATTATAAAAAAGGATTATAATATAAAAAATATTATTTTTGTACATGTGCATAATATGTTATTTCTGTAAAGGTGACTATGAATGCTATATGCTCAGGTTCAGTCATTAGATTCTAAAGGAGTTTTAAAAATCTATTTGAGAGTGTGTTAAAATTTTACTGTCTTATTTAACTTTTACCATTTAAAACAATTTTACATCTCTGATTTTTTGTGGGCTTTCGGGTTTTTACATAGTTCTGCCACCAGAGGGAGCCCCCATACTTTTTAAATACATTGATTAAATTGTTCCTTTAGTGCTACCAAGATCATAACTGCCAGTTGTCTTTGTATTTCAGCTGGAGGGGTTTAACATTGCAGCTTGTATGAGCCTTGTGCACCTACTCTTTGTTTTTGTTAGGGATATGTCTTGTAAACACAACTTCCATGTTTCACTGCCATCCCCTACTCACTCACTAATTTGTAGTATGACATTATATAAAATTTAAATTACATCCTCTTTCCTTTTGACTAGCACTCTTAAATTAAGGACAATAATGGGGTAGATTCACTTCCATAGCCCCTTTTTTGCACAGAGCTCATCCCACGTGCTTGTGATATCAGCTGAGATTCCTCTGCTCACAGCATCTAATGTTTGCGGTGAATGTTTAATCTGATGCATTGCCATGCATTCATGGATCTTATTTGAAAAAGGCCACTAGTGATCTTCTATCCCCAGTTATATTGGCCAAACATGAGGAGAGGAGACAGTGCTGCTTATCATCTAAATGGACTCGTCATTAGAAGACTGAATGCGATTGGGTCACAGCAACAACACACATGATCACATCTAAAAACAATAGGGCCACTGGCGGAGCTCCAGGCCTTTGTTTACTGATGTGGATCCAGGTGTGTAAATCTGGCTCTGTGCCTGCTCTGAGCCGGGGGTAATATATCAACTATATTACTCTTCACTTTCATCATACGCGTAATGACCAGAGAAACCAAGGGAGGGTTTTCTATATTTTTAATGTGGTAACACAGATAACATTACTAGTAGACTGAATCTGTCCAGATATTTTTGTTGTGTGGGATGTGACTGCATTTTAGTATCTAAAAATCCCAGTTAATTTTAATAAAATAGTATTGTGCTTTTTTATAAAAAACACATATTCATTTTTTTAGGACGACACACAATGTACATTAAAGGTGTTACAGATGATGTAACTCATGCTTAGACAGTGTGTTTATGTGGCTCCGATGCTATCCCCGGCTTTCATTCATTGTTGCTCTGCCGGTCTGACCACAAAGTTGCAAAATGGAGCAATGGAAGAAACAACCTGAAGCAGGTGGTGGCAAAAGAAAATCTCCTTTTGAGGAATATGAGAAGAGGAAAACGGCTCAAGAGCTAAACTACAAAACCAGCGTTTGTCTTGGTGTTTTTTTTTCATAATGGCATGCTCTGAAGAAACAGAAAGGGCTTCCTACTTACGTGTCCGTTACCAGATTTCTCCTGGACATGTAACCTTTGTTCATTTTTTGTCGAAAATATTTTATTTTTGGGAGCTTGGTAAAGATACAAACTTGTATTCTGACACTGTAAAGCAACAGGCAGTTTGGTAAAGCTACGAGTAATATTGGGAATACTGTTGAGCGAGTTGGACTCCCACTATTACGCGTAACACTTGCTTATTATAATTAGGCTAAGGTTTTATTCTAGGTTCTGGAGGAGTAAATAGATGAGAGAATTTAACCTTTAACAGCCGGCAGATTTATTACAATTGAACAGTGCAAAAACAGTGTATTCAGTGCAAAAACAAGATTTTAGAGCTCTTATGGAAATAAAATAAAAGTAGAAGTGTCTTTGTTGTTCAATGTATCCAAATGTGTAGGATTTTATGAATATCCCTTTCAAAATGTTTCTTTCAAAACACAGTGCAGTTGTTTCTTATCTGGGATCCAATAATATGAAGTGGTCAGTTCGGACAATCTTTTCCGAAACCCCGAGCAGCTGGCCACACTGCTCCAGGATTCAGCTTTCAAGAGTTCTCACTGGGTCTGGCTCGCCATCAACTTCAGCATACAACTCCAAGATCAATTCCGGGACCACTAAAAAACCAGTCTGCACATGCAGTACAGAACAATGAATAATATAATTATTCACAGTAGTTTCTAAACAAAATGAGATCTCATAACAATTCTAAATCAATTACATTGTTGTTTTACAATGATTTGCTTCTATGAATTCAAAATTAAACAAAATGCTACAAAAGCATTACACAAATGCCAATTACTTGTGCACCCTTTTTTAAGGCTTTTTACTTAAATTATTCCATGCTTTATTAAACTGAAAATGAGTTTTAACAAAGTTTTCTTATGAATTTACCCATAAGTTAATTAACAAAGTGCATAACAAGCATTGCATAAACATAAATTAAAATAAAATGCATTTCTAAATTATTTACAGTGCATTTGTGAAGTGTTTCACACATACAACACAATAAAATAAACTTAAAACAATCAATTTAGTACTCAGTACCCTTTTTGGTTCAGTACTCTGACTGGTTTTAGCTTTTCAATACACTATAAATTGCATGTGGTCCAGTAACGGAACTAGTAAGATACTAGATATGTTTTTCAGTCTGTAACATTTTCTCTTTGCACTGATTTATAGCAGTCCTTTAATGGAAAAACAAATGATTTTATGACATGAGTGTAGCATTAACTGGTTGCTGGTTGTAAATCTCACACTAATAGAACCTGTCCATTTTCAGAGTGCCAAAGAGACCTGGTTTGAGAGATTTTGCTGACAGGTCCGAACATCCCTGCTGTACATTTTTACACCACTGAAGCTATCCATGGCTTTTTATTCTTGCCACAGTGGTCTTCAGAAAACTTTTAACTCTGGAACATTTCTTTCAAAAACACAAGCGTAAAGTGAGCATTTTGTTGACTTATGTTTTTCACTGAAGAGATGCTGACACTTTTTTTTCTACAGGCCCCTTTCAAACGCTGTGTCCTTTGTTTTTGCTGTTTTTGTAAGACATGGATTTAAACAAAAGAAGGTGCTTTTTGCTTTGTTCTTTCTCTCTTGCAGCATTTCATCAACTGAGTACTTTTTCTTATTTTAGAAAAGCCAGACCTGTCAAGGCTAGTTGAGAACAAAATACTTTTTCTCCAATTTCCCCCTCTCTGTTCGGTGCAGATGGAGCTACAAGGTCAGAATGCAGCAGTAGTGCCACCTTAATCATACGGGGATCAGTGGATCCAAATAGAATGTTCAAGAATTATTTAGAGCCATGTTGTGTCTGTGGATGCATCAGACATAACCCATTTGGGATGAATTAATAGTTTAATAATTAGATTAGAATTAGAAAATAAGTATTCACAGATATTTGAATTTCCAAAAATAGATTTGAAGGCCTTACTACACTTACTATTTTAGTGCTTATCATTTACATTACATTTACATTTAGTCATTTAGCAGACACTTTTATCCAAAGCGACTTACAAGTGAGGAAAACAATGGAAGCAATTGTAACAACACAAGGTAACAAAAAGCACAAGTGCAGAAAAACTAGTCAGTTTAAACCCAGCACAGCATACAAAGCTAAGGAGGAGAATTTATTTTATTTTATTTTTATTTATTTTTTGAATAAAGAAAAGGAATCGATAGAAAGAAAGTAGAATTCAGTGTTTGTCAGTCATGTGTTGACTTATCATTGGGTAAAATTTCAAATCAAGGTTTACTCAGGCTTTGAATGACCCCTGTCTAACTTTAATATAAATTTGGTGTATTTTTTTCTGTGAACGTTGATTCCTTGAGAGAGATCCAATCTTAGAAAATGAAAAATGGAGAAATATAGGAAGAGGGCATTTGGTTTGACCTCCACATTGTTTAAAAGGGGCAATGGTGTGAAATGAAAACTAAAGTGATTATTATTACTTTTTTAAATTTATTATCCCTTTATTATCACCTTGGGGAAATTCATTTTTGGCAGCCCTCATGTTTTTGATGTTGTTGGGGGAAAGCAGAGTACTTTGAAGAAACCCACCCGAGCACGGGGACAACATGCAAACTGTTGGGATTAGTTTGCTAACTAGTTGCTAATTAGTTTTTTTAAATAATTTATTTTAACTGAATTCAGATGTAGAAGTGAAGTGGTTTACCTTAAACTTAAAGTTTTATGTGGTTTATCAATAACCAGTTTTGAATGGACGTTGGGTTATTTAGATGTGTTGTTTAACTTGTACTTTAACTGCTTTTGTTCGCATTAAACTTGCCATAACTGGATACAGGTGCATTTTTAGAGGTTTAACTAACTATTATTAGTTGTATATGGATTTAAAATTTGAACGTGATGTTTTAACCTGGGCCTTAACTATTGAATGGATTTAAACTGGTTATACCCAGATGTTTCCATTTAAACTTCCTATAACTGGATTTGAATGAGCTTTAAGTGGTTTAACTCTAACTTTAAGTGGTTATACCCAGAATTTAATAGATTTTATATGGTTTAACCTGGGATTTGACTGGTTTTGCTTGCATTTAAAGTGGCACTGCGTAGCCTTTAGCTAGTAGCAGTACTTTAAAGTCCAAGTCCTGGACATAAAAGTCTGATATAAATGATGTCTTATTCTCAAACAGAGGGAGCAGAAACAGGCCAATAATCTGGACCCTAGCAGAGTTGTACAGTATTTGTAAAAAATGCACTAAAATGACTCTACTGTTTCAGAAGACATGTTTTTTTCTTCCTAAATTGCCAGTTTTGGATTGTTTCCTCTTAAAAAACAAAACAACACAAAGTCTGTTGAAGGATCTGCATCTTGAATAGCTAAAGGTTACTCAGTGCTTCTTTAAACTTGTTATAACTGGATTTGGACAGGTTTTTAACAGTTTTTTAAGGGATTTGGGTGGGAGTCAACCCGTCACCTCTCATTTACACATAATGTTCTGTCACAGTTACTAAACACACTGTCTACTGTTATTTATAGCTTGACATTGCTATTTTTGTTCATGATTCTATAGTTCTATGAAGTACAATTAATAATGGAACGCTTTAAAAACAAAATATGAAAACATATATTCAGAGCATTTCTTCTATTCATATGGATTCAAGGTTTACAGTAAATCACTTGACACTTTAATAAGTGATCAAAAAGTGTATCCTGCGTAATTATGAAGTGAAATGCAATATTTTCACTGTGTTTCTGAAAAGCCACTGGCAAAAGGTGAACAAAAGCACCGAGCACTTAAGGCTTTTAGGTTTAGATGGCATAGACTGTAACTTTTTTTCTTTTTAAAACGGTGAGATTGGGAGCTTAATGTGAGGAAAATGAAGTGGTTTTATGACAACCCAACAATGAACAGAGCCTTTAATCTCTATTGAAGCTAGTCTGGTCTAGCTTTTACTATTTGTAGTTCAAATGAAATCACAAAGACATATTCTGATTATGGGCACAAATGGAAATCCTTCTGATAACTGACATACTGTAGGTGCATATTTTTTCACAGTGAATGTACTGCACTCTGCCACACAAGCTGCACATTTGAGCAACTTTCACATATCACATGTATTAGGCAAATTGTCCTACCTTTTGGATAAAGTCAGTAAAATAATGACAGTTTCTTGGTTACACTAAATTTAAAAAAACAATATTTTGTATATTAACAGTGATTCTTGTAGTGTATATCTATTACTAACTTTACAGGTTAAATAGACCAATGAAGTATTGTACAAACCACTATATGCAAATCCCCGGCTCTAAAGACATGCATGTATAGGTAAACTGGTGACTCCGAATTGTCCATAGTGAAACAAAAGCCTCGTTTCCACTAGAGCGGTACTGTACGGGTTGGGTCACTATGGGTATGTTACCAAAAATGTCACAAATCTGTGGTACATTAAAAAAATAATAATGTAAAAGGTAAACACTGCAGTGTGCTGATTGGACAATATTTTAGCCTTACTCAAACAAATAACGACCATAAAGAAAATCATAACAGAAGTGTGTTTGTTCAATTGAATTAGTCATTCATTTTCTATCGCTTGGTCCCGCGGGATCAGAAAACAAAGCTAGTGCTTATTAACAACAGCTATTTACAGATTTAGATTAGCATTAGATTTAGCAATGTATGGCTTGCACTTGGCCATAAATTAAAAATATTGCATTTATTGTCTACATTATATTAAACACAAGCTGAACTTAGGGCATTAAATAGTTAATTCCTAAATTGTAGGAAATTGATACAGCTTTGTGAATTTATTAGGAATAAACTGACAAGAGTCTGCTTTAAATACCATTTACGTCTGTGATGTCACTTTACTTCTCAGACTTTGCTCTACTGGACACAGCACAGTAGAAATGCATGCCTTTTAAGAAATACCTGCAAATGGTGCCATACTGAGCTGTACCTTACCTCAACAATGGAAATAAGGTTATGAGAGTGTAAATGATGGTCTTTGTCATTTATTAAGGGATATAGGGATAAAATAGCAAGTGTTACCAAGGGCAAGAGCTAAACAAAACTATAACCAGAAAATAAACACTAATGCTAAATAGTAATAGAACAAAACTTGAACCAAACAAACTAGAACTAACACAAAACACTAACAAGCTGTGGGCAGGTATTTAAACCCTGCTTCTGCTAATTTCCAAAGTTACAGGTAGACTTGGCATGTAAAACTGAGCCTAGGGACAAAAAGAGGTGACCCCTGCTTTCCACTAGACACAGTTTCTGTATATATATATATATATATATATATTTTTACCAAAATAGTAATATAGTAGCACAAGGGCAAAGGTTACGTTGGATTACTTAGCAACATACTCTCGAGTAAGTTTCTTGTTACATCTTTAAATTCCTAAAACATTAAAAAGCTGCTGTGAAATTAAGCTTTGCCTTTCAAATATTTAGCAAATGTCTCATGGAAGCATATTTAATTCTTTATTGTTAATACTGAAATAGTTAAAATTTTGTGATTATTTAATGGACATTACACTTTGTCCTTGGACCTGTTTGTTGCAGCTCGGGGCTGTATTTCAGATGCCATTTTCCTACATAAAACTCTGTCTAGTGTAAATGAGGTTGGCTGCTTTGTTTGTGCTTCCTGCTGGATTTTAAACTAGCTTCAGTAGCTTTTCACTTCCCCACATGCCAAGTTCTTTTATAGCACTAAAAAGCAAAGAGGGACCTATGTGACTCCAGTCATTAGCACATACAGCAGCTTCTTTAATATTCACGCAGCCGTTAGTCACAATGCATCCTGCTGTCACACGTACAATATGGGCTTTGACCTTTCTTTTTTCATATTATCTGCATTTCTGCATATTATCATGTGTTGTGCAGCTTCATTGTTGTCAAAGTGAAGATATTATTAAAATGCAAAGACATTCTAAAAGACACAAGGCACAATAATTGGACCAATCTGCATGCATGCTGCGAATTTTGTGCTGTTAGCTCTTCGATTTAAGATGCAAATCCAATCCCGCAAAGCCTTAAGAGCCACCTAACGAAGCTTTTAATGTGCGATTTGATTGCATTTCACAAGTCATAAAAGTGAATTGAAAGCTTTGCTGTCCGCATTATTTCTTCATAATGATTCAAGATGAAGTTGCCATTAGTGCATGGATTACACTTAAATCTGATCAAGATCATTATGTTGAGGTTCACAAAGAGGAGGGAGATTATTCTCATTTGCTGTATTTTATTTAACAATGTGCATGTGCTGGCTGTTTACTGTAATATAAGTTATTGATAGGGTCTGCCACATACATCATGAGGTCTTATTTCTCCCAGCTGAATGATAAACTTTCCTCAAAGTGTTTAATCATCTCACCTAAGACACTCTGGAGACAAGTTCTAATTTGAACAAAATCTAATATGGAGTCCAAAACCAAAACTGCAAACAGTAATATCTCCTTTATAAACTGTTGTTGGTAGAAGTCGGTAGATGTTGTTTCATAGGAATTAGCATATTTGGAAAAAGATCAGCCAAACTTTTAACAGTTTAGTAAGTTGCCTGGCTAACCTCAGATGCTAACCATAGCAACAGTAAAGGAGTCCACATAATTAACTCTTTTGCAGTAAGAGGGGGCTGGAAAGTATGTCTTTGAAGTTATTGGCGAGCAGTGAGCTGTCAGTCACTGACTCCCTAAATGGGGTAATGTGACAGTTGACTGGTCTATTATTTAAGTTCCCAAATAAAGACAGTGAAAAAAATAATATTAACGTATAATGGGAGCCAGACTTCATGGAGCCAGCCCTCACATCCATAAAATATCAGCTTCTGATGCCACAGTCCACTATTGTTTATAGTTTTCTTCTCTTTCGGCTGTTCCCTACAGGGGACCATCTAGCCCTATCTTCTGCATCTACTACTCTCTCACCAACTACCTTGATGCCTTTCTTCACTAAATCTATAAATCCCCTCTTTGGTCTTCTAGGCCAACTTTATTCAACCCATACACCATTTCTCCTCAGCATGTTGTCAATGAAACAGAAAGGTCCTGTCATCTTTCTCTGTGGCTGTTTTTGCGCTGGAGTTTATGCTGGTGTTTTGGTATGTGGTACCATGTTCCTGCAGAACTGTGCCAATGAGGCACTACCTGCCTAGGTCACATCCCCTAGAATGGACCTTTACTCCTTCAGTATCCATTTCAGAATATTTACAGTGTAACCTGTTTACAAATGCACACCACAGTATAAAACTGTACACTTGGCATTTGTCTATCATGGGAAAATATGTTGCTTGAGTCAGCTACAACTTGCAGCCTGAAGTCTTTCACACTATGATTAGCCATGTATCGTAGAGTAAAATTCAACTACATTTACATTTACATTTATCTGACGCTTTTATCCAAAGCGACTTACATTGTTCTAATGTAGTTACCAGTGTTACAGCCACTGGAGGCAAGGGGGGTTAAGTGTCTTGACCAAGGACACAATGACAGTATGAACTGTGGGGAGAGCGGGAATCGAACCACCTACCTTCCGGTTGAAGGACGGCCGCTCTACCACTGAGCTACAGCCGCCCACTAGCTGTAGTAATGTTAAAAAAAGAAATAAACACTGTACATTTAAATAGATTAGATAGTCGAGTTAACTTGTACATTGCTAGCTGTTGCTCCCCTGTTGCTCCCAATTTACAATTACCACATGCAATCTGACTGAGACTAACTTCAAAACCCCCTTGGAATGTAACAACTTTCTTTCCTAGTTTAAGGTTTTTTTCAGTCAAGTCCATTACAGCCTTGTAAAACAAATAAATAAATTAAACAAACGTCCCCTGTCAGACAGACTGAGCAGACTTTCAAATCTTGCTTATATTCTCCAACTTTCCTCCCTGCACCTGCCACCCCCCCAGCAGTAGAACCATGACCTTGGGATCCTGCTCGTCACACAGCATTATGTCCCACTCTGTGTTATTCTTTAAATACGAGATAAGGGCCATGGCGTGTCCCATGTGGAGCTGTGCGCTTAATTGAGACCTGGACTCTGTGACCTGTGTATGTCCAGGCTTTTCCCTCTGCTGCCCATCACTCATGCTGGATAATTGGTACGCAAGCGGTACTGGAGAGCAAACATCTGTAATAACTGGCTTTGAGGAGAGTCCTTTCTTTCTACTTTGCCTTTTGGGAGGGATCATTACAAAAACAAATTGACATGAAGGCCAGTGGATTCACTCTCTGTTATTCAAATTTCTGAAATATATCACTGTCATCTATTACCCTTAATGTATAGCTGAAGCACAATTACAGTAAACCTGGCTTAGATATGGAAGTGGTTCAACTCTTCTCTTCTGGAAAACCTGGAAAAGCACTGGGTTAGCCTGAATGTCTTGGAAATGTGTATTTTAACGGCATTTGATTTGAAACTCTTCTTCTCATCTTTAGCTCAAAAAAGTTTGCTCTACTTTCTCAAATACAATAGTTTAGTTGAACTGGGATTTAAGTATAAGCCTTTTTAATTAAACACATTTAATAGAGTTTTGATATTGGCATATCAATTAAGGCTGTCGCCTATATAGGCCTATATCTTTTTATTTTATTTATTTAGGACCAACTGGGTTACATTTAGGGGCTGGGAGTTAAATGAGAGCAGCTCGTCCCGCTCTGAACACATGCAACAGGCAGAGGTTGTGTGATGTTGTCTCTAAGCGTGCCTTGCGAGTCATCCATTCTCAAGTTTGAGTTGAGTCACGAGTCCATGTGTCTGAGACTAAACAAGTCCAAGTTCGAGTCCAAGCCATAAAAAGACAAGTCTGAGTCCGAGTTGAGTCATTGAAGCTTACCCTTGAGTCGAGTCACAAGTCACAAAAATGAGCCTGATGACTCGACTCGGACTCGAGAACTCCATCTCAGCCTCTTTGTGAATTTGTTTAAATAAATAGTAGTCAATCCTCTTAAACCCTTTTGAAAATGTTTAAGATTGTGTTGAAAATTTTGATTGAATCTCGTCTGGCTTTAGATAAACCTGTGTAGGCTGTGGAGTGGAGTCAAAACCAAAGCAAAGAGAACAGTCAGATGAATTCCAGTTGATGGCTATACTGACGTTATGAGTATGACTTTTTATTTTTTTGTTTTATCAATTAAAAAGATGGATAAATCCATTTAATGTTTTTTGAATTGGAACTAACTGCATTTTTAGTAGACTGATCTTGTCTCTTACCCAAACCAAGGTGGTAGATCTTAAGTTCAAAAAGGTTGGTGACACCGACTCTACGTTACAAAAGTGTAATCTCAGCATGAATTCATTTGAATGAATAGTACCTAACTTCTCATTCATTTAACATTGTTTGGCTTTGTACTTTTCAGTTTTGTTTAAAATTTTTAGTCATGTTGCTCTGCCAAAAATTTTGACTTCAATGTCTTACCAGGTATATTCACTCAACGGGCTGGTTTATGGAAATAAGACAATTTAGATGAAATAATAATTAGTCCTTTGGCATTTAAAGCCATTTACACAGGCCATCAATGCATGCAATCCTCTCTGAATGTGCAGAAAAAGGAGTGCATTATGCTTCTTAACAAAATTAGCAAACCATTCAAACATTTACGAATGAAATGAGGGAAAATTAAAGCATTCCTGGAAATAATTAGGCCTTGTGGAACTGCCTGCACCACATAATCATAAATCAATGTTTAGCCTCTTCCCTTAGTAATACTGTCCTTTGTTTTTTTCACCACTGCCACTTTGTACATACAATTAGCATGACCCTGACAAGACTGTCTTCGCCGCCTTTTCCATTTCCTCCGGCAAAGGACGGAGGTGACACAATGCACAGCCCCAGGTATTTGTAAGCCCCTCCTTCACACGACCACTGGAGGTTTGCAGTGGAGCAGGAGGGAGGATGGGGTATGGTATCCCCAGGGGAGAGCTGCACAAATCCTAGGGAACAAAAATGCATCCATATTGGCAGAGCTTTTGTCTCCCCTGACAGCTGAGTGTACCGAGGGGGGCCCACTGTAATGAATTGGATTAAATGTGAGAGTAAGAAAGCCCCAGCTCCTCAAAGGCGAGAGTGCAGGAGGAGGAGGAAGGGTGGTTAGTGGTTGTAGAGTTGGAGCTATGCTAATGTGTGTACAGTTTCAACTGTGGGTTGTCATAAAATGGGTTTGAGGGCTGGCTCACTATTAGAGATATATAATACATAAAACAATCATTTTAATTTTTATCCGTGTTAAATGAGGTCCTGAAAAAACAGAAACGATCGCCTCCAATAAATGCAGTCACCATTCTCCTTGAAGTGCCCTAAAACAGGAACATGCAAGGAAACCGAGAAATTTCTGGTGTAATTAGAAAAGATGAGCAAGTCCCAGCAGTATATCACATATGCATAGCTATCTGAAGTGTGTAAATCATCCATCACACACAGCCCCCTAAGCTGATTAAAACACCTGATACCAAACAGTAGCATAGTGCTAATGTGATCAGTCTCATTCCATATTCCATTACACAACACTCTTTTAACATGACCTTAAACCTTAGCGGATTCCTTTTATTGCTGCACTTTAAAGTATAAATCTCCTGAAGAGAGAACCCAGTGATTTTGATTTGCATTTTATTGAGCTTTAGATTGCTCTGGGATAATGATGAGATGTGGGGGCAGTGTTAATGCGCTTTATGTTGACCACCGCAGCGCAACCTCTTTGTCTTGGCTACAGACTCTTTGCCTCATGCACTGCTTCTAATTACTATCAGATCCATAGGCTGGTAAAGGACAGGGCACACCTGCTGAGGCCGTTGACAAGGAAACAACAACATAGGGTGAGGACAACAAATAGAGCTGCCTTGGCTGGAACAAGGAAATCTTTACCTGCACATACAGCCAACTGTGCGGTGGGTAGAATCAGTATAGTTTAGTATAGTATAAGTTGAGAATAGTATATGCATGGCAGAGAACAATTTTATGTAGTAAAGTGCAAAGTTACATAGGATATGTAACAGTAAAGTATCATGAAATCTTTGCTTGCACATACTGTACGTTGTGAATGCACTTGTACAGCAGAGGATATGGTAAACTATCATGTAATATAGTGCACATTTGGATAAAATAGTACAGTTTAGCATACTATAATACAATAGTTTAGTATAATAGATGAACAGAAAAAAGCTTTTCCTACATCTAGTGTCGAGTAGTGTGGCTATTGTATAGTACCAAAGTCATATTGTTTATTATTGTACAGTACTGCATAGAAGCCTAAATTAAATCAAGTTTAGTATAATGGTTTAAATAGTATAGTCTAATGCAATATGCCACTGTAAATAAATTAGTACATTGCATGTGTGTAGTACAGCACACTGCAGCACTGTACAAAAAGGTGTTGAATAGTATAATGTAGTGTGGTGTAGTATAGTGCAGTATAGTGTAGTGTAGTGTAGTATACTGTAGTATAGTGTAGTTTAGTGAAGTATAGTGAAGTATAGTGCAGTATAGTGTAGTGTAGTGTAGTGTAGTGTAGTGTAGTACAGACCAAAAGGGCCCTTCACATTAACTTTTTTGCTCTGTGGCTTGTCACTTTGAAACCTCTTAACATTTTAACTAGCCACAATTTAGTTGGTGAAATACTTGATTAAAAAATGTTATAAAGTGCGTCTTACATTTTAAAAGTAAAAAAACAGTATTGAAACCCAAATCTAAACTATGTTGAATGTGCATAATGTAATATATAACTACATAAAAATAAAGAGTTCTTAGAATATATATTAAGTGTAAAGTCTAACTTGCCAATGTGGCTAGTTAAAGCGCAAAGGTAAAATCTACCTGCATTTGGAAGGTTGGAATGTATGTATGTCAATGTCAAGCCCAGTGTAATATAATATAGTATTATCAATAACTAATAATAAGAGAAATAAAACAAACAAACAAATGCCTTCATTATCCTAAACTCGTCTATTATTTTTATTTTTATAATTAACATTAAGTTTATTATTAAGCAAAAATGTTTTATAAATAATATAAAAACAATAAATATTGGTTTGAGAATTGACATCTCATAATTATTTGAATTTACATAGTACTCTTAGATGCACATTTCATTTTCATTCATTCATTCATTCATTTTCTATCGCTTTGTCCCGTTAGGGGTCACAGGTGACTGGAGCCTATCCCAGCAGCTTTGGGCCTGAGGCGGGGTACACCCTGGACAGTGGCCAGTTAGTCACAGGGCTAACATTTAGAGACAGACAGTGACAGACAACCTTCACTCTCACATTCATTCACTAGGGACACTTTAGAGTTGCCAATTAACCTGTACATGCATGTCTTTGGACGGTGGGAGGAAGCCAGAGTACCCGGAGAGAACCCACAGTAACACGTGAAGGACAGGCAGACTCCTCACAGAAAGACCAGAGTCGGCCGAGAGAATGTTTGTGCCGGCCGGGTTTTGAACTCACAACCTTCTTGCTGTGAGGCAGGAGTGCTAACCACTATGCCCCTCTGCAAGGTGGGTTAAGTGTCTTGCCCAAGGACACAATGGCAGTATGAATTGTGGGGAGAGCGGGAATCGAACCGCCTACCTTCTAGTTAAAGGACGACTGCTCTACCACTGAGCCACTGAGCCCCATTTCATTTTCAAGGATATCAAAAACTGCTAATATTAATTCTGACCTAACCTCTCAATGCAATGTTTCATGCTAAATGAATTATTCTGACCTTCGGAGTGCATAAGACACTGCTCTGTTCAACATTTAACACTCTTTATGTTAATGAGGCAACACTATTCATTTATTAAGTTGATTAATAATCAGCATCATTTGCATAAAAGAACAATAGATGCACTGTTTAATGTTAAAGTAATGATGTTAATTGTTACTTTATCTTGTGCTGCAAGTGTAGTTATATTTTCATCTATGACAACTTCATTTGGCTCGCCAGGAAGCGTCCGATATAAAAACGCTTAACTGACTTATAGTTGTAATAAAAGAGGAAAGTAGATTAAATTAGCTTGTGTATGAATGAGGGGATAATTGTAGACTAACACCCATACATTTGTTTAGACTTAAATTTGACTTTAAGTTGTTACATACTGAGTTAGTGCTGAGGTGATGTGCAAAATGACCCAGGTTTTCTCCAAATGTCAGCCTAGCAACCAACTGGCCACCGTCCAGGGTGTGTACCCCGTTTAAGGCCCAAAGCTGCTGGGATAGGCTCCAGTCACTCGCAACCCCTAACGGACTAAGCGGTAGAAAATGAAAAAGAAAAAAAAAAGAAAGGATCTTTGCTTTTGTTTTCAGTTTAAATGTTACATCTCTGGGAAATATTAAAAGACATGAGCACATTTACACCACAATAATAATCAACATAATTGACTGCATTTTCTATGACATGACTGTAATAGAGTTGACCTACAGTGTGCCTGTAGAGGCAATCACACATTCATTACAGAAGGCTTGATGAACCAATTTCACCAAAGCACACACCATATAAAATTTCCATCAACTCTAATTCTGTTTGGTTGACATGTTCTGTCCCTCCTTCTATCACTATGTTGTTATGAATACTTTGCTTGGCATTGTGTTTTTTATTACAATGTATGCAATAGGAAAGTGCATATTACTGCAAGCTTGACCTTTTCACACAACCACTTTTAATCAGTAGAAAAACAATGTAGCATAGTATAGCAGCATACTAGCATAGTATAGTTTAGTTTAGTATAGTCTGTGAGTTAAATATCTCACTGAGAAAACAGTAAACACACCAAGAGCACAATCATGGGACTCATCAAATGACGTCAAGTAAAAATGAACTATAATGTAGTGGGGTGTAGTATTTTATAAAATATAGTATTGTACTTTCTGGTTACCTACTTTTAAGAAAATTTAATATATGCTGCTGAGAGAAAAATGAATAGCTTGCTCTCATTGGGGAACCTTTTGTCCCGCACACGTCAAAGGGGAGGAAAACAGTCTATTGAAGAGGAAATATATTAATGCATATTGTAGAGTATCACATAATGTAGTGTAGTGGTATAGAAATATAAAAAAAATAGTTGCATATTCTTATTGATGCTGTTTCGTTACATTTTTTTCTTATTATGGATAAACAGGATAACCTTTGCCCAAACATACAAACATATGAATGTAAAACTGTTTATTGCAAAGGATAGTATAGTACAGTTGAGTATAAAGATAAGATAAGAAAACCTTTATTAGTCCCACAGTAGTAAAAAGGTGTAGATTGCAGGTTGTATATTGCACATTAGAAATATTGCACACGTGAAATGACAGGTGAAGTTGATGACATTATAGTTGTACATTGGGTTAAAGTAAATGAATTGTATAGTTAAACAAAAGTATAGTGTAGTATAGCATATGGCAGAGTATCATATAATATAAGATAGTGTGGTGTAGAGCATATGGTATAGTATAGAATATAAACAAAGTTGAGCTCTTTTTTCATTATGGGTCAGCAGGATAGTATTTGTTTTATCTCACATCTGTTGTAAAACTATACTGAACAAAAATTTTAACGCAACACTTTTGTTTTTGCCCCATTTTTATGAGCTGAACTCAAGGTTTATAGATTTTTAATCATGTAATTTTGAATTTTCTGTGTTCCCTCCATGACAATCTAATGGATGCTGTAGCACTGGTTTCTAGAGAAGGTTTCACATCACTGCTTAATGTCAGTATGTATTTTACTATATACTATTAAAAGTAGACATAGCATTATTTATTTTGTTGGTTGCAAAAAGAATGTAACAACAAATTTAGGTCTACCACACATGGAGCAGGAGAAGCACTAGTATCCTCTGGGAAATGCAGTGATGGAAGTGTTTACTGTGTGGCATAGAATTACAGAACACAAGGATAAAGTAAACCCTGATGACTGATGCAGCGTTAACACCACAGCACCTATTATCCACGCTGTGGCATGGGGACAACAGAATATACTCCCCTGTATGTGTTTGTGACAGAAACTCAGCTTCAGTCAGAGTGATATAAGGAATTACATGCACTAGGCCTCCCTTGACACGGTTAAACTACACAAGAATTGCATGATATTGGCCCTATGCTGCCGCACACTCTGGGGCCCCAGGGATCACCTCTCCTCTGTGAATTTTAAAGGTCATGACGCTTTTGCTCCTTCTCGCTCTGTGTGTCTCTTCGTCTTGCCACTGAAAAAACGCATAAGCTGATGGCAAATTGAGAATATTGTTTGCCCTCTGTGGGCTCCTATAGTGGATTTCCAGCACTGCCCTTGGAAATGTGTTGAGAGGCAACATGCAGCATGGCAAAACACACAAAAAACACTCTTGTTGATGCCCTCTGTGCCTCTTAATATGCAGATCGCAGATAATGGCATTCAGCGCGCAGTTGGTTCCTACTTCCTCGCCCATCTTTTGAACCCGCTACACCGCCTCTCACTGTGCTTTGTGCTCTTCTTTCTCGGTAAACAATGAGAGGCGCACTGAAGCAAACACAGATATCCAGACAGCAGCAACCCCGGGGAGGATGGGCTCCAATCTTTCCCGAGCAATATCATCATGTATTTTTCAACAGACGGCGGTCGCACACAGTTGCAGTACATTGAAGTTGTCCTGACATGGATAACAAGCCACACTCAGGCCTCGCCGCACTACATCTCAGCGCAGGAAACAAGATATCCTCTGTGTGTGTTGACAGTCAGGTGCAGTGATCATTTACAGGCAGGAAGCAAACAGATGGTGTCACAATGGGGAAATACTGTTGCGCAGACATCTGCTCCCTGCTTCTGTTTGTTTGTGTTTAGACAATTTAAATATCCTGTTAGCGAGGCAGACAGCCAGTATGAACGGCTATGGATGGTTTATACTGTGGTGTGTGATCTGGCTCTCATTCCCACGGTGTGATGTAGCAGTGTGGTCGCTCTTTTCCTCATGTGATGTGGGAAATGGTGTACATCCATCTTGTGTATTGAATCACTTATTCATTTGATCTGCATTAGGTACAGTAAATGTTTGGTCATGGAAGTCTAATAAAAAGTCAAATAATCATACAAACAAACAAACAAACAAATAATGATGAAATAATGAATGCATATTTGTCTATTGATTGTTGCTATGAATGTGTCTTTGTGTAATATTGGTGCATGCTTCTTGTTATCTTGTATATAATGTTTGTAAACACTTAGAAATCCTAACTTTATGCCCTTACTGCAGTTTTTTAGAGGGTTTTAGGGTGACCTTAAACAACAAAGCCATTTAGATTTTTGTCTAGAAGGTAATAGAGGTAATACCTAGTCTGACTCAATGAATGAGTCTTTTCTCTGACAATTCCATTTTGTTTTTTAGGGTGCAGAACAAAAAAATAAAAAAATAAAACGCAGATTAAACTACCTCCAAATGCGATTGAATAGACATAGAACCAATCAGTATTCAGGGGTCAGTACCAACATACGCAGATTCAACAGCCTTTAGACTGACACAATTTGAACAACATACAGCCAATCAGAGAGACAAAGCATTGCATAAAACCTGACACATTTAAGATAAAGAGATGACTTAAGTGAATGGGTCTGTCTATCCAGCCAAGATACCATGTGTACATTACTGTATGCAGTGTGTATTGCTTACAAAATAACCCCGAGATCTAAGTTTGAGTCTGTTAATGCCTCACAACACCACACTGCTCCACAGTACTCTTTTGTTTTGCACATTTAACTATAGACACACATTTGGAATAAGTCCTCTTTTGAGTAATTTTCTATCTTGCATAAACCTTTAGAAAAGAAACAATACACTCAGCACTTATTGCCTGCAAAGAAATGAATAATTTATATTTGTTTAAGATAAACACATTGTTTAGTCACATTGTTGTAAAGACATTAGACATGAATCAAAGCATCTCTCTGGAGCCCTTTGAAGTAATTTGTGTATAAAATGTTTTAAGTAATCATACTTTAATGATACTTCTTTAAATGGTTCAGCAAAAGCTTAATTGCAAAAACTAATCAAAACTAATTTACAAAAGTAGCTGACAACTTGCAAAAACATCCATTACCTGCTAATGTAACTGTTATTGTTTCTGAGGAGATACAAACTCTTGACTGTTTACTGCCTTTTAGCTCACAACAGAGCATTTAAACCGCATCTAAAACTTCTAATTAGGGACTTAGTCAGGAACAAAGAGGACTAGCCTGCGGATGTGTTTCCATCATTGTGCTAAACATCAGACAAAAGCCGTGTTTTGGATGCGGCTTGTTGTTGGAACAGACAAGTTGAGTAAGAACAGTGTTATTTGTAGCAGCAGCGACAGCCTGGAGGAATAGCTCCACCGGGAGCTGGATAAACACCCTCATGCATACACATGGCTCTCTGAGCACTTTGATAATGCTTGTAGAGGAGACTCAGTCTGTTGTTTATTTAAAGTGGCACCAGGCGAGATCTGTATTGAAGAATGGCTCATATATTTGATAAGAACACATCTATATGCCCTTTTTTCATTATCATTGCTACAAAAACCAAGGAGTGATGTAAAAATGGTTGAAATCCAGGAACAATAAGCGGAGTGCTCTGTTAACAGAATGGAATTGGATGCAATGATGTAATGCTATCAAACGCCCCTTTTTATGCTCCTTTCCATGATATTGGTAAGAATTTCACAACAGAAAAAAGTGCAACATAAAATAAGAAATTAAAACGAGGCTAATCTATATAATTTAGTGTATTTAACACATGCTGTTTAATATGTTGCTTTTGTGCATGTACAGCTACAAATACACTTGATGCGCCATTGATTTCCCATAATGTTGTTTAGCTTAGCTCAGACAGCTCTGTTACTAGTTTTCTTGTCCAATAAAGATGGGATAGCTTCACACTGCACATGCTGGCACTACATCTTTTTGATTGAGGAGGGATATAAGAAAGTTAAGATAATACTAGAAAATTATGCAATTTTTCACTTAGAACTTGTTCAGCCAGCCCCCAAACAAAAAGTAATCCGAATATGGCAAATTCCTAACATGGGCTGGCACATTCATAACAAAAGACTTAATAAAGCTGCAAAGGGGCACAACACTGGTAATACAAAATCACAGCCGGGGGCTAATTGGGGGACGTATTTAACTGTATTTATTCAGTGTACAATATACATAGTGAAGAATAATACAATTTAAATTATCTTGAGGATTCTGTATTGCTGGTCATTAAATAAATGTGTTTTCCTTTGTGCTTATGGAATGGAGTCAGTGGTAGAGTTTAAGTCCAGCTTTCTTTAAGAGAAAAAGCAAGGTATTGGTCAAGTTTGTGTTGCAAAGATTCAAATATACTTTATTGTCCCCACAGGAAAATTGTCTGCTGCAGAGCCTACAGAACAAAACAGTCCGCTTATTGAAATATAATTACTGCACTTGCTCTGAGCTAAAAACATTTCAGAACTAAACTAAATCATCTAAAACTAATCAATGATAAATACATACATAAATACCGGGTCATGTATAAAAATGTATAGTAAATAAAAAACAACAACCCCGAGAACAGAATAAAATGTGCAACAAAAGCAAAAACAAGTGAATCAGTAGGCTTCCTCCACGAGTAATGGATGTTGGTTTACAAGAGCTTCAGTCGGTTGGATGAAGGTAGATTGTTAGCATAGATTTGTTTACATAACCAACAATGTAAATAATGGATAAAATACTATTTATTTGCAGAAGATTTTTTATTGTAGGAAATCACAACTCATCTATTAGTCAGTTTTGTTTGATCCTGTCACACTTTAGGATGTACAACCACCCATTTAAATAACATTTTTGGTCTTTTGCACCTTTTGACTCCCATTTGAAGCAATAGAGGTGAAGTAAAGCAATTAGAAGATAAGAAAACCTATGTATTTTAAATGAAAGTAAATGCTATTCCTAATTTGTCCACCGGGGTCACAAAGTTTCTGTCAGAGTAGGACAAAACACAACACTGAGACAAAGAGCTGAACAGCCAATGGCAGCAATGAAATTACTCTTGTGCTGTCAAAACTACACCCCCATCCACCCTCATTACCCAAAATATCTTTGAAAAAAAGGACAAAGATAGACACAGAGGAAATGCAGCCGTGAAAGTATCTAGCAAAATAGCATTAGCATCAAAAACATATTGTGAGGGTGAGTTTCTAAAAACATACTTGTGGAAAGCTGCAGAAATCATGTGCCTAAGAAGCGACAGGCTTTAGCCAGTATTAGCTGTTTTTGGTTGCGACTGATGAGAGCCCTGCCATAATGTAAAAAAAATGGAGTTGTCCTTATTGATTTGTTATTGTGCTATTATTATTATTATACTGGTCCAGCCCACATGGGATTATTTGGGCTGTGTGTGGTCCTTGAACTAAAAACAGTTTGACACCCCTGTTTTACAGAAAAAAAATATTTCATTAATTGACACTGGCTTTATGTTAGATTCCACGTATCCGTTATCCGGTTTAACAGTTTACTGATATTAAACTATACAAAATATGTTGGACAACAGTGTACTTATTGGGCTGAAAACCGGTAATGTAATTAAGGCACATCTCATTTATCTTGTGCCTCGGGCAATCTGAGCACATCTACACACTGATGAATGTGACTCGGCTATGGGGCTAACGGGTTGATGGTTATAGATTCATAGTGACTGACAGTGGTTAAATAGCTGCTGCCTAAACCCATGCAGGATGTTGACTAAAGTCTCATTTAAATATTTATCATATGCATATTGGACCCCTAAGGGCAGCATCTGAAATTACAGCAGACAGTTCGTTAATTGCCAAAAATGCCACACAAGCTTTGGGGTCTAGATGTTCTGTTTTATTATTAATGATCCATAGAGTGCAGGTTGACATTTATGTTGGGACTGCACAAATGAGGCTCTGTATGGGAGTCCCTAAAAATGAAAACGCATTTAGTTATAATCTGATTTGCGCAACAAGTGGAATGCTGCTTGTGACAGATTCATTCATTTTTGGCCTTCCTGGAGGTTTTTAACTGTATAAAGACATAAATGGTAGACAGTTAAATGAACAATGGGGAATGTAACCAATCCAAATGACTGACCATTGACACAAAATATCCCAAATTACTACATCTTCAATTACACAATAAGGTGTGTCTCATTGAATCAATTTAGATTCTTAAAAAATAAATGGTTTAGTAAAGAGCTTTTAAATTGTGAACTTGTAACTTTCTTAACGTTGCATTTTCTGGAACAGTGCTAATAAACTCTGAAACCACAGTAAAAATCGATTTATCTAATATAAATAATACAGAGGGGATCGAAAGTTTGGGCACCCCAGGTAAAAAATTAATGTGCATAAAGACGCCAAGAAAAGATGGAAAAATCTCCAAAAGGCATCAAATGACAGATTAGACATCCTTATAATAAGTCAAAAAAAGTTAGATTTTATTTCCACCATTTACACTTTCAAAATAACAGAAAACAAAAAAATGGTGTCTGCAAAAGTTTGGGCACCCTGCAGAGTTAATACCTTGTACTGCCCCCTTTGGCAAGCTAGGACCTGACAGTGTCATGGATTGTTCTCAATCATCGTCTGGATAGACCAGGTGATGTCAATCTCAAAGGTTTTAAATGCCCAGACTCATCTGACCTTGCCACAACAATCAGCACCATGGGTTCTTCTAAGCAGTTGTCTAGAAAACAAAGTGTTTTCAGATGCCAATATCCTCTGTTCGGAATGTAATTAAGAAATGGCATCAGGAACAGTGGAAGTTAAAGCAAGATCTGGAAGACCAAGAAAAATATCAGACAGAACGGCTCGCAGGATTGTGAGAAAAGTAAGTCAAAACCCACGTTTGACTGCACGATCCCTCCAGAAAGATCTGGCAGACACTGGAGTTGTGGTACACTATTCCACTATAAAGAGATACTTGTACAAATATGGACTTCATGGAAGAGTCATCAGAAGAAAACCTCTTCTACGTCCTCAACACAAAAATCAGCGTTTGAAGTTTGCAAATGAACATAAGACAAGCCTGATGCATTTTGGAAACAAGTTCTGTGGACCGATGAGGTTAAAATAGAACCTTTTGGCCGGAATGAGCAAAGGTATGTTTGGAGAAGAAAGGGCACAGAATTTAATGAAAAGAACCTCTGTCCAACTGTTAAGTATGGGGGTGGATCGATCATGTTTTGGGGTTGTATTGCAGCCAGTGGCACAGGGAACATTTCACGAGTAGAAGGAAAAATGGATTCAATAAAATTTCAGCAAATTTTGGATGCTAACTTGATGCCATCTGTGAAAAAGCTGAAGTTAAAGAGAGGATGGCTTCTACAAATGGATAATGATCCTAAACACACCTCAAAATCCATCAAGAGGCATAAACTAAAGGTTTTGCCATGGCCTTCACAATCTCCTGACCTCAACATGAATTGAAAATCTATGGATAGACCTTAAAAGAGCAGTGCGTGACAGACAGCCCAGAAATCTCAAAGAACTGGAAGACTTTTGTAAGAAGAATGGGCAAAGATACCTCAAACAAGAATTGAAAAACAAGCTGTGATACTTGCCAAAGGGGGCAGTACAAGGTATTAACTCTGCAGGGTGCCCAAACTTTTGCAGACACCATTTTTTTGTTTTCTGTTATTTTGAAAGTGTAAATGATGGAAATAAAATCTAACATTTTTTGACTTATTATAAGGATGTCTAATCTGTCATTTCATAGCATTCTCAAACCAAAATAGGCAATTTGGAAATTTATTTATGCACATTAATAGAAATTCATACACTGGGTAACCCAAACTTTACAGAAATACAAGACAATTTACAAGATATTAGAAACATTTAAAACATAAGAAAAATTTAAACATTTTCACTTGCTGCAGATAAAAACCACATAGCTGTCTGGGATGTCATCATTTTCACAGTCTTTAATTTGACCCCTTGAACATTGTTCCAGATTTTGCTGCATGAAACCAAAATACTGCTTCACCCTGTTTAGTTCTAACTCTGGACACAAGTAGAAGGCATGTCCCAGATGTTCTCAGAGTCCGAGGAGGTTCATAAGCAACTAGCATGTCAGAAATATATTCTGGTGCTAAACCATTAAGAGACTTGTAAACCAGCAGTGCTGTTTTAAAGTCTATTCTCTGAGCAACAGGAAGCCAGTGCAGAGATTTTAAAACTGGACTGATGTGGTTGTACTTCTTGGTTTTAGTTAGTTTGATTGAAAAGCATGACAATTTTCTTTATATACCTCATAATGAATTAAGAGCTTCAATTTATGCCATTTTCTTTTGGCTTTTCGCATTCCCTTTTCTGTGCCCTGACAGAGTGAGCATTGCTCCATGAAGCCTTCTGCCTCGTCCTGATCACTTTAACCTTAACAGGAGCAATGGTGTCCATAACATTTAAAACACCTGAAGTATAACAATTCAACAAATCATCAACTTGACCTGATGAGGCTTTTTCAAACCTGATTGCCTCCATAAACTGTGTCCTGGTGTTATCATTAATGTATCTCTTATGTACAGTAGGTCCAACAGCAACTTTTGGAATTATGGACAGATGAAAAAAGACACAAGAATGATCAGATAGAGCAACATAAATCACAGTGACATCTGAAATA
This sequence comes from Perccottus glenii, assembly GCA_024416835.2. Taxonomy (NCBI): domain Eukaryota; kingdom Metazoa; phylum Chordata; class Actinopteri; order Gobiiformes; family Odontobutidae; genus Perccottus; species Perccottus glenii. The sequence continues at coordinate 11,832,425 of CM044554.2, forward strand.
TGAACACCTTTAGTAATGACCAGGTCCAGAGTGTGACCTCTGTTATGGGTCGGCTCATTAACATGCTGACAAAGACCTAAAGTATCAAGAATAGTAGAAAGTTCTTTGGCATTTCTGTCACAAACATTATCCACATGCACATTAAAAAAACCTGATATGACTATTTGTTCAAATTCTGTGCAAATAACCGAAAGCATTTCATTAACTCATCAATAAAATCATGACACTGTTGGGGTGGTTTGTAAAGAACTACATATAAAATGGATGGAGATAACCTCAACTCCATTTTGAATGACACATACTCAAATGATGAAAACTCTCCAAGTGATAGCTTCTGGATAAGAATATTATCTCTAAGAAAGGCACATACACCACCACCCTTTTTGGAAAAAAAATGTGAAATTCGATGGGGTGGATTGGGGTGGTCTTGCTGTCTAACCATGTTTCTGTTAAGAACATAAAATCAAGCTTAAATGAAGTTATATGAAGCAGGACCTGACATTGTCTGATTTGCAGGGGATTTTAATAAGATTTGTCTGGTTAGATAATCTAACTGTTATTCTCTTCTCCAATCTGTGACAAATAGCTCCTCAGCTCAACTCAAATATTTGCAGATTATGACTTGGATGACCGAGAATCTCCCTAGACATTTCCCAGCAGATATTATTTACCTTAGAATATTTCCAATAAACACACGTCATTTATTGTTGTTTAGCATTTGTTTAACCTGACCTGCTATGATTTCACAGAAAGTCTTTGCAAAGGGCAGATACTTTTGATACGGGATTGGACTATTGTTGGATGAACCACCTTCCAGTAACTGCCTATCACAAAGTAATTTAATCCCATCAGAGCAACGTCAAACCTCAAACACACCCATTACTGTCACATAGCCTTGAGGTGGAAAAGATTAATTTCACTAAGTTTGTAAACTTAAAAATCTTGAATGTTAGCAAGTCTTCATAAAATGCTAACTAGGACATATAAACTTAGTATACCTATGTTGCAATAGCAAAAATTGTTCATTAGTTAATTATTCTTTTACTCTGCTTTCACTAATTACCTACATTGTGACAATTGCTTACTAACATATATGTTTTTCTCATTTGCTCTGTCATTTTTAAGCCGATCCCCCTAAATTGCTAGATCAATGGGCATCTTAATCCATTGCGACTCAACCCAAACCAAGCCACTGCAGGTTCATGTCCAAAAATGATGAAATGTAGCCCACGTAGAGCTTAAAAGGTCATTTCTAATGCAGTCTCTAATGGGCTTTCCATATGTTGTCAGCCACTGCCACCTGAATCCCATCAGGGCGGCTAGTGGGGGAAGTGGACCCTTCTATAAACATCTGCCATTAACTTGGAGGCTGCAGGGGGCGGGACTCGGTCCGACTGCACTTTGACAAGATAACTTGTAAAAGCTAGGGCTGAGGGTCAAAGGAAGTGGAAATCAGATGAACTGTGAACTGTTATGTAAAGATGTATAAATCACCTGCAAGCCCGCTGCTGAGGCCCGTTTATAACTGTCTGTTTTTTTTGTGGTTCTTATTGGTAGCTAGAGAGATTCACACAGATAAATCCCACCTGAACTTTGTTGCTCACTGAGGGGAAGGAAATGAGGACAGGGCAGCTGCTGACATAGTGACATTGATTAAGCACCCCACCAAGGCCTTAAAACACTAAAATATGGGGTAAGATTGATTATCAAATTAGCATCCGGCATGTGGAGGTCTTCACATGCTTTCAGCTGCACTAACAAGATGCAACTAACGCAGCAGCTGGAGGGGAGGATCCAAAACAAATGACAAAAAAAGCTTTTACGAAGTAACATGATATAATCAAAGATGCTACTAATCGGACATTTGGTTTGGAAGTTGTAGAAATGTCAGTGGGAACTTGGTCCAGACCTAAGTGCTTTAATTTGAAATTGCACAACATAAAACAGAGACATAAACTCTTTTGATTTCTGGCGTCATGTTAAAGTATGAATAAACACTTCTGCAAACACACAAATGTGAACTGTTCTCTGCCAGGCTGTTATATGTGATTCATTCTCTCAAAGTAAAACATTTCAAACTTGACAATTTTCTCTCTCACACACATTAAAGCCCTGGCTTCAGGGATATCGCTTTTCTCTTAACACATGTTTTCTGTTTGTGCCACTTGTCCAAATGCTAATTACCTGGAAAAACCTCTAAAAACAAAAAACGTTTTCAAAGTGGAGACCAGTGTGGACCAGGTTAAAGTGAACCTGGTCCACATTTTTTCATAATGACACTGATGTTGTGGTTCTGTCTGTGCATGCTGATTGTTATTTTGTTATTGAATGTGCATATCTATATGGTAACAACATAAATAGTAATGGTGGATGTAGTACTGGGAGATCCAGTGCATTCCCTTGATGGTTATTTTTATATCTTTGTGCACATTAGGTGTTGTTCCAGTTCAAGACCAGAATCCATCTTTGATCAGCTGTCCTAAATTGAGATGCATCTCTATTAATTTTCTGTCAAAAAAGCAGGCCTGGCTAATAGCAACACTGTGTAGCTCTTGAGTAGCTACTTGTTTTAAGTCTTTGTAATGGTGCCATGTGGGCAAACCTATTGTGCAATAGGGATCTTTTTTCATGGAGGGAGAAAATATCATTAAATAAACAGATCAAGCCTGTCCCTAAAACATTGTTATATTACAAAAGCATATATCTTGAACATTGTAAAAAGGAGTTCTCTTTGTAGTGTATGGAGGGTCCAAGCAGCAACCTTTTGGTGTCCATGCCAGTTTCTTGACTGAAAAATTAGATTAAAAGTTCTCCCTGTCGTCCATATTAACAGCAATAATGGCATGTTACACAGGTAATTAAGCAAGCGGAATAACAAATGATTAGGAGACAACCACATTTGATCTGCTCTCTTCTCTATTGTTAGACTAAATATGTGTCAACTCTATGACAATAAGTCGTCTTGTGTCAAGTGAAGCATTGAAAAACAGGATTTAAGGTCCATTATGTCCTTGCACGCTTGATGTATGTGAGGGAATTTGGCTCTGATGTCCCTAATGACTCCCCGCGGTGAGTGGATGTGTGCACTTATTGATTTTAAGCCTGACATCCTCCTTGTTTTTATAAAAGCTTTTTGGTGGTTTCTTTCACCAGCGCATATGCTTTTGATTTGGATATTTGTATTAAGGCCAGGCAAAAGGACTCACAGAGCAGATCCCACAAAACAGAGGTTACAATATCTTTATTTCCGAGGCAAAGGTACAAAATCCAAGAGACGTGATCCAAAAAAACAAGACGAAGGTCAAAAACACTAGAAACTATTAAACAACACACTAGGAAACGCTCACACTGGGGTAAAGAGAATCTGGCTCAGGACAGGGGAAAACACACAGACTATAAAGGGAACAAAATGAGACACAGGTGGAACACATTAGGGGCGGAGCAGGTAATCACAGTGGAGGGAAAGACACAAGGGCAGGAAGACAATCTGGAACACAGACAGGGGTTAGTGATTTCACAATAAGACACAGGAAGTGATACATAACATAGACAGACAGACAAACACGAGGGTGGGACATGACATTTGGTGCATGCAATTGCATGGAGCTGCATGGATCTGCCAATTAATAACTTGTGCTTAAGGAATTAGCTGGGGAGCCGGCTATTTCTTTAAACAAGAGCTATTTCACTAAGAATACTGCTTAATGTGCAGCCTCTTTTACACAATCAAATAAATTATTTTATAGCAAGAGATTTAAGAAATCTGTCTTCTAAGTATCTTCAGTATTTTGTAGAACTCAGAGTTTGTGCCCATCAATATGCATGATTATTTTTCACCAGTGTTTTAATAAAAACATTGACATGAGCATTTTAGTTTGACTGGTCAAGGCTACCACAAGGCTTTTATTTGGTAACTACAAAATAAATAAACACATGTCTGAAGCAATTATTTGCTTTTAGTCCTAATAATAAACATTTTAATTGGGTATTAATAAAGTTATATTGACTTGAAAAAGTCTATTGAAAGAGTCTATCAAACTGTAAAAAGGCTAGCACTGCTGGTATGCTGTTTTTTTTCTCGTGGCAACCAAAAGCCTAGGCTGTTTTTTGAAGATGAAACAAGTATTACATTTTTTTTTTTTTTACAAAATATATCCAATAGCACTATATTCTACACTATTCTGTGGTTTACTATAATACTATAATTATTTACTGTACCATTAAAAGGTAATTGTTTATGGTAAACCTGTCTCTTCGTAGTCAAAACTAAAACTGCCAGCACTGCTTTGATCTGTTTGTTAAAGTCTGTAAAATCACATTGCCCTTAATGGGACAAAATGGACTTCAGTGAGTTTGTGAATTTCTGCTATTGGACATTGTGATCACAGTTCTGCAGCACAGCATAATCGATTAAAGTCACAAATAAATTCAATTCAATTCATCCTAGTCAAAAGAAAAAACTGTCTGCTGTGTATTGTAGTTGTAAAATGGGCCTTGATTACAATTATTTACTTTTTTTAAAGATGGTGTTTGGAGAAGCAAATGTTTTCTGAAGTGTTAGTTTGTGTGAAAAGTTTGAGGGCCACTGATGTAGAGGAGTTCAGCTTTATACTTCACATCTCTCTTCCTAAAACATAATCTTTTCATGATCCATGTCGGGTTTTGTTCCGTATTGGGCTTTCATGTTTGTCCGCTTTGAAAACTTGTGCTTGTTTTCAAAATTCACCAAAAGTATTAGTTTTATTTCCTGCAACTAGTTTCTCCTAATCTGCACTGTTCTGCTTAACATGGCATACATATAAAATAGACCAGCTGCCTATACGTATGTAACAATAGGGTACGTATTTTCAGAGCAGCTGTGTGATTGAGCGCACCTGAACGCGAGTGACACAGAGGGTATAAGAAAACATGACGCGGAAGCTTCTTTAGGTCAACTTTGTCTGAAGAATGCCCGGACATGCCCAGTGCGGCATTGCAGCGCAACACCTCGTTCCCGCTGTTCGCCTAACCAGGCAAACTGGTCAAATTTTGTCCATGTAAGGGCTCATTCCACTAGGGTTTTTTTTTTGTGTGTCCTTAGGGAGAAATTTACAGTGATACAGAGATACAGACCAATACCGCTGTGGAGTGTCAATGTGCTCTTTTTCAAACTTTAGGTTTGCAGCAATGTTATTTTTAGTAAGCAGTGGCTTCCTTCGTGGTGTCCTGCCGTGGATACCCTGCTTGTTCAGTGTTTGACGTTTTGTAGACTCATGAACAGAGATGTTAGTTCCAATGATGCCTTTAAATCTTTGGCTGTCATTCGGGTTTGTTTCTTTACCACATTGATGAGTCTTTGTTGTGCTCTTGGTGTAATTTTGACTGTGCGCCCACTTCTTGGTAGAGTAGAAACAGTCCCAAAGCGTCTCCATTTGTAGATTGTTTGCCAAACTGTAGACTGGTGAATTTCGTAAGTCTTTGCTTTATTTAAACAACATTTCTTGATTCAACAATTCTTGATTGTAGCTCCTCTGAAAGTTCTTTTTGGCAAGGCATGGCTCATATTAGCGTGTTCTTCTTGTGCAGAGCAAACTCCAAAAGTTTTAGGAGTTTTTATCAGTCAAAGTAGCTGCAGTTCACACCTCCAAACATATTAACTTAACAAGCTTATTTGAGGTCATTAACTCAAGGGTTCACATACTTTTTCCACGAGCACTATGATTTTTTTAAAGAAATGAAAGATCAGAAAGATTGTTTGTGTAATTATTTTTAGACACATTCTGTAATACCCTTGACTTAGATGAAGATCACATTTTAAGTCAAATTTATTCAGAAAACCATGAAATTCTAAAAGGTTCACATACTTTTATTTGCCACTGTAGCTGGAAAAGACAGTGCCAGGCTGGAGAATTCCTCAGCACCTGTTTTTAACATTTATAGGATGGGATATGGCACATGTGTCAATCACAAGATCCACAGATCCGGCAACAGAGGAATTATTTCTTGCGCGCTAGATGATATCTGTTATTAATTGTCCACAAAAATATATCGCCCCGTTTAAACTACAAGTCCCATAATACATACAATTCCATAATTTCTTTTTGCATAAACTCATAAACTGGTGGAGAGAGTTTATAGCAGTTTTTTTTGGATAGAAATGTTTTGCAAAAACTCACTTTTTTAAACACTTTCAACAGGGGCCCTCCCAGATGGTTCTGTGGAGCAGACTATGTTCTGTGGAGCAGTTCTATCTGGAAGAGTCAGGTTAAGGCTCTGAAGCTATTTTAAGAATATCCTTTTTGTCCTTAAAAACCTTTGGTTTGATTCTTATCACTGAAGAAAGTAAAGTACTGTTCAAAATAATAGCAGTACAATGTGATTAACCAGAATAATCCAGGTTTTTAGTATATTTTTTTTTGCTAAGTGGCAAACAAATTACCAGTAGGTGCAGTAGATTCTCAGAAAACAAACAAGACCCAGCATTTATGATATGCACGCTCTTAAGGCTGTGTAATTGGGCAATTAGTTGAAAGGGGTGTGTTCAAAAAAATAGCACTGCACAAAACTCAAAACAAACTCAAAAATATTTTGTACAAACATTTTTGTTTCTAGGATTTAGCAATCCTGTGAATCACTAAACTATTATTTAGTTGTATGACCACAGTTTTTTAGTGTTATTTCACTCCATGATTCTTTAACAACATTCCACAATTCATTTACATTTCTTGGTTTTGCTTCAGAAACATCATTTTTGATATCACCCCACAAGTTCTCGATTGGATTAAGGTCCGGGGATTGGGCTGCCTATATTTTGTATTCAGAATATTGTAATTCTTTTTTACACAGAATCTGTTACTCTTCAAGCATTCACCTCTTTCTCTGGGAGCAATTAAAACATGCTCTCAAAGCTCTTGTCCAACAGGAAGCATTAGCTGACTTACGACTTCAAAGGCGCAGCTCAGATTTACCACCAGGAGATGTGTGTCAGCCAAAGCTCTCTCAAAACAAAAGGGTTTTCTCTTCATAACACACAGTTTTGCAACAGTCTTATGAAAGAGCATTACAACTAATCAGCAGCTTGATCCTGCGTGGTTTGATATGCATTCATCTCCCACAGTGATCCTCATATTCTGTATGTGGCTGGTAATTTGGACTAGTAATGGCTCGGAGCACAGCTTGTCATGGGTTGTAAATTCTTAAAACCCCTCAGTTATTTATTCCCATTGAGACCTATTTCCCTGCTTTATGTGTTTTACAAACTAGAAATGCTAATTCTGCAAGGACAAAAACAGATATAAATATACAGTATAATCTAATTCTGATCAGCATTTTATCTCCTTTTGGCACAAAATCTTTGATTTTAAACTTGTTACCCAGCAATCTCTATTGCTGAAATCCAATAGACAAATTTGCTACAAATAGTTAAAAACAGACAAAGACAATTTAAGTACAAAGAGCAAAAGAACTGATCACCTTGTCATGATATTATGATAAGTTTAGATGTGTAGAGTTTAGAAGTATGTTGTCCAAACTGCAATAATCCTAGGTTTTTGTCTCTTGATACTTCTGTACAGTTTCTTATGCCTTTACTAATAATAAAAGGTATATTGATTATAATAACTCTGAACATACAAACAAGTGTGTCAGTAACCACAATTTTATCCAATCACAGCAACATGTTAGTAATAGTTAAACGGATAATATATTGTCAAACCTAAAACAAAAGCCCATACCTGTCAGTGCTGCCACATGATTGGTCGTTTCACAGCTGGTCAGGACAAACACGCTTTGCTTGGACCAGTACAAGTTGGGTTTTTGGGCATTTGTGAACAAATACCACTAATCACAAAAGAATCCAGCTGCAAATGTGAAAGATTTTTATTGCTTTAAATTTAAATTGCAACATTATTTGTTAAAATGGCAAAATGAGAACACTTCTAGAGCAGTTGCCTTACTCTAGCATCACGGTACAGAGAGGGAACGTGTCTGAGATGTGCTACAACTGACAATTAACAGAAACTGATGCTGATGTGTTTGGTGTAAATCCAAATTTGCATTACTAACTAGCCAACCCAGAAAAACACAATCAAAAAGACTCAGTTTTAACTTATGCATGACTTTTAAAACTTCTTATTCAGTATGTGCCAAAACTATTATGGTCATCTTGAGTTTAGATGTTGTACAATCAAGGATTGCCTGCAGCAAATATCTGACATTCTGAGAAAGTTACGTCATTGAAGAGAATGCAGCCATGACCAACATTACATATCCTTTCTCTGCAGTGAGACATCTATGTAAACATACAATAACAAAGCTTATTGCAAGCTTTCTTTCCAGTATTTGTCTGAGGTTGTCCTCTTTTTCCAAACCATACATTATGTCCCTACTACCTCACTGATACTGTGTGTTTTTGTTCCAAGCCACAACCAGAGTAATGCTTGCTGTCTGAGCATGTCTATGCTAGTGCATTACATTACTGCTTGTATGTTTGTTGTATCAGTAGTGCCAGCCATTTTTTACAACTCTGCATAATCTGCCATTGTCTCTACACAGAGACTGACACAAACTAATTATCTGTGCAGATTGAAATGTTTTCCGTCAATGTTGCTGATGAGTGACACAAACAAACAGGAAGCAGTGCTTGTTGTTGCACATTCTGTGATGTCTGCGCTGTGACTTCTAAAAAAGCAGAAAGGTAATAAACATTGTATGTGTTTGTACATCACCAAGTATGTGAATTAGTATGTGTCACGGCGCAGACCCATATGCACGGCTTAACAGCAAGACACTACAACACTCACATTGCTCAGTTGTAGTTGATTTGCACAGTGTCACATGTATAATTGTATTTATATGTGACAAAATGATCAATTCTAGACTGCTGAAAGACTTCTTTATTTGGCAGTGTCTGAATAAAATCTGGTGGCCCCAGCATGAAATCTCTTTCAATCCTGACCTCCAGGTAAACAGGCTGTGGAAGAAAAGTGAGATGTGAAATTACCAGCAGGCTCAAGCTGCGCCTGGTCATTTTTCTTCTCTCTGTTTGGCAGGAAGCCAGCTCCCATCAGTGGTATCTTTGCTGACCTCTTGCTAAAAGCCACCTGTGGCTGGGAAAATACACTGTCATATTTTTGTATCTACCAGCCCTTGTGGCGGCAGATAAAAACATACTTTTGTGATCCTTGACAACAATTCTTAGCTTCCAACGCAGGACAAATGTGCCTCTTCCTTTGTTGCTCGGTGCATCTCACTGGGGCACCACGTTTTATCCCACTTGAGACATGCTACCACTGATTAAGTTAATTGCCCATACCCCCAACAGCATCTATTTCTAAAATTCAGCTGCACCATTTGTCTTCAGTAAAATCCCAAGTCACAATGTGGAGCTCTCCATCCATTATACTGTACAAACAGAAATGCAGCCTTCTGTGGACTCTTATTAGTGGCCTCATTAATCCAAGACCTTTCTCACTCTGCAGGCCAGTTGCCACTCGAGTCATAACCCTAAATCGCTGACTTGATCAGAGGGGTTTTATGTGAAGGGGTGCAGCGGGGCAGAAACTATGAGGAGTCAAAGACCGCATGTGTTCAGTATGTTGATGTTGCTTATGTCTTTGTTTAGCTGATGACAGTGGGAGACCGAGGTGAAGAGCCACTTGAGTAAATTAAAGTAGATGCTCGTTTTCAACAACCGCATAAGAACATGTGTAGAGGCTAATTATAATTAGCTTTTTATGGGTTCTTCTTGTTTGCTAACATATTATTGGTCTCTATTTCTCACTTTACTAACTTTTTGGTTAAATGACATCATGATAAAACCAAATCTTAGGGCAATTATACAAATTATGCTTATAGATAAATGAGCCTATTGCAAGATCACTACATCACACACGCCTAATTTATTTGTTTTATTTTTATAGGCAGAAAAAGATTAGCCTGACTCAGCATAAGTTGTTGTTTAGCAGAACAAAAAGAGCAGACACAACTTCAGGACAGGACAGTACAATCATACAAACACACAAATGAGAAAAGCAGCATTAGGAGGGGCAGTGGGCCTGCATCAATAATCACAATGATAATTTTCTATCTATCTAAGACAGTTCTGAAATGTTAAGGCAGTGGACGGTGATAAAGCAGAACAATGATGAGTCCAACCAGGACGTCTGTTAAGGATCTTATCAGCTCTATTATAGATTCTTGTATTGATGCCTCATACAATTTAACTTGTTATTAGGGTGACTGTAATCCTTGACGCTCCGTTTTAGTTACAACTTTAAGCCAGGTTTTAACATCTCTTCAATTGCTAATTTAGGAATTTGGTCTCCTATACCAAGAAAACACGTCAGATTTAATAAAGGAGCAATAATTTTGTGAGTTATGCATGTTGAAAATGAATCTCAATTCACTTTATATTATCTTTTTTCTGCAGAATTCCAGTAATGGAAGAAATGTGTTTCCTTAATAAGCATTTACATTTGTTTGTTAAGGCATTCATTCATTCATTCATTTTTTATAGCGCTTTTCCATCTACTAGGCACTCAAAGTGCTTTCAAGCTTCCATTTACCCATTCACACACACATTCATACAACATTGCTACGATCATTGGCGGCAAGGTGGGTTAAGTGTTTTGCCCAAGGACACAACGACACTATGAACCGGAGAGATTTACATATTTTATCTACATCTACTTTGGGTCATGGGTCTCTTGTTATTTTGTGGGGTCTTGCAGCCCCATTTGGGCTGAACACATTTTACATGCATGACACAAGGAAAAAAATGTATCATTCCTTATTATTTTATTAAAATGTTTCTACATTTTCTGCAAAATACTGACAAAAAAAAGATATTCTTTGAACAAGCCTTCTAAAAATAGCCAACACTACAAAGATTTACCAGCATATAATATACCTTCCTTAACCCCTGCTTGTTTTCAGAAAAAAATAAAAATAAATCTATATTATGTTTAATATAGATTTATTGAATGTTGATCCAAAAACCCGTTATCTCCTCACAGCAAGAAGGTCGTGAGTTCAAAACCCGGCCGGCTCAAACATTTTCGGCCGACTCCGGTCTTTCTGTGAGGAGTCTGCATGTCCTCCACATGTTACCGTGGGTTCTCTCCGGGTACTCCAGCTTCCTCCCACCGTCCAAAGACATGTATGTTTAGGTTAATTGGCAACTCTAAAGTGTCCCTAGTGAATGAATGTGAGAGTGAATGGTTGTCTGTCACTCTGTCTTTCAATGTTAGCCCTGCGACTAACTGGCCACTGTCCAGGGTGTACCCCGCCTCAGGCCCACAGCTGCTGGGATAGACTCAGACAGTGTATTGCTTTGCCTAGGCAATATCCTAAGGCAATATCCTACATTAGTATTTTGTGATTGAAATTTCATGCGTCCACATATCTATAATATGATTATAAGGAAATTGAAATTGTAAATGTTGATCCAAAAACCCGTTATCTCCTTAGGGAGCTGTTCTTTTTATGCAGTTCTCTGTTACCAGATGATATTTTCTTTTTGCTAATTACTTTGTTCCATTAATATGCAACAGTGAAAGTCAGTCAAAAACCACTAATTGGATTTGTCAAATCCTTCTCTGCTTTTTTTACAGAAATACAAAAGATTGGATGCACTTCATCAAATCAGACACAATTCTCTGTGCAATCAACACGATGCAGTGCTAGGGATTAACAGCACACCATGTAGATGAATCCATACACCACATTAGAATCAAATAAAAATGCAAAATGCAGCTGAAGAGGGCAATATACACATTCACTGGGCTGAGGTATCACTCTGCTGTGTGAGTTCATCATAAAACACTAATACAACCTTTCCTTTCTCCCAGCAGGACGCCTCTCTTGAACAGAACAGGAAAGTGCATTCTAATAAAGGTGTTTCTTCTGCAGCATAAACACAAAAGCAACTCAGCCCTATTGTCAGTTATCACAAGTGGGAAAAAAAACATTTAAAAATGTGGAAGGCATGGCACTAAATTAGGTGAATTCTAAAACAAAACAAGCTTTGAAAATCCATATTGATTTTATTGAATAGTAGCGCCAAGCAATTGGTCAATCAGTCCCCACATTTTGTGATATGGTAGTTAGCTAAATCTCAAAAGCCTAAAAAAATTTGTGAGAACCCCAAACCTTCGTTGTGGAGATAATGAGTAATTTATGAAAGAAGTGGGCTGTAGCACTATGACAGAAATGTGAGACATAATTATGGACAAGTACAAAAATTCTGGTTAAATATTGGTGTGAGAAAATTTTCACCAATAGGAGCATAAAAGAAGCTATTAAAACCCAGCGTTAATGAAGCCAACCCCCACTTACATATATAACTCCAGGCTAGCCATGTCTAACTACGTCGACTCCTATTTACAGTCCAGGCTCAGCCCACATAATTAGCTTTAGTTTCAGGAGGATGGGCCCTGTTTATGGTGCGTTTAATTCCATTAATGGATACTGTGCGTGTTTTCCCAGGGTGCTTGACGTAGAGTCATGATTGATGAAAAAGGGTCTCATTGGTCAAGAGGTGTTTATTTCACAAGACCCATTCTCCCCCTTGACAGTCTTTTCATATATGGACATGATATAAAGGACTGACCTGGGGACATTTGCCTCTTGAGTACAAAGATAGTTCTTCCTTTTGAAATGCAGCAGACCAGCAAATGCAGGAGGCATGAAGCGGCTAACCCCTCTGTCTTATGTTTCAGCTCAGAAAAAAGAAGGAGGGTGTAGATAAAGTGTCATCAAACGCCACACAAAAGAGTGGGAGATTACTGTGGTGCAAATAGGTCAAGCTTGCTTTACAGGAGTAGTGTTAGGAATCCATATCTCATCCGCAACCACCGGCAAACCAAGCTGATTTATACGACATAGGGCACACGGTACAAAGAGTCGGGTGAAGGAGAAGGGGATGATTTTACTTTCAAAGTGAAAGGTTTTGTGTTCATAGTGTGTAGCTTTGAAGGTTTAGGATTTTTCAGAATGACACCTATGGCCTATGGTGGTCTTGTTTTGGAAATGCCTGTTTAGTTAATGGACAAACTATTTCCATGTTGTTTTATTGTCTACACTGTAATATTTGGTCAGTGTGGCATATTGTTGTCTACTATAGCTGTGCTGTGTCCACTGTTGATTTATAGTTTTTTTTCCCATAGACCCAGTATCTACCCACCTATGTTGCTACTGGACATATTGGTTCAAACCTTGGCTTAGATGTATTTTAATTACAGGAATGGCCACCTAATTTGGAGGCTAAAAATTATAATGCTACGACATAAGAAAATTGGGTTGAATTGTAACTGTTAATAAAAATGTTATACTTGCCTCAAAATATTTCTGATCAATTTAAAAATTGTTTTTAGAGCTCACCCATTTTCATGTGCAGTCACCTCAAATTAGTGCCATATTAGAAGTAGGGCTGGGCAAAAGGCCAAATGTTTACCACAATTTGGGTTTGCCACAATTACATAAACACAATTATTGACAGAAAATGGTTTCAGTGCCACAGACAAACACTGTTTAATGTGCACATATGTGCACACGTTTCTGTGTTGTAACAAGTTCCTTGTGATTTTACAGTTTAGATTATAATTAGTCTGTCTTCAGAACTGCTCAAATTTCCCTCTTATTGTTGTCTCCCAGCGCTCCGCTCTGATGAACGTCATGCCAGAGACAACTCAGAAGATTACAACAACACTCTTTTTTCAGTGAAGACAATGAGAGCAGTGAACGCAGTGTGACTAAACTTAAACGTTCAGTCACTGCTGCTGTTTGGAGGAAGTGACAGTGAACGTAAAAAAAAAGGGTGTTAAATTTTGGTGTTGAATGGGTATCAATAATAGAAGTGTGGTAAAATAAGTAGCCCTGGATCGTGGTCGTAAGTGACTTCTTGGGCATTTTACCTCAAGAGCAGATAAGAAAAAATCTAAACATGTTAAAAGAATAATTATTTAAATAGCCATGTAACAAAAGTAAAGGTGATTATTATTGAGGAGGTAATTGAACTTGGAAATCTTGGGAATCTTGGAAATCTTTACATCACCGTAATTAACACTTGACTGTGAAAGATTTTTTTTTTACGGTGTCTTGTGATGGTACCATGATATGAAATTGTAGCCACTACCATGGTGGTGGTATTTTTAGTAGTTACTAAATATGGTCAGTTGCCTTGTTAGGGTTTAAAGTAAGAAGTTTGTTGTAACTCTTGGAACTCCACAAACATTAGAAATTCTGAACTTTAATTATGCACATAAATTACAGCAATTATGATGAACACTCTTAAAAAAAAATCAATATTATCTTTGTGGTAGCACAAGGTTGATGACAGTGCATTGACCAAATTTCGCATTATTACAATAGTAACAGGAAAAAACAGAAAGTGGCACATACCGTAGACACCTGTCAATCAACTTCATACATTTCAACATTGATTTATTATGAATAATCACCTTCATACAGTTGGCCCAAAACACCTGGTATGCCTCCATAGAACGTTATAAATGTAGCATCTGATTTTAGGAAAGGACCTGTGCTTGTGGATAATTAGAAAACAATTAATGCATGTATAATTCTTAGCACTCAGCACATGTTAAACTCCCAAATGAAACAACTAATTAGAGCAAAACATAACACACCTACAAAAACGTTCCATCCCCACTCCACACTTGTAATCTCATATCCACTCTAGCATGGAAATGAGAAATAACAATTTCTATGAATGGTTTCATGTTTGCTCAGTGTTTACCATTCTTTAAGAGGGGAAGGAGGCTGCAGTCTCCATGGAAACTGTGGCCGGCCAGCAGTGCGGTGTATTTCTTGCCTCTGCCTTTTCCATATGAAGTGCTGCTTGTGAAGATGGGTATTGAAGTCGGCAGCTGGAGTGGCTGCATGGGGCGCTCTAGATTTTCACTGTAAAGAAGCTGGGAATGTGGAACTGTGTTACCAGAAATATATTCTATTACTGTGAAGTATAGGAGCCATAGGAGCCACTTCATGCCATGCATTTTTGCATTAGTTATATTTTATCACGTTATTTTGATGTCATAAGGAAAAAAATCATAGCTGTCAGATTCATTGATAACAAACAACATCTTTAAACTTTAATCAGAGTGGAAATGCTCAGTTTTATGATTTCGGGACTGCTGTGGTAGCATTGGGGTATTGGATTTGCATTAATGTAACCAAAAGATGCACACGCATCTGTATTTTTACTTAATACCTCTTGGGCTTTATTGTTCGTAAAGCACTTTGTAACTGCATTTGGAAGAGCTACACCAATAAAGTTTATTATATAACCTAGCCGGCAGATACAGCTGAGCCCTCCGGAAAAATGTGCCGCCGCTCCCCATTCTGGGCAATCTGAGCAGTGGCCTTGAAACTACCTGTCGACATTGATCAGTCACGCGGCAGGCTCTCTCTGTGATGGGACTTGCAGTTATTAGAGCGAGAGGCTGTTAGATGGAAGAGCGTGTGACGGCTCAGGTAGGCCCTGAGGAAAAGTGCCCCCCTGCGAGTAGACCGGAACTCGCTAGTGCTCACGTCTCAAGTCCGCACGCCACTGTGATGTATTGGCTTCACCAGTGGGCTCTCCAGCAGAAATACTGCCAGTCTGTGCCATATCTGAGGAAATAAAGACATCCACTGCTCTTAGGGCCACAGTAAGTAAGGTTTTTACTGCCCATGCTAAAAATGACAGATTGGTGCAGGCTTTGATGGGTCGTAAAGTTATAACCTTTTACTTCCAGAGGTGCATGCTGGTAAATTGACAAACACTATCTTCACAACAAAGTCAAATAACAGCCAGCACTATTAATATGACAATTTTTTACTAATGGCATGTTTTGTGTTGGCAATTGGCAAAGTCCTTTCTGTTGCGGATTAATTACTTTGTAATGGATGAATTATAAATTATGGACATTAATAAATCAAAAGTATTTGACTAATGTGGAGGTGGGTTTGACATAATTAGATACCTAAAATAGAAGCACAGGAACTTGTTAATACAGCAATTATCTAGCAGTTTTTTTTTTTTTTATGAAAACACAACAACAAGGCCCTTAAGGCTGAGCATGTGGCAAAAGTGAAATATGTGTGAGCATATACTGAGCATCAGTGTTGGGGTTAAAGCATTACAAACTAACGTGTCATTCATTCATTCATTTTCTACCGCTTAGTCCCAGAATACTTAAATTACCTTTTAAAAACAATAACTTTTGTAATCCGAGTAATCCCTTGTCTAGTTACTTTTCGATCACTCCTCATCAGGCAGCGCAGCTCCAGCAGACACCTGCGTTGTCTGTTGTGTAGAGCTCTGTGTGGGCACGATTCCCTCTCTGCAGCGGTGAGATGACTCTTAACAAGCATATGTTTTTTGTGAAGTGCGTTATGTTCTCTGTTCTATCTAAAACACACTGCACATGAGGTTATCACTGTGCTGCCTGTTGGTTTCATCAGGGCTTCTGATCAAAGCAGCTGATTGGAGTCTGTCTCTGCTTTGTTTGTTGCAAAGAGTTGCGCTGCTGCCAATGACAGTTCTCTATCGAGCTTTATCATTGCTGTTTAACTACAAAAGTGTGCATGCAACACATGCTTACTTATATAAAAAAAGTAAATAGAACCACAATGAATGCTTCAGAAGTTTTTGAAATAGGCAGTAAGTTTTTCTTTGGGTGAAAGTGTAATTTTGACTGATAGGTTCCATTTTAATCACTACAGAATTTGAATTACATTGTAAAAACCTGCATTTTTGGCCTTAAAATGTTTGTATGATGTAAATTATACTAATTGAAGACTCTTAAGACTGAGCTTTGTGCAAGTGGCCCCAGGTCAGACTTTTTAATAATTTACATTTTATCTTGAGCAAATGTCAGACTGTCTCTGGGGACTTCTTGTGATTAATTAAGTGGTGAGATAAAGGGACAAACACCAACTTTCTTAATCACATTTTATTATGATTCAAAAGGTCAAGAAACATGAACATGAGAAGCCCTGAGTTTTGGACTGTAATTAAGGAAAAAAAAAAATGAACATCCCTGTTTTTGTCTGAAATTTGTCATCATGCTCCATCACATTCAGTTGGCTGCATGAAACTGCACAATGAAATGTAATCCATAAAGAAAGAGAATCATAAGCCCAATGACTTAATAAGATAAGAACAACTTTTTTTTCACCTTTTTTTGTGTGGAAATTGCATTGTTGCAACAGCAGAAGTACAGTAAGAGCAGTTTCAAACAGCGTCAAAGTAAAAAGCCAACCTGCCCAGAACGGAAATTTTATTAAAAACTAAACTATGGTAGCTCTTTGAAGACTCATTGTTACTATTTAATGTTTCCAACCTCTGTATGTGACATATGTGTTTTCCTCTCACCTGTCAGTACCAGTCAAAGCACTTAGAGGTATTTGAAATATTCCCTAATGGCTTCACAGAAGGTGGCACCCAGCAGTCCCTCCCTGATTGTCCCTTGGCTTTGTCCACATTTCCCTAAACCCCTTTCAAAGCCAGACCTAGTGGCCGTCTTTAGAAAACCCTGCCCATAGAGCCTCACAGCGGGCAGCACCTCTGTGGGGATGCCAGTGTTTTTAAAGACCCCAAAGCCCCATCAGAGTGCAAGTCCTCATCCACTTGCCAGGTCCCCAACACTGTGGTCCTACTCCCTCCTGAGGCGGGTGTTCCTCAAACTGGGGAGTCTATTTAATCAATGGCAGCGATTACAGTAGTCACGACCAGCTGGCGCCTGCTTCACACAAGCACCTCGGGTGTGTCTGCCCGCTGTCTTCCCCGCAGCCCTTTTAACACAGAAGAGCCACCGACCTCCAGTGGACTGCAGTCAAATGGTGGGCGCCTGATTGACGTTGCTGTTGTGTCACTTCTTATTGAAAGAAAGTCACATGGTTGGCCTCACAAAGCAGTTGTACAGTGCCACACAAAGCTCTGAACTTTGGACAAGACGTATGATTATGAATATTCCATAGCTGTTTGTTTTGGCCGTTTCTTGTATCATGTGAGGTTTTGTAAACATCAAATTTGTGATTAGATGCCGCTTCCACCCAACTTCTTATGAGATTTTCTGTGCCTGGCCCCCTGTTGATCTGCTCATCATATTTCTCAGCGTGCAGCAAAATAACATTCTGAAAGAGACATTTTTATGTGTCTGTAGCATTTTTTTTCAGCAGCAGTGATTCTTAACATACTCACCGTAGTGGATGATAAACCTTGCACATTGTGGTTGCCAAATAAGTGTTTGTAGATTCAGCCCACAGTAGCTGCTGTGCTAAACTCAAGGTTCTATACATGGTCTCAGCAGGAGGCTGCCAGGCGATCCACAGTCTGTGAGGCTTATCAAAGCAACTTGGTTATGTTCATTCAAGAAAAGAAAATCTGCAAATCATTCATTTTTAATGACATCCTGATGAGTTCTATCTATTCTGCATGCGCTTGACTGGACAGACCTCAGAAGTGGTTTACATATTCCTTTTTGTCTTTAAGTAAGTGCAGAAATATTTTATTTGGCCTTTGACAGTCCTCCACAGTTTTAGACTTACTATTCAGCTTCTGTACAGTAGTGTTCTGCAGGGATTCATTTACACAGTAAATCTTGACAGAAGCACTGACAGCAGACCCTGATTTAAAAACATGTTTACACCTAGTGAGCTCACAATACACCTCGTAACCTGGAAAACTATTTCAACAGCCCCAATAGCTTCACACTTCTTACAGGCAAGGGTAGAAATAATATAAGCAACACATGCTCACAAACCTTAATTTAAAGCATGATATGAAATAGTAGCCAAAAGGCACTATGCATTAATGTACAAGCATATTATATACAAACACATTTTTGTATTTTATTTCTTTATACCAAATATTTAATTGTAACGACATGCCTTCATTAATATTTGCATAGGTGCTTTGGTGGCATAACTTTATTCCTGTCACAGGGTAAGGTATAGCCATCACGGTAATAACCTGCAATAAAAAGAGAGGCAAACTGATAGAAGTAGCTTAAAATCTGTAAAGAAAAATATTAGGAGCTGTGGTGGAAGTGAGTGCTTGTTTAACCTGTAAAGCCAACTGTTGCAGAATTACAACCACTTTTGACAATTAAAAAAAGAAGTCTGCAAATGTTTTTTTGTTTTTTTGTCAAGACCACAGTTAGTGGGTCCTGTTGTTTGTCCTCCTTCTGGCCATTAACAGAGCACCAGTTTCAGTGGACTAATATCATCAATATATGGCTATAGACAAAAGCCATTGAGGGCATTAAGAGCTTTGACTTATGCCAATCCCAGAACTGTTGCCCCACTCAGATTTAAGTTACATGTCAGCATAATTCCAATGATAAGATCTCTATGGATCTCCTCTTAGGCTTTAGCAATGGTAAGACTGGGCAATGCTTATTGACAGTGATACATCTTCAGCCTATCACACGGGTGACAGGATCGATATCAATTGATTTCCCATCATAAGACCAAATATTCACTACAATAAATATGACAATGCCAGAACAATCATGTAGAATCTGTTAGTATAGTGGTTAGCTGGTTGACCATGTAAACAAACAACTGTAAAAAACAGCTGTCTCTTTACAAAGTCTTTTGCCATTTTGACCAACAACTCAAGTCGACAGTTTCAGATGGTAGCCTACAACCCAGTCAACTTCTGTAATCTGTGGCATGCATCAAGACACAGGTCATAGTCTACTTGAGTCCTGCAGTGTGACATGTAATAATCTTATACAATTGCAAAAGAAGTGCACAGTGTGAGGGGACTGGGTAAAGAGGGCAGTTGTGCAGGACATCTGATATCTGATTTTCTTTTTAGTTTTATTAGATTTTTTTTTCATTTGAATTAGCTTTTTTTTTTTTTTTACTTTTTGGTATTTACTAAGAATCAGACGCAGAGTCCAACTGAATGTGTTGCTTCCATAAATGACCTTAGGAGACTTATCTAGATTCAGATTCAAGATTCAAAGTGTTTATTGTCATGTGTACAGACAGAAAGCATGTTTCCCTATACAATGAAATTCTTACTTTGCCGTCCACAGTAAAATGTCACACAATTAAGTAAAAATAAAAAAAATAAGACAAATATACAAGTAATAATAATGGAAGTATACCAAAAAAATACAAATATACAAAAAGTGTAAAGTGTAGTAAGGTGAGGTAGTGCAGTTGTGATGGTGTAAAGTGACGTGTAAAGTAAAGTGACGTGTAAAGTAAAGTGACGGTGTAAAGTGAGGTAGTGCAGTAGGTAAACAATTGTTCATGTAATGTGATTGTGATTGTAGACTCCTATCTGCTGTTTAGAGTCTTATGGCAGAGGGAAAGAATGAGTTCTTCATTCTGGATCTGCATTTCACACTTCTGTACCTCCGTCCTGAGGGTAGAAGTGTGAACAGACCATGTTGTGGGTGGGAGGGGTCTTTGAGGATGGAAGCAGCTCTTCTGTGGACTCTGCGGTGGTAGATGCTCTGCAGAGAGGGCAGTGGAGTCCTGGTGATCTTCTGCGCAGTCTTCACCACTCTCTGCAGGCGTTTGCGGTCCATGACAGAAGTGCTGCCGTACCACACAGTGATGCAGCTGGTCAGGACACTCTCAATGGTGCAGCTGTAGAAGTTGCTGAGGATCTTGGGCGACATGCCAAACTTCCTCAGCCTCCTCAGAAAATACAGCCGCTGTTGAGCCTTCTTGACCAGCTGTGTGATGTGAGGTGTCCAAGTGAGGTCCTCATTGATGTGGACACCCAAGTATTTGAAGTTGCTCACCCTCTCCACTTCAAGTTCCCGGATGAACAGTGGCTGAGGCGTTTCTCCTCTCCCTCCTCATGTCCACTATCATCTCCTTTGTCTTGTCCGTGTTGAGGGTGAGGTTGTTGTCTTCACACCATGACACCAGACTGGCCACCTCCTCCTGTAAGCTGCCTCGTCACCGCCAGCGATGCGTCCTATCACTGCGGTGTCGTCAGCAAACTTCAGGATGATGTTGTCCTTGTGAGAGGCGACACAGTCGTAGGTGTACAGGGTGTAGAGGATGGGGCTGAGTACACAGCCCTGTGGAGTACCAATGTTTGTGATGGTGCTGGCTGAAGTCCTATTACCAATCCTGACAGACTGAGGCCTGCCAGTCAGGAAATCTAGGAGCCAGTCACAGAGGGTGGGGTGCAAACCAAGTGTGGACAGTTTGTGGGTGAGTTTGTGTGGGATGACCGTGTTGAAGGCGGAGCTGTAATCTATAAAAAGTATCCGTATGTATGAGTCCTTGTTCTCCAGGTGTGAGAGGGAGTAGTGGACGGCAGTAGCGATTGCATCCGAGGTAGATCTGTTGGGCCGGTAGGCATACTGCAGGGGTCAATGGTGTCGGTATGCTGCTCTGAATGTGGGCCAGCACCACTCTCAAACACTTCATAATGATTGGAGTGAGTGCCACTGGTCTGTAGTCATTCAGGCAGGTGGGTGGGTTCTTCTTGGGCAGGGGACGATGGTCGTGGTCTTGAAGCATGGTGGTACAATGCGCTGGCTGAGGGAGAGGTTGAAGATGGAGGTGAAAACATCAACCAGCTCGTTGGCACATGCTCTGAGGGCCCGCCCAGGAATGTTGTCTGGTCCTGCTGCTTTGGGGGTTGATCTTCCTCAGAGCTCTGTGTACCTGTGTTGTTGAGATGGTTGGTGGAGGGAGGGGGTTGGGTGATCCAGGTGTGTGTGAGCTCCTCTCTGCAGTGTTGCTGGGAGCCTCAAAGCGGGCGTAGAAATTGTTGAGGTCATCCGGCAGGCTGTCTGTTGATGCGATGTTGTTGGTGGTGGTCCTGTAGTCTGTGATGTGCTGCAGGCCTTGCCACATCCGCCCTGAATCTGCAGTAGAGTAGAAGCTGTCCAGCTTCTCTCTGTACTGCCTCTGGCCGCTGTGATGGCTTTTCTCAGTCCATACTGCAGCTTTGTACTCGTTCTCATTGCCTGATCTAAATGCAAGAGAGCGAGCACGCAGCATGTGACGCACCTGACTGTTTATCCAGGGCTTCTGGTTGGGAAACTTCCTGATTTGTATGGTGGGCACGATGTTATCAACACAAGTGCTGATGTACCCAGACACATACTCAGCATAATCCTGTACGCTAATGGAAGAGTCCTCCACAGTGGCTGCAGCTTTAAACACATCCCAGTCTGTCAGTGCAAAACAATCCTGCAGGGTGATCTCGCTCTCCGGGTCCAGAGTTTGATCTGTTTGGTGACAGGGTGTGCTTGTTTCAGTCTTTGTCTGTAAGCAGGGTACAGGAACAAAGAGATGTGGTCCGAGTGTCCGAAGTGGGGCGGGTGCAGCCCTGTATGCACCACGTATGTTGCTGTAGACGTGGTCAAGAGTGTTTTTATCACGGGTGGGAATGTCAACATGCTGGTGGTATTTGGGGAATACAGTCCGCAAACTACAGTGGTTGAAGTCACCAGCAACAATAAAAACAGCGTCAGGATGAGCCGTTTCTAACGCGCTGATGACGTCATGGAGTTTGCTGCTGCTGTGGAGTCAGCGCGCGGGGATGTAAACAGCGGCCAAAAACACAGCAGTAAATTCCTCGGTAAAATAATACGGACGGCACTTCAGCAGTAATAACTCCACATCTGGTGAACAGTGCTCGTCAACAGTCTGTATATCTTCGCACCACGAGTTGTTTACAAACACACACACACCCCCGCCTTTAGACTTACCGGATGCAGCCGTTCGGTCGCCTCGGTGAAGCGAGTGAGTCTGTAGCTGAATGGCGTTGTCCGGGACCTTGTCTGAGAGCCAGGTCTCGGTGAAAATCAGGGCGCAGCACTCTCTGATTTCCCGATGGGTTGAAATCCTGGCTCGTAGCTCGTCCAATTTGTTTTCCAGGGAACGTACATTCGCTAACAGGAGGCTGGGTAGCGGTGGTCGGCTAGCGCGAGCTTTTAGCCTAGCATGTAGCCCTCCCCTCTTGCCTCGCTTGCGTCGCCGTCTCCGAAGCACTCTCCTGGGGTCAGCGAACTCACTCGAGACCGGTGCTTCGTGGCCCTCGGGGTAAAAGTTTTGGTGGTATGGGCGAACAATGAGCTGCAGCTCCAGCGGAATAGAACCACTAAAAACAAAGTTTCGTGGTTCTATTCCGCTGGAGCTGCAGCTCATTGTTCGCCCAACAAACAAACAAACTATCTAACAAACTATCCTAAAGGGGTTTCTGGGTAAAACAGCTGAAAGGATGCCTTGTGTAAGCAGTCACGTCTAAAGTGCTAGTTTCATGAAAGGTCCTGGTTATGTCAACAGTCAGATGAAGGTATAACCTGCAGGTTGTTACCATTCCGATTTCCTTGGCTGGGATGTTGTTGAGGAGAGCCACTCTCAAAAGCAGCATACAGCTCTTCTTGGCTGCTTTTCACTGCTCTGCTTTGGACCAAAATGATGGTAGAGAGCACTTTCTTTGCTCACTCTTTAAATGTTTACAGCTTGTTTATTTCCTTTGGCTGAGAATTAGAGAGGCCCATCTATTTGAGTCATTTCAAGTTTGTTAAACACAGTTTTCTGGCATCAAGCTTGTTAGGAAGGATGGAAATTTGTGATTCAGATTAGGCTGTGTCTGTTTGGCCTCCTGGTGTTTATCGTTGGTCAAATGTAATTTCAGTAACATGTTACATTATTCATGGAACTAAATCTAAATATTAGCTTGGCCAGCTATCTTGTTTTTTTTATTGAAGAAAAAAACAAAAAAGAAACAAATACAGAATAAAGTGCAATTGCTCAACATGCAACTAAGCAGGAAAATGTATAAGCATGTATATGAAAAGCAACAACCAGACTAATATCAACAAAAGTAAGAGTCATCATAGCAAAAAGCCCAAGCATTTTAGATAATCAGTTAGAATTGGTCTGACAAGATTTGTTCTGAATGGAACTGTAAACAACATGAATAGACCATTATAACTATATAGCAAGCTGGTCAGTCTGTATAATATATTATCAATACAAGTATCTAAATGAATATTGTTACGTGGAGTCCAAACAAAGTATTAATCACAAAGTAGTAACATCTACATTATTGACCATATGTGGCAGCATGATTCATGGTAGAAATTTCAATTGAAGAATCAGAAAGTGTTCACTTTAGCAGGGCTGTTACGTTAGCTGATGTGTACAAGTGTATTTCAGAGTTCGGATGTGGCTTGAATATTCAACATGACCCATTATAGATTTGTTGATTTATGCAAATTAGCCAAGTGCTTTGATTCTAAAAAAAGAAGCAATATTGTGTTTCTTAAGAATTTGTGTGCCATGCAGCTTATACTTGGCCTGGTTTATCGAGGTTAAGACGGCTAGAATTAAAAGGCAACTAACCTCTATTTTCACTCTAAGATAAATACTTTTATTTATAAATAAAAGTACATTTAAATTGCCCTTTTAGATTACATTACATAGCAAAAAATATGTGTATGTAAAATAAAAAAGTTTTTATTTTTATACATATTGCTCAACTGAAAATACATTAATACTAATTAGTCCACTGAAAAAGTGGTCATACCTCATTCTAAGTGATGTCCAAATGTTAAAGCTATAGTGCTCTTGAGGTGACCCTTGAATACAAATGGTATGTAGTGCATAATTGTTCCAGTCATAAATATATTGTGTGAACAAAGCTTATGGAAGTCAGGTTTATTGTGAGAAGAAAACACATCTGCATCTCCTCATAAAGGCACCAATTAACCGTGGCTTGTATATCACCTTAGTCACTTCCAAAGTCACTGCCTTCCTTCCTACGCTCATTATCAGCAGCCACCCACCAGAGTGCACTTCACAGTAGTCAAGGGGAAATAAGTATTGTTTTTCTATCAAGAATGGCTTTCCACTTGTGTCCTCCAGGAGCTTTGGGGCCACAGAATGGGGCCGTAGCTTTCCACATGTCGCTGTGTGACATCTCCATTGTGCAGGCTGAAAACACTCACGCAGCGCAGAGCACACAGCGTTGTGAGAAGTATGAATTTTGACAGAGAGACATATATCAAAGAGGCTACTCTACATATCATAATGTCTTGGCCTCTGGGTTCACTGCACAGAAACAATGACATTGAGAGGAACATGTTTTCCTGAGAGGGTTTGTACTTTTGACTGACTTATTAAGACCAGGCTGGATTTGTGTCAAAGGTCACAAATTTGTTTGGAGATTGCCAACTTTTGTCAAAGCTTCAGTTTAAGTACATTACCCTTTCTTTTTTCAAGACATTTCTCTCATTTCCTGAATAACAATCCACAAATATGCAATCAGTGTTACCTGGAGTTTCTGAAAAGTGTTTGCCAAGTTATGCATTACGGAAAGCTTTAATCAGCTGGCATGTTTTTTATACAGAGATCTCCATTAGAGAATGCTTGACAAAACACGTTACAGCTTGTTATTACACTGTGCACCACTAGACGGATTTATGAGCTGCTGCCATACTCAGTTGTTGTCAGAAACTGCTAGGAATTGTTACTTGAATAAAGCTGTTACTTAAATCGAGGTGTCTAAGTGTAATTCAGAGTTCTGATGAGGGCCAACATATAAATTCACCCATCTACTGAACTTCTCACTATCAAGAATAAAGCTAAAAAATAACCAATATTTTACTAATTTCTTTTTATTATTAGCTTTATTGTGAAATCAAACACTGTATAAAGGCTAGTGATCTTTACCTATTTAATAGATGTTTTTTCCCATTCCCTGTATATACACAAATATGCAATCAGCGATACCTGGAGTTTTAAAAATGCATTTGCCAAGTCATGCTTAAAGCTTTAATCAATCTTAAATGCCTTTGTTTGTCTTCCAATATCCTGCCCATATTTAAATGTGTTTGCCATTATGGCTTTCTAACATATACAACTCCCTCAAGCTTGAAATACTGAAGTGAAAAGGTGCACGCCCTTCGCTCAAAAGTAAACAAATCATCTTGGTATAAGCACAGGGAAAATTAGGCATCTGGAGTGTTATTTTGCTCAAATCGAGGTTTTGTGGCAAACCAAGTGAGAAAGAGGACCAGGCCCAGATTGAGATGAGCTGGGCTGCTGTGTTTTTATAGCTTCTATCTGCTCTCGGCAAATGGTGCAGCATGCCATATCTGCCCTTCTACATTATTTACACTAGCGTTTTATTAGGGCAGTCCTGACAAGTGTGTCCTGTGATCGATGGTAAAGTGTTGGTTTACACTCGCCTTGAAGGGTATTGCCAAAGTGGGGCATGGGCCTGGATCATAAAAAATAATGATGGGGACAGACCCCTGTCTTGATCTTTGTTCAAGTATCCCTTAGGGATTTAGCTCCTTGACATTCACAAAGCTTATATGTAAACACATGAGTGTCTAATTATTCCATAATATAATCAAACACTACCCAACAAAACATGTTTTTAATGTGACCCGCAGTGTATTCAGTGTGCATTGAGGGAAGCAGCTATTTCGGTCGCTTTGCTTTATTATCAAACAATATGACACACTTTAAAATAAATGAAATAAAAGCACACCTAGGTTATTTCTAGAGCTCTCCAAAGCTTCCAAATGTTGCTGTGTGTGTTTGTTTCCCTATGATTGACACTCAAAAAGAGAGTCAAATGGTAAAAGGCTTGGTGCGGTTATACATATTAATAACAGTTGCTGTTGAAATGCCATCCAAATAGTTCTGACCTTGCCTCAACTGGGGAACAAAAATGAATTATATATAACCTATACAGACTCCACTTGGCAAAATAAACAGGAATAATACATAGTATGAAGTGCTGGAGATGCACTTTTCAAGCCATTCAGCCAGAGGGACATCTACAGTGGTGAAATGTCAAAACAGGGAATCCAGAGGAGAGATATCGCCGGATTTGTAAAGGAATTCTCTTTGAAGCAGACACAGGTGAATATTAATGTTGAGAGAAAACGGTGGTTGTCTGACTTTGTGAGGCTTTAAAGTGGTCACGACAGCATCAAGCACCAACTTGGGCTCCCGGGTTGCGTTTATTTAAAATCGTACAATCTTAGAGTCTAAAATAGACATAGAGTCAGTTCTATAAGTACCCATGAGTTCTCTCCATAAAATTCATTTTTTTCCCACCGTACAAAGCAAGTGAGTGAATGAATGTGAGAGTAAATGCTTGTCTGTGCATGTCTCTGTGTGTTAGCCCTGCGATTAACTATGATCAGCGATCAGCCCGCCCAGCTATTATTTAATCAAATCCACATGTAAATATATTCTTATTGCTGATGTCTTATAAATATATACTGTATATATAATCTACTGTACTCACTCTTTGGTTTAGTTTTTATATAGCACTTGTTTGTTCCTCAGAAATCAGTCAGCTTTTCCAAAATGTCAGTATGTAACAACAACATGTTGTCTTGCTCTTTGATCATAAATGGAGCACAAAGCTGACTGAGACAGGATATTGGACATTTCAATCAATAACACAATAGAATCATAAAAGAGGCTTCTCTCACCAGCATTTCCAGTTTTGACATGCTTAAACACTTCCATAGTGCTTGGGATGGACTAGGATTTTGTAACTGGGTTTTAATATTAAAGATTTTTGAAAAAGAACACTGGATTTTAATTGTGTTGTAGGTTCACAGTTCACAACGCCACCTTGGATACTATTCTAGGTGGGAATGAGATGTATCTTTTTTTAAACAGAGCTTCTAGCTAATGAATATGAAATGTAGTACTTTCTGATGTGGTAAACCCATTTGCGATGCCGCTTTTTCATCATCACTATGAACAGTTCGGTGGAAGGTGCGCGGCTGGCTGACATCCCTGTCATTTCAATCAGGTGTATTATGTTCTATCTCTAGCTCCACCGAAGGAGGTCATGAGGTCATTTGCTGCTAGGATGGAGTCACGGCTCAATTTTAAATTTAATCTCATCGCCTTTAATTCAGTGCGTCCATTTGTTTGCACTGGCTTGGATTCCGACTTTCAAATCAAACACTCCAAATGACTGACACTGATGCCAGAAATGACACCTTTTAATAAAAAGAGAATAGATTCATGAAGTTCAAGGTCCATAGAACCGTTTTTACTGTGGTGCTAATACTGTTCTGTACTCTTTGCCATACAAATTAAGTCCCTTGTAAGATACTTTTGTGATAGTGAAAGAACACAGTGATGGAGTGGCTTAGGAGGTAGAGAAGGACATCCAATAACTGGGAGGCTGGCTGTTTGATTCCTGCTCCCTCCTGTTCATACCGCTGTTGTGTCCCTGGACAAGATACTTCAGCCACTTTGCCTCCAGTGTCACAGCAGTCGTGATGATAAGAACCTTAACCCACTGAGGAAAAGCAGAAAACCTTGGAGAAGAGGTGTTTCTTTAACTGTGTATCAAAGACCAACACAAGGCAGCAAGTAAGTGAAAAAAGTTATGAAATTTAGTAAATTATCCACATGGGGAAATTCACTGTTGTCAACCACCAGCATGTTTTCACATCTGACAATCACACAGGATCAGCAACGTCTGTGATTTACTCGGTTAAACTGACTTGATCTCTGGATATGACATCACAAACAGGTCTCCTCTTCACAGCATTTACTGTAGTGAATGTGTATCTTCAGTGGCTCATTTTACATTTTACCCGAAGAAATACAATATTCAGACTGCAGGGAAATGCTATTATTAGCAACAGAAAAAGAAACTTCAAATGCACTACAAGTTTTAAATCGCTGTAACACTCATTAGGAGACAGGTATATGACACATAAAAAACACACACAAATAAACAGACTTCATCTGTGTGTCTTATAAACAGATTCTTTGGGTGTTTTCTTGGATGTCCCATCCTGAATTTGTTCTGAAAATCCACACAATGAGGTTTTGCTAAAACTAAACTCATTCACAGACAATGGGATTTGCTCAGGACTTGTTTTATCACTGGCCCCCTCCTCTGCAAAATATGGTGGGGAATTTTTGGACATGGACATGGCAGATTCGCACAGGCTTAAAAACACACAAGTTCTCCAATTATTACAAATTCCTAGATGTCCCCAGGTAATACTAATCTTGTGTGAATAGGGCTAAAGTCACGTATTTGAACTACAGTATGGCAGATAATATTCTAACATTATTTACATTTTAATAATATTTAGAGGCGACTAACTGGCCACTGTCCAGGGTGTACCCCGCCTCAGGCCCAAAGCTGCTGAGATAGGCTCCAGTCACCTGCGACCCCTAACGGGACTAAACGGTAGGAAATGAATGAATGAATGAATGAATGAATAAATGAAAATTTAGAGGTTCTAAATAATAAATGCAATAGGTTTTTGGGATCTTACACAACTTTACAAATAAGATTTCAATAAGTCCATTAAGACTACAACAATTTTTGTTCTTTGGTACATACATTGTTGTTGGCTAAATGAAAGAAATTTACCACACAGTGTAAATATACCTCACCCTCCTGGATAAAGTGAAGAAACGAGACATACCCAGTCAGAATTTGTTAGTTATGAGGTAATTTACACCCTCATAGAGAGTTCAGTCAGAGAGGGGCTGGAAGAACAGTTTTGTGCACTGGACATGGATAAATATAGTAATATGAAATTCAGCATGGCTAGGCTTGTTGTAGCATTGATATGTTCCCAGTTGGGTAAAAGTGACATAAGGCTTACAGAGCTTGAACACTATGAGCTAAATCAGAGTAGACTACAGTTATTGCAAGCCTCCACACAACATGAACACAAAGCAAGTTCACAAAGCCCCCAAGTGTATTTTTACTGAAGAGTCTCTAATGATCAGCTGGGCCATGCAGCAGAGTCACAAATAATAATAAAGCCAGCATGAGGACATCGACTAAAAGTTATAAAAAAAGACAGAGGATCCAGGCTGGGTTGAGAATTTCAGTGATTTCTTTGAGACTGGGGGAAATAGCCGGAGAGGACCATTTGATATAATTTCCTCCATATGCGACGGGGCTCTCCAGATAACTGTGGTGAAGTTCTTCTGCCTCCATCTGATACCGGTGTCTACAAAATCATTTCTGTTGAGCGCTGAGACTCCTCCTGCCCGCTTCTCTCAGCTCAAAAGCAGGTCACGCTGCTGTGGATAATAACGCTACCATGTGGAGCTGGTTCAGGAAAAGCACTTCCATATGTTCTGTGTGCACACTTCCCTTTCAAGATTTATGAATGAATAAGCTTCAATCGCTCCGAGTCCAAATGGCATGTCAAAAGCTCATGTTTGGAATTTCACAATGAAATCCATTTGCCCTCATGCTCTGTTCCTTGTTTGTTGGTTTGCCAGAGTACTTTCTTTAGCAGCAAATACAAGAAAGTGTAACTGATGTTCTTCCTCTTTTATGATTTATGAGCTCACATGGTGGCGTGGACTTCACTGCACTTAATTTAAAAAATATAAAAGGATGCTGTTTATTAAAACTTTCTTTCGGACGCCTTGGGGCAGTTAGTATATTTGCACCAAAGCATCTCAAAATGATTATTTATGTTAAGAATGGTATAGTAAGACATTATTGACATTAGTGGACGTGTGCTTCTGTGTCCATGGTTTTACAAAAAGACTGTTGCAGGTTCATACAGCTTTAACACTGCTCCAGCATTTTGAAAACAGTAACATGTGAGACTTTTGTGTTGTAGGGAAAATAGACAAACAATGGCCACATATAATAATATGTTTTTGTTTGCACTGGAGGTAATTCAGTTTATGAATTCCTCAGATCAGTTCATTTGGATAGCTCTGGCTGACCAATAATGTTCTGCTGGGAAATATTCAAAAACCCCTCAGTCGGCGAGAGGAAGAGTATCAACTTAGGGGAGTATGGAACTTTAAAGTAAACGCTGTAAAAACAACCAGGAAAGGTTTTTGTGTGTCTGTGTGCGGTGTCAACAGTCTGGAACAGTCTGGGGTAGAATTGTACAAGTATTCACAAATTTAAATTGATGTTTAAACATATGATATTGTTACAGTACATAGCTGAGGAACAGTTTACAAAACAGGTTATTATTACAAGTTGTTGAGACATACGTAATGCAATTGGATATTATGAATTGTCATTATTTTAATTGTTTTAATTATATAAATTGTTAGTTAACTGTAAATGGCTGAATGGTAGAATATTATGGGAGTGAATAAGTTCTACTTTATCCCACTCCCTTTTGAGCTAGTAAATAAGTGTGTATACATTTAATAGTATAATAGTTATATGTAATAGTATTTAATAGTAATAGTGTAACAGTTTATGTCGTTTTTTTGTACTAGCTTGAAATAAAAGAATACAAACAAATCTTAAGCTAATTTCAATAAGCTTCTGTTTGTCTGACTTCTGCTCCTGAAGCTGGACATTACTTTGCAGAGTCGTCCTGAACCTCTTGAGGGCAGTGCAAACAATGATCTCTGCAGAGCCATGGCCTTCAAAGCCTTCACTTTTTTCCTTTTTCAATTGACATTTCCCATCATGCCCACACAGCCTGCATCAGTATTCACTGCCTGAACGGAAGAGGCCACTGGGGAGTGAGCAGAGTGTGAGTGAGGAAGAAGACAACACAGTAGAGGAATACAGTGGGGCATTGAGCTGATCCGGGTCATTTAACTCACTATCTATACCTCCCTTATTCTTCCTCTGCTATTATCTTCTGACTCTTTTCAGAGGCACAAAAGTAAAATAGTGAAACCCTGAATTATTTAAGCATAAAGAAATAGGAGTCCAGAGAGGAAAGGGTGAGATTGGCAGCAAGATAAAGATGAATAGAGACCAGGGCTGGGTGGAGTTGCCAAAATCTGAATTTAAGTAAACGTATATTCTAGCAAAACTTTTGGATTTAGTGGAGAATTTTGTTTTGAAAACGGTTTACTTATAAAAATCTCATTATCATACTATTATTATGAATTGTGAAATCTGTCTCATTTGTGGGTTGAGCATCATTTTCAACATAAAATGTAATCGAAATCATTTTATAATTAAGGTATTACGTATTTACTATAGAAATAGAACCCAATTAAATCGGCTGTACCGTTTACTATCCACTTTGTACCAAAGCAAAACAAACCATACAATTTTAAAACATCACTTTCAAAATGCATTTTAAAAGGTATTAAAAAAAAAAGCTAAATTCTCATCTTGATGAAGTGCTTTGAAAATAAAAAATAAAATATAAAAAATACTATACCCTTTGCTTAAATTTAAGGGGAAAAAATATTTCAAAAGTGCTCAACAGAACAATAAAATAATGAAAAAGAGTACCAAACAAACAAGAGTAACAGATTAAAACAATAAAAAACACATAAAATAATTAAAAACAATGAAACAATAAGAGACAACAGGTTTAAAGCCAAGTGCGTCTCAATACAAAACTTCAACGCCATTTTGACGTGGGTCCAAAGTTTAAGGGTGACTACGACCTACATTATACTATAATATAGGCTACTATACTTTACTAGTCACTATTAACCCTTGACAAAGACAGTGGTTAAATAAAATGAAACTGAGAATTGGTTTGAAAGTTCCATGTCCCCTAGCCCAAGGGCTCAGGAAGTGATTAACCCTTTTAGATCACACAGGAAGTAGTGTCCGTGCACGTGCACTCGCTGGGAGAGTGGGAGTCTGGTGTGTGCAGCCAGTCTTTAAGCCCTTTTCCTTGAGCTCTCCCTAAAAGTGGGGTCATCACCCCCTGATCTTGAAATTGAATTCCAATGATCCTGGATTCCCATCGTGTAAATCCTCAACCCCCCAGGGCCTCCCACCCACACACTCAACACTATACACCGCCGCTTCCATCTGGCTTCTTCTACTGTTTCTTCCCAAATTAAATTGATTTTAATGCTGCCAGATGCTTTTGGAAATTGTTAAAATTCTTTGTTGCAAACTATACTATGAGAATGAGATCCTATTTGCAATTTTAGGCTACTTTATTTTTTTTCTTTTTACATGATGTCTCAGTGCCGATAATCTTCAAACAAGTCCTGCCAGTATAGTCAACAGATCTTTTATTCACAACTCACTTTTTGACAGAATTTTTTTTTTGCAGTTTAAATTAATCAAAGCTCTGAGGCAATTTAATTATTCCAAAATCATCAGTGGCCAACACACCATCTTGGTGCCTAATTTAGATTTTGGTTTTGAATTTAAACCAACCAATCTTAAAGCACGGACTGAGAAAAAAAAAATAAAAGAGAGCACATTTGCTGGCTGTCGTTCGTGAGTGGAGAGGGTGAAGCAGATGTTTCTCGGGTAAACCTGCCAGACAAGGGAGCACAGCCAGTCAGGCGAGGGAAGAAATGTGTACGCGCGCTTGAAGTTCACCACAGCTCCAAACACTCCGGATGCCAAGCGTAAAGCACCACATGCCAAAGCAAACACAACAAAGCTCAGAGTTGCACCCCGGAGCTTATTTTGAACTATACTGAAATCCTCAATGAACGCAAGAGGATATGTATGTGTTTTGTGAGAAAAAAGACAAAATAACAGTAGAATGCTAAACTGCATCCAAAAGCCCAGAGCAGCTGTCAGTTGTGTGAAAGACTGGTTTAATGTTCTCACATAACCACGGAAACCATGTTCATCTGTTTTTGGCTTTTACACAGTGGCTTACCTGTCATTGAGAAATGTCAATAGGGGGTGTTGTGCAAAGGCTGATGGCAAACTCATAACATAACATAACATGAGGTAATAACTATAGATTCCAACTGCAACCACTAATAGTCTTTGGTCAATATTGTAGTTATTCTAGGAACTCTTTTTTGCAACAAGAAGACATTTTCTGGTATTCTATTTTTTTTATCCAAGCAGGTTGGAAACTCTGCATTCATGGTGTTCAAACACTAGTTTAGCAGGTTAAAAATTAGCAGCATGTGAGCGGTAGCCTACTTGACTCTAAATAACTATAGTACTACTTGTATATATACTTGGAGTAAAATGCAAAAAGACATTGTCACTCAGTTACATACTGCTTTCCTTGACTGTCAGGTTAAAGTGAGAGTCTAAGGACTAATAGTTACAACCTAACCTTCCAAATTATATATATATTTTTAGTTTCTTTACCTTATAACACTATAATGCCATCAACCATTCCAGGTTATGTTTAGAGAAAGCTAAAATAGCATAAAATAGCCCCCTTTTCTATTAACTTTTCAAACCAGAGCATGCTGTCTCCTTCCAAACTAAACACTTCCCTCCTTTAAACTCAAATAAACAACACAAAAAATGCCTGAACCATCTCTGAGTCATATGTAAACTTTCTCACTGGATACTAAACTGAGCTCCAAAGTTCAGAATTTTATGTCCCATCCACTACTCCAACCGGTCTCTTAAATGTACACGTTGAAGACATTGTTCTCAAGGGGATTACTTTAGAACTGCAAATCAGTTACAAAAAATGCATTTGGATTTTATTGGTTGCCCACTGCTTATGATCTCTGTTGGGTTCAGCTGATTTATAGCAGAGCACATGCTGCGCAGAATAAGTAATGCAAACTGAATATCATTACCTCTCTGAGCTTAAAACAGTGAGCCACAGACTTAACCAGAGATTTTTACTTCACCTTTGACATTTAGCATGTCAATAATGCGCTCAGCAGCAGCTCCTCTCCTCATTACCCCCTTTAGCTTCTGAGCAGCGTGCGTTTCAAACCTTTCTCTTTCTATCTGATAATCTTTTCCTCTCTTGGCTGCCCTCCCACGCCCCCACTATTCCCTCTGGCTCTTTACCTCTCCAGCATTTCTTTCTGCAAATGACTGCACCTGAAGTCAACTGGAAAGCAGAAGGTGAACTCCTGTAGTGGCATCAGCAGTGTACAGAGTTCGTAGTGCTTTAGGCACTGTATCCTAGGGGCTATTAGGCTCAGCCCGTCTATTCCAACCTGGATAAAGTATGCTCTCTGTCAGCACTTTCTGCAGCAGCCTGGCACTCTGTTTATTTTTGCAAGACACAGAGCTGAATAGACTCTAATAAATACCGTGGCCTGAGAGTCAGGGAGCCATCTGAGCTTGTCACAACTTGTAACTTAGCTGGTGCACCAGATCAGTCTAGCGATTGGGTGTTCACTTAACGGATGAGTGAGTGTTCAGCGTTCACAGCCGGCCATTTGGAAGCCATGCTGGTCAGGATACTGTGGAGTAATCACTGCTATCGCACCTCGGCAGAATCCTTATATGGCGTTTTATATCTCTTTCTCGTATGAATTAAAAAGTTGCAGAATACAACTGGACTGTGATAAATGGGTTACAGAGTGCTGTGTTAGAGCTAATTTGAGCAGTCTTCCGTGCAGTGCTGGAATCCATCTGCAATGGATTTGATGTTTCCAAATATAGCTTTGGCACATCCTGCTGCAGTTTAAATGGATTTAGACACCTGTAGAGGGTTAGAAAAAGGCAAGAAAAACCCAAAGGAGGAATTTACAGTTCTGCTTATGAAACACAATGTTAAAAAGAGTGCAATAGGAATAAACTATTTTTACAGTTTCATTTAAAGAAGAAAGCAATGAATCAGTAATTCCACCCCCTACTGTTCTAGCAAATTGACCCATGATTTGACGAAACTGTAGTGTAGAACCACAAAAATAACCTGAATTATATTACTAGCTGTCTGCTTGGTTCCTTGTCTATGTCAAGTAAATAATGGACTATGATTGGTCAAAATATTTGTTTTTGAACTTGTTTACGTTGACCTTATATTATCAAACAGATCCGGGACCAGTCTAACAGCAACCACTGATAAAGGACAGGTTCAGTCAATGATATGGCCCAGTTTAGGATGTCCTGAAACAGCCACAGATCCATGACCACCCATTGATCTAGTAACCAGTCTAGCACCAGTTACTGATCGGGGATCAGCCAGATGAACCAGATTCGGTTTGGGACCAATCACGGATCTAAAATGGTAAATGGTGTGCATTTATATACCTTTTTCTTTTTACCCTTCTCAGACACCCAAAGCCATTTACATGCTGCTTCCATTCCCCCCATTCACACACATTTATTTAACCTTTATTTATTCAGGAATGTCCCACTGAGATTTCAAATCTGTTTTGCAGAGGAGTCCTGGTCCTATGTGTGTGGGGGGAAAATATTTATGGTGGTAGGGGAAACCGGAGTACTCGGAGGAAACTTACACGAAGAACCTGCAAACTCCACACAGAAAGGCCCTGCCCTGGATGGGAATTGAACCCAGGACCTTGTTGCTGTGAGTGATAACCACTCTGCCACCATGCCACATTCACACCTGGGTCAGGCAGAGAGACAGACAGAGGGTGCCATACACAAGGCGCTCACAGCCCCTCTCTGACCACCACCAAACTCACCTCTACAGTCACACATATTCATTCACCAGAGCTGTTGCACTGGAGGCAAGGTGGGTTAAGTGTCTTGCCCAAGGACACAACGACAGTATGAACCAGGGAGAGCAGGAATTAAACTACCTACCGGTTAAAGGGATACGCGTTACCACTGAGCCGTTTTAGGACACTTTAGGACGAGCCACTGATCCAGGACAAGTTTAGGACCACACAGGGCCAGGACTTCCTGTAAAAGAGATTTGTAATCTCACTCTTCCTTTAAAAATAGAGGTTAAATAAAATAAATAAGGACATATCACTGATCCAGGACAAATCTTGAATATGCCCCTGATCCAGCACCTGTTTAGAAACAGGTGTAGTTTTGGAAAGGCCACTGGTCCAGAACCAGTTAAGGACGAGTCTAGAGGCAGTCACTGATTCAAGACTGGCCACTCTTGTGCGTTTGGGTTCCAGGATCAGTTTAGGACCAGCCACTGATCACTGACCTGAACTGGGTTTTCTCCGGCTACTCCGGCTTCCTCCCACCGTCCAAAGACATGCATGTTTAGGTTAATTGGCAACTCTAAAGGGTCCCTAGTGAATGAATGTGAGAGTGAATGGTTGTTTGTCACTGTCTGTCTCTAAATGTTAGCCCTGCGACAAACTGGCCATTGTTCAGGGTGTACCCCGCCTAAGGCCCAAAGCTGCTGGGATAGGCTCCAGTTACCCGCGACTCCTAACGGGACTAAGTGAAAGAAAATGAATGAACCTGGAAGCAAATTGTACAGTAACATAGCGACAATGTCTACAACACTACAGCAAAATATGTTGTTGTAATGTACTGAAATGAGGAGCATAAAAGGAATAATGTCTGTTAAAAGATCTAAGACAAAGGTTACACAATACAAAGAGTATTTCATGAAAGTGAATAATGTCGAGTTAGAGATAATAGGCAACTGATCCATATAGTTAGGCACATATAAAACAAATGGAAATGCAGAGTGAATGTGCAGTTTAGTCTTTGAAACATGAAAAAGTATTTTTAAACTGGGACTAGATTAGCTGATCATTTCAAGTTGTGCTCTGTTGCTGTAATAACCTCTCTTGTTCTTGTCATTGGGTTTTCAGGATTTTCTCGAGGTTGCTGAAAATTCCACAGTGGTTTCATCCGGTGTTAGTCTTTGGAGATTTGCATTAGTGTCCAGAGACACCTTTGATCTCTCTAAAGACTCTGATTGGATGTGTGAACAAGGGGGCTACTTTTACATCAAGTGTCCACTAGATTAAAGCACAAGAGACCAGTTATTTATCATTTTGGAAGTTGTTTTCAGGTCAGTGCAGGCTTTCAGAAGCAATCAGACAAACACATTTCAGGGGCAGTGACAGAGCAAAGAGGGTGGGCAGCGGGTACAATTTCAAACTCGGTGAACTTATGACGACAGCACTCACTGTTCAGCGGTTTGTGTCTGTAAACTGTGCTGGAATGAGTGAAAGTCTGAGGGATCAGGCAGGAATCTGGAGGGGCTGGGGGAAAACCCTGAAAGAAGGCATCTTCTGCAACAGTAATGTTCACACAAATGTTTTCAGATGGTAGATAAAACTCTATTAAACTATGATTGCAGAGTGCATGCAGAGTTTTTCTAATTATATGTTTTTTTCAGAATTGTGGCACAGTTAGCATTATCCATGTAGCACTGAGAACCTCAGTGGCAGCTGGTGGTGTTATTGTTTATATTATCACCGGTGTTTACTAAGTTTCATTCTATTAGCATTTGTAGCTGAAAGACAAATCAGATCACACTGAGGGTGAACAAGTTGAAGCTGTAACTTTTACTCTGAAGCAACTAAAGTGAAGCTGTTTAAAATTTGTTTGCTGCGCACAAACTGTCGGAGATCAGCACACTCGCCCTGTTAGCTGAGCCGACTTAAGGGCTCTGATGCTGTGCAGAGGAGAGCTGAGCTACCGGAGACACTGAGCATAGATGCTAACCCATGTCTATCAGAAACAATACTACAGCCAACTGTCACAGTTACAGCCAGGACAGAAGTGATTTTCTTGACAGCATAGCATGTTTGCAAACGTGAGTATTAAAACCCAGATACAGGTAAATGAAAAGCACACTAACACTAAACAATAAATCGTTAGCACTCACCAAGCTGTTACCAACATAATCGTCCTGTTGGACCCAGGGTAACCCAAATTACTGCCTGAAAATACTGTAGAAATTCATCTTCTGTAGTCCCTTAGCTGATCTTATAATAGTCTCTTCTTCTTATAAAATTCATCAATTTCTTTTTACATCTACTGCTAGCATCCTATTGAATTTCTACCAAAAATACTTACTAGCTAATGCTAACTACATTTACCACCATGTCCTTTTAAAAGTTTAGCCCCTGCCACCGCCATTGTCACTGTAGAGCGTACGTACACTAGGCTACAGTACTCTGTTATTGGTCGAAATCAAATTTTAATTGATATTGAAATATTGCAATTCTTGGGCTAAATAAAATTGTCCAAGAACCCTTAGCCCATCTAGCCCATTGTTACCAGCCGCCCCTGGAAAACCCTGTTTTTATTCCTGAAAAAGCATTACAACATTATTCAGTGGCTCAGGTCTACTGACAATGAAGGCACACGTAACGTTCAAGATATGTGCATATTTAACAGTCACACAAATCTAACGACTTTTTCTGGAGTTATTGGAGACTTTTGGAGACTCTCTGAAGTGAAAGCACACATCGTTCTTGGTCTAATCAATGAGCAGCGGGTGCTGCCGCGGCCCCACCCCACCCCATCCCAAAGCACTCATGGCGGCCCAGTCCTCGCGCAGCAGCCCTCCCAGCTGCAGTCAGAGCAGGAGTTGTTCACCCTCCACGTCAGACTGCAAATGAATCGCGCATGTGTGGAAACTTAGCAAGCCGCCGCTGGTGGATCCCGTGTGTTTTTACCATAGATTGTATAATAATTAGGTTTTTACTCACCTTTTGTCTCTTCAGCGATTTATTTCCTTTCTCTCCTACAGCTTTCATCACAATCACATGCACTATGCACATGGTCAATATGCAAGTGAGGCGATGGTGTCATTTAGCGACTTATAGGACAGCCAATAGCTACTTTCCTTACTGATTTGATTTATTTGATTTGATTTCCATTCTTCTTGTGTGCTTATCACTTAATTGAGATGAGAAATGAGAAGAGCTTTATTGGGACAGTCGGCTATATCGTAATAAAATACAGTAGAAAAGACTATGTGAGCACGAATTTGTCAAGAAAGCACATTAGGCAGGCAGAACGCAAGAAAGTATGCAATTTAGTATGATGGCGTGATGGCGTAATGGCGTTCTATAATATGCTAATTTACGCATGACATCATCTAGCGACGTTTAGCGACTTTTTGGTGAGGCTTTAGCTACTTTCCTTTGAAAATAGTTGGCAACACTGATTACAACATTATTCAGTGGCTCAGGTCTACTGACAATTTCTTATCTAAATATAACCACATCTGTGGCAGGTTTTATCTAGATCATGAGTGATTTATTTATTAAGAGTTTTACATACACCACCCAAACCAAGCTCTCCATCCTGGGCATTTACAAAAGATAATTCTGATACTGCAATCCCTTCCTCATCAACCACTAGATTTATCAGAGCATTCTATACTTCCTCTAAACCTAACAACAGTCAGTTTCATAGCTGGACTTAACCAACATAAGGGCGGCAGTAGCTCAGTGGTAGAGCGGCCGTCCTTCAACCGGAAGGTAGTAGGTTCGATTCCCACTCGCCCCTCAGTTCATACTGTCGTTGTGTCCTTGGGCAAGACACTTAACCCACCTTGCCTCCAGTGTCCGTAGCACTGGTGTATGAATGTGTGACTGTAGAGGTGTGTTTGGTGGTGGTAGGAGAAGGTTGAGCGCCGTTTGTATGGCAGCCCCGATCTCTGTCTGCCCCAGGTGTGAATGTGTGTGAATGGGGTGAGTGGAAGCATGATGTAAAGCGCTTTGGGTGCCCGAAAAGGGTGCAAAAATGCGCTATAAAAATGCATTACCATTTACCTTAAGTCTTAATTGAATCCAAAGTCTGGCCTCTCTATATATTTTATTTTATATTTATTATTATTTATTTATTATTTATATTTTATTTTACAGCTTGATGATATTCCTGACGCATGTTATGAACTCGGCTTCTCACTTGTGTGGTGTCAACCCCATCCTGTAAGAGCACTCATTAACAGTCAAGCCACTTTGCTGACTCAAACCCAGTGGGCTTTGCTGACAGCTGCTCTCTGGCCCTCCCTCCGTCCACACTTCACCTTTCCAGAAGAATCAGAGCTTGTAAACATCGTCGCAGAAATGCCTGAAACACGTT
This sequence comes from Perccottus glenii, assembly GCA_024416835.2. Taxonomy (NCBI): domain Eukaryota; kingdom Metazoa; phylum Chordata; class Actinopteri; order Gobiiformes; family Odontobutidae; genus Perccottus; species Perccottus glenii. The sequence goes on from CM044554.2 coordinate 11,873,001, forward strand.
TCCATGGCACATTAATGCTCACAGCCACCAGAGCGAGCCTGGTGGAGCAGCTGCCACCCCTGTGCCCAGCAGCGGCGGTGGAGGGTTAGATTCTCCATTAATTTGTTGTGCCTGACAGCCCTCTCTGCTGGGTACTCCTGCGCTACAGCACTTTGCAGCTTTGTGCCTGTGAGGGACAGCTCCAGCCCTTGTGAGAATAAGCCTGAAATATGGTTAGGGAAGAAAATGGTACAAAGTAAGAGCCCAAAGTTGCTAAACATTTCATGAGTATCTAGGCTAGGCCACATGAACATGGTGTGAAGTTTGACTGTGGGGTTGATGTCCATTGGGTAAACTGGTTTCTAATGTAGCCAGCCTGCAAGAATGGACATCTTGGCCAAGTCCAACCAGATTGCTCTTCCTTCAGAGCTGCATAACGGATTCTATATAAGGTGTAAAATATTTCTTTTCATTTACTTACTGAAAGTAAGTCATCAGTTAAATCAGTTATTATTTTTTTATCACCATAGCTGTGTCATTGCTTTCTGCGTTACCAAAATACTCCTTCCCCTCACGCTCTCAAGCCCACCGCCCACGACATAGTGACCTGCCTGCTTTCATTTTATTTAAAAAAGTAAAACTGACAGAGGTCTCCACTGCAAACAAACAAACAAAAACTTTAAATCACATCTTACCATAAACGTCTAACACAAATATTCCCATGACATCTACTGTATATTTCCAAAAAGTGGCCTTTTTCCTGTTGGTGGATCTGGAGAAGTATCCCCTGCCTTTTCTCTCAACAGGTTTGGGTTGTGGTTGGGACAATAAACCTAGGATCTTGCATCAAAGTTGATTTATGTATTTTGGCTAAATAGTAGGTGTACACTCTATATTATGTCAAAAATAGTTTGTTGACAATGAGATTGTTTTGAAAACACAGAATAACTCTATTTGTAAAGGGTAAGCATCAACTTTGATTCATCCATTTTCTAACCTTAAGCTGATTTGTTACCTTTATAGACATCAGTGACAGTACCTGGAGTAATGTGATTTTTTTTTTTTGAATCTATATATTTCTCAGCTTAGCCTTTTGGAGCTCACTGACATTAACATCAGTTTCAGGTCACTGCCGCTGAAAGCACAAAGGAACAAGCAAAGTTTGACGGCATTATCCATTTTCTTCATTAATGCACAAATATATGTATAGTGTTATTGATGAGGCTGACATTCACCGCCGTAATGGAGCCTGTGTTGAGGTTGCAAAAGTTAAAAGCATAATGTGTTCTTGGAGGGTTGAATCAATGGCACATGGTCTCTTCAGTGCAGCACTCAGCCCCACCTTTGTTCGGCCATAATGCACCTAACTGTACACAGAGCCATTATCTTAATCTTAGCTTCACATACTCATTTATTAAAATCCTAGATAGGTTTTTTTTGTACCCAATTCATTAACAAATCAAAATGTTTACACTCTTACTTAGGGTTAGACTAGAGTTAGAAGCACATGAATAATTGCACAAAGAGCACATTAACATCAAAAGCTACAACAGACTCTTTAAAACTTCTTACATCAACAACTAACAGTAAAGTTTAGCCAGTAACTATGCATCTCTTATGCCAAGATGCAAACCTGTAGCGTAATCATTAGTGATCTGTGTTCTTAGAGAACACTGTAGTATTCTGCCAGGCCTGTAGAGGTGCTGTAAACCTGCTAAGCAGCTACAATATTTATACACAAGATGATGTTATAATTCCACATTGCTTTCAAAGATACTTCTTTTAATCCTTGGGTATTCTGGAGCAGTGAAATATATAGCATTTGTTGTTGAGTTTTTTGAAAAATAGAAAACTAAACCATTGTTGTTTGCTGTGTGTAGTCAGCAGCCAATTGATATCTCTGCCTCAGCTATTGCATTAGTTTACACAACAACGGAGCGGATGCTGCAACAAAATTAAAACACTATTCCTCTATTCAGAAGTGTGTGTTTTTGTGAAGTGAGAACCCTGGCCTAAACTAAACTGCAGCACTGTTCTTTAACTGGACATGGTCCGTTGTAGGTTTATATGAGTGGTTGTAGGTTGGTCAGTGTGAAGATAATCAAAGACCAGATGGTACACAGTATGTTCACTTATCCACAATCTTTTTGCAACACTAAAACTGTTTTTGAATTGTGGCCTTGGCCTTTCCAGTCATATTGTGAGAGCCATGGAGTATCAAGTTATATGAGTCAAGCTGCAAATTGTGAAAAAAATATATATATATAAAAATAGTCTAAGTTATTTTGAAATTTCTTCCATTCTAGGCAGACTCAGATGTTTACATTATTTTGAAAAGTTAGATTAAGGCAGTAACTTGAATTTCTCCACTTGTCTGTTACCACACTGATTTACAAAAGACCAGCAACAAATGAGCTGTGAAGGGTGGGCCTCTCACCTGTCAACACGTGACACTTAAAACACTCATTTTATTCCCCTAGGGGCAACATATTGAGTTTCCCTGTGGACTCTAGATTATTCAACTAGCACCTCGGGAGAAAGCATCAGACAGCTTTATTTAAAACCCTCCCAAAAGAAAAAAAGAAAAAAAATATTAATCTCATACAAGATTTTTGCTTTTTCATGCTTCCTGTACTCTCTTAAAAGTCCCTCATACGTCAGCGGTATAATGAAGATCTCCTGCAAATGCCATTTCATAGCTGTCATCGTCATACGGCTCATAATACCTTAATCTTTTATGCATATTTTCCCCCTTAAAACAACATAACGTCTATGAACAGGCAATCCTTTGTGAAGCGTGAATGTCAACATGGCTGTTATCCCATCAGCTCCCTTCAGCTCCGAAATCCTAAACCGCCAAACACCTGTTCCTTTGTGCAAGCTGGCATTTTACAGCGGGCTTTCTCAGACGTGCACTCTCCCCTTTCCTACTCTCCTTCCCTTTTACGTGTCGTCACCCCTTCTCCTGTCTCCCGTGTCCTTTTTTTCCCCTATTATCATCTCCCTGGCGCCGTCTCTTTAGCGCTATTTACCACCTCTGCTTCCATCTCTGCATCTCATCACAACCCCCCCATTTCTGGTTCCTATAAACCTTTCTCCCATTTTCACCTCACAATCATATCACTGTTATTACTCCTCCCTTTTTCACTCTGAAGATGCTTTTCTTTTGTATATCTTTATATCCAAGTCTTTTCATTTCCTCTGGTTTTGTTACTTATTCTTATGCTCAGCTTTCAACTCCCTTCTTTTCTTTGTTATCTAGAGGCTATTATCTCTTATCATACTCCATATTCCTTCCTGGCGGTTATCTTTCACAATAAAAAGCTAAGGGTGTGACGAAACTTACAGTAAACAATTTCATTTGGATTAGATACACATTAGGTATCAATCTGAATTGTTAAGATTATGCCAAACATTCCATTCTGTCTGTTGTTCAGCTTCTTCAAATCTTGAAGATGTAACTCGGCTAAAATAGTTAGGACAGTGACAAGAAGATCCCAAATATCTGAATATATGAAAAGCTGATGAGAAATTTAGGTCATGAATACAGTTGTTTTTATATTGATACTAGTACCTTTGAATATTTACTCGTACTTTTTGGCCCCCCTCCAATATAACAGTGTGACTTTCCATTTCCCCTTGAGATGACTCTTGGGGCTCTGCTAAAGTTTCAAGAGCTTCTTCTCACATCTGTTTTCGTTATCAGTAAGTGCTCAATTATAAATTCAAGTGCCTTTTACATGACAGCAAAATGCAGACGGTGGCACGTGGTGTAGCTGAAACGTTCAACAGCTACATACATACACAGCTGTTAAAACACTGTAGATTGATAGAGAGGTTTATTTGTCCCCGTGGGGAAATTAATTTGCTGCAATATCACCAGGCATTAGAAAAACAAACATACTGTACATGCTGTAGTATGTCTGCCATGCCAGTAGGGGCACTATGAACCCTGTGGTCCTTAACATAACAATGCTGAGGTGGCAGAGTCAAACAAAAGCCATGGTTCCACTCTGGCATGTTTCCAAAGGGTCTGAAAAGTGAACTGTTTACACTTTAGGGATGCCTTGGCTAGGGGTCCCAAGTGCGTCCAGCTTTGATGTACGCTTTAGGAGGGGGTGAGTTAAAGTTGCACTGCATATGTTTTAGCCAGTAGCATCAGGTAACTTTAAAGTCCAAAAATATACATTCTTATATTGAGTTAATGGTCCTCAGCTGGACAGAAAACTCTGATATAGATGATATATAATTCCATGCCACTTGGACAACCACTCCTGAGTGACATGCTAACTTTTTTCAAAACTTGCTGGTTTTGGGTAGTTTCCTCTTGAAAACAAGCAACACAGTCTGTCTGTATAAGGATCTGCACCCCCTAGTGGCTAAAGGTTACAAACTGCGGTCAGCTGATAACAATAGGTAAAGCTGGCATTTGGACAATCCTCCAGATGACATGCAAACAAACCAACAAAACCAGCCTGAGTTCAAGTGATACTAGACGCAACTGCACCACGTGACAGAGCGGTAGTAAATAAAGAGCGGTTTCACACAGCACTAAGCTCAAAAAGACAAGAATCAAATACACTAATGCTTTGTTCAGAAAAGATGCTAAATGTTGTTTATTTGGCTGTTTCTGGTTTTAAACAGTCGGCATCATGGGGATCTTGCTTCATAAATTTAAATATTTTTTTTTTATTGTCAACACTGCATTAAACACACAAAGATATCAAATATTGGAGGTCCTACATGATAGGAAATTGGCCCAGTTCTATACATTTAGTGTTCTGAAAGCTGGGAAAGCAAAATACAAGTTGTACTTCCAGCCCATCGCTGACACATGATTTACACTCTTCTTTATATTAAACACTGCAATAATGCATGCAATTTTAGTTTTTCAATATGACTTGATTGTTAATAAGTACTTGAATTAATGAACTTAACCACTTTAGTAAATGTATATAAATATAAATATATTTTTTTTATTTACTACTTGGTAAAAGGATAATAATACACTACACAATCCAAGATACAGTATCTGTAAACTCATGATGTGAATAATGACTTAACCTTTAAGTAATCACCTGACTGGTGTAATATAAGTTGTATAAAGAAAAAAGCCATATTACTGTCACAACATAAGTAAACTGCAGCCATTATTTAAAGTCCCAAAAAGTTGTGCTTTTACTAGAACCATTACATAATTTCTGACTATTAGCACATACTGGCACTATAATTATGCAATACTCTATTATACCACATTATTCTATGATATTCTGAATTATAAATGCCATTTGAAAAAAAAAATGTAAATATATTAATTTATTATTTCTATCTCCACTCTATCAACATGACCAATGTTTTAACACACCTCTTTTTAAGAATTGTATTGCTCTTGTCTTGTCTGTGTCTTTCTAGCCCTTTACAGCATTTACATATTTGTCTCTGTGCTCCTCTCATTGTGCTGTTCTTTTTGAACTTCTCGTCTCTCCTAGTCTATACAGAAGATGAAGTAAAAGAAAGAAAAAAACTCCTTCTTTTTTCTCCCTTTTCTAAAGATGGTCTTTGTGGAGTTGCCGGGAGCACCTCCAGTGTCTCCAAACGCAGCAACCACAGATCCTTTCATGGTGAGAGGGTTTGAAATCTAACTGGGCCTATTCATGCGCTGCCAGCCATTTGCCTGCGCTCCTGCTACATAATACCAAGTAATGCAGTGACTGGAGAATGTAAGTTATTCAGCGGTGGGGTGGGGTGGGTGTTGGTGGAGGACAACAGCACAAGGGCACAGGGGAAAGCAGATCACATCAACACAAGGCAATTTTAAAACGCTACATGGTACGAGGAGCACTGGTCCTCCTTAAAGGTGTGCCATTACCTAGAGGTCATTTCTCACTGTGAGGTATAACAGTATAAAATATGTTTTCAACTCCCTCAATTACCCTGTTGTGGTCAGTTTGCAGTGGCTGTATGTCATTAAATTTGAAATGACTCGCCTCAGAACTTTATGGCAACGAGAGTTGGCTTATAGAGCTTTGCAAACTTTACAGTGAATGATAGATTATTATCTCCCAGGCCTTGTGACAAAAGTGAAATGTCAGGAAAAAGGAGAAGTCATCTGATCTTCTTTCCACAAATCTCTGAGATCGGCCAAGGTCTGATTAATTAACTTATCTCTCTGTGTGGGGTGCATAAAATGTAAATAAAAGGATATGTGTTTAACAGGGCCTTACAGGGATAGTAGCTACAGACAAGTGCAAGGGCTCAAATTTCAAAACAGGCACACGTACATAAAACAAAACATGCAGGTAAAAGAAAAGGTTTGCTGTGGTCACTGTCGCTGCTGCTAAAACTATACTGATCTAGAACTTTTTTACTTTTGTAAAGGGGCTGGGGATCTCCTCTTAGAATTAGCAAAGACTTACACATTAAGATTCCCGTCCATTCCTTTTCTGTTTTCTGTAATTCTATAGTTTGCCTATATTTTTTCTTGCATAAAAATAAAGTCATGATTATAGACCCTGAAACTATAGGCCAGTTTGTTTCTAAACTTATACTTAGTTTTACATTTTATTAGGGCCGGGACTTTAACGCGTTAATTAAGATTAATTAATTACGGGACTTTAACGCCGTTAATTAGGATTAACGCGTTAAACGCAAAAAATAAATAACATTATTTTAACCACGCTTATTTTTGACCACGGAACGTTTTTCAATGAATGAGTTTTTACGGACCGATTATATTGGAGCACTAGCGTTTTTGACTTCCGACCACAGTCAACATGAAGAAGCTGACGAGACCGCTTTGCTTGGCCCTGTGGATGGGAAATTTTGTTTTAAAAAAACGAAAGGATGGAAGCGTCGACAAGAGCATGGTTGTGTGCAAGCTATGCAACAAGGAATTTGCAGCACATCGAGCCTCAAATATCACCTCAACACAAAACACATAGGAGTTAGCGTAAACGTTAGCCCGACTCCGAGTAAAGTTACAAGGACCAGGGTAACTACACTGCTACACTTAATGGCAAACATTGCACTGGTCTGCTGGACTGAAATAAATAAACAATATTTTGTTGATTAAGCTTATGTATTCAGTCATTATTCAATGGTATACTAAAAATCCATGTGAAAAATGACTTCTCACTGTTCTCAGGTCAAATATTTATATGCAATTAAAATGCGATTAATTTCAATTAATTAATTACAAAGCCTCTAATTAATTAGATACATTTTTTAATGGAGTCCCAGCCCTACATTTTATTTTATGCATTTGGTTGCAGAAGGCCATGTTTTAATGGGGCCCTATTGGGAGTCTTTGCCCCCTGACCCTCGACATCGAGAGGGTTAGGGGGCTCATATAATATTTATAATGCAATTTGCACAATGCACCTTTAAACATTAGCCTAACATAGATTGATCAATGTGATTAACTAAAGGAGCAGATTAATATTTTCAGAATCATTCATAGTTCTTTGGTTCTGTGACAAAGACATTTGTAGTGGTGATATGGGTGGGGATGATGACACTGTTGCAAAAGCGATAAATGGCTGACGCGGTCAGCAACAATAGCGATGAGCCGGGAAAATTCAGAGAAAAAACCAACAAAAAGAGAAGTTTGTACAAACATAACAAAAACTGTCTCATGAGTAATCCTAACCAACACCGCACCTTGCCCTCCACTGACAGGTGTAAGCCAATTTCATTGTTGACTTTCCACGCAGAAATGGAAAGTGGATTCAGACGTCTGAGAACATTCGTCAAAAAAGTGAAGTAATCAGAAATTTCATTCAACCAATTCCAATTCAAAATCTTCATCTATTCCAATTCCTGTAAATCACAGCTTTAGGGTAAATGGCAAACTCACAGCTGAGAGGCAATCTGGGCTGCGCCCTTTGGCAGCTGATTCACATAAAGGTGAAGTGTGATGCCGCTCTTTAGACTGAGCAGGTCACTGCTGGTGTTCTGCTGAAAGATGGATTTTTCTGTCAGATTAGCCGTTCTGCTGAAGAACATGAGCAGGTGTCGGTACAGAAACCTTAAAGCAGAGCAGTGTTAGTCATTCCCACACAATCTACTTAATCCAGTTTTAATAACTGATGTAATTTTTAATTTAGTGTTCTTTAAAGCGTATTGATATTATGGTTTTTACTAACATCATTAGTGACCTCCTTGCAGTTACCACTGCATGAGAATCATGCACAATTCGTCCACTTGCTGATGTGCTCACTCCTGTGTTGTAGTTTCCTGTGCCAAGTGCAATTACTTCACATCCACTGGCTGAGGAGACAGCAGCATTAAGTGCATATTACTGCAGGAAAAGTCATGCATGTAATATAGATTATTGTGTACACTAATAAAAAGATCAAAAGGTCAGCTTACAACTCTGAATAATAAATGCTGCTGTTGTTCCCGCACAGTTAAGAAAACTCTGGATGGTTGTTCATCAGTTTAGTCAGCTGATCTCTGACAGCATCTGGAATCTGAAGATTTATGGGCTTTTTCCTTTCTGTAAAATCATTAGAATGTTTTCTATTTCTTTCTATTTTTTCATCATTTGAGTATGTGTCATTCAAAATGGAGTTGAGGTTTTCTCCATCCATGTATTTTATATGTACATAAATGTTATGGACACCATTGCTCCTGTTAAGGTTAAAGTGATCAGGACGAGGCAGAAGGCTTCGTGGAGCAATGCTCACTCTGTCAGGGCACAGAAAAGAGAATGCTGAAAAGCCAAAAGAAAATGGCGTGAATTGAAACTCTTAATTCATTATGAGGTATACAAAGAAAATTTGCATGTTTTCAATCAAACTTTGCAAAAAGCAAGAGAAATATTCTTCTCAGAGATCATCAACAACAGTAGTAACAACTCACGTGTCCTGTTTGCTACAGTGAACAGATTAACAAACCCTCCAGCTCCATTTCCACCAGAATTAGTTTCCACCACTAAATGCAATGAGTTTGCATTGTTTTTCAACGACAAGGTTCAAGGCATTAAACATGCGATACAGTCCAAAGGGCATACAACAACACTGCAGCCACCTAGGAGACACTTGGTTGGGTTAACACATTTTACACAAATTAATGACAGAACAATTGAAAAAACTGTCTCCAGCCTGAGTTCATCCACCTGCTGCCTCGATGTTTTACCCACTAGATTTCTAAAATCAGCACTAAGCAGTTTGTTACCACAACTCATGTCATGTCGGCTCGGGACTCAGCCCAGCTACCTCCGGATTCTCCGGCTGAGTCCGCCTCCGGCTCCCCCGCCCCTGCAGGCTCGCGGACTGGAAACAGGTGTGCGGGAGCGCCGGCAAAGACAGACAAGCTGTTCCAGGTTGTTAATCAACGGAGTATAAGAAGCACCGCGTCTAGCTCATCGATGCCAGATCGTAACACTAGGTACAGTTAGTAGAACGTCTAGCGCTAGAATTGCTTGTTGTATTTTGTGTTTACTTACCTATTCTTCTTGTCCACCTCAGATCCTTCCAGTCCTGCCGTCAGTCCCGCTTCAGTCCAGCCTCCGTCTTCTCCTGGTATCCCTCTCTATCCTCGAAGAACTCTCTTCTAAGTTATTTATTCAATAAATCTGTTTTTGAGTTATTTAAATGGTGTCTGCTTTGGGTCCATAACAACTCACTGATATAGTCAATAATTCCTTACAGTCTGGAACATTTCCAAGGGCCTTAAAAACTGCTGTCATTAAGCCTCTCCTAAAGAAGAGCAGTCTAGATGCTACAGCACTCAACAACTATCGGCCCATATCAAACCTGCCATTTTTGGGGAAAGTCATCAAAAAAGTCAGTCAGCTGCTCCGCCACCACTCTCTCCAGGATTTTAGATAAAAAAAGGCAATTTAGAGATTGGCCTGTAGTTGTTTGGTTCAAAAGAATCCAAATTGGGCTTCTTCAGAATGGGGCTGACGACCGCTTGTTTAAAGGAGCTGGGCACAGAACCAGTTAAAAGAGAAAGGTTGATTAGTTTAACGACATATGGACCAACTAAATCAAATACATTTAAAAGCAGCGAAGTTGGCATTACATCTAGAGGGCTTGAGTATGGTTTCGCCTTTTATAGTAGACCCTTAATATTCTCTTCAGTGACAGGTGAGAAGGCCAAGAGCACTGAGGAGATAAACCCCAAGATGTGTTTACAGAGGATGGGATTATAGAGGCTCTTATATCATGTACCTTATTCACAAAGGAATGTAAAAACCTGTTTCAGTCAGATTTTGAGTGGACTGGTAAATGAGGAGCTAAAGGAGAGACAATTCTTGATATTGTGTCAAACAGGACTTTAGGATTTTTCTTGTTCAGAACAACAAGATTAGAGAAATAGGCAGATCTGGCCTGTTTTATTATATCATTTAGTGACACGATGAGGTCCTTCAGGTGCAGTCTGTGGACTTCCAAACTTGTGCATTTCCACAAACGTTCTATTTTACGACAGTTTCTCCTGCAAGATAAGATTTCCTCATTTATCCAAGGGCAGGGATTTTTATGGAAGGTGTGTTTACTTTTTAGCAGAGCAACCTTATTTAAAACAGACAAACAGTGGTTATTAAAAGACTGCATAAAAGATTCAGGCTCACTACAGCCATCAAAAACCCTGGGGTCAAATGACTCCAAAAATTTCTCCGCTGTGGATCCATTTATGATGCGTCTTTGTGACATTGGTTTGGAAGGAAGATAGTCCACATTGGAAGACAAGTTAAAAAATATACAACAGTGGTCTGTCACAATAATGTCTGTAACACTCAACTGGTCAATGTTCAGGCCTAAAGAGAAAACAAGGTCCAAAGTATGGCCTTTTGTATGTGTAGGACCAGAGACATGCTGTTTAAAATGAAATGCTTCAGTGAGTGTTAAAAACTCAGATGCCAGATTACACGAAGCATCATCGATATGGAGGTTAAAATCCCCGAGTATCAGAACATTTTCAAGTTTGATAATTGAAGATAAAAATTCAGAGAAATCCTTTAAAAACAAGCGACCAGGACCAGGAGGTCGTTAAATTAAAATGCAATAAAATGAGTCATTGTTGCCAACCATAGTCATCTGCATCTCAAAGGAGTCGAAAGAGTCTGGGTTCATCAACCTGCAGCAGAAACAGTCCCGGTACACAAGTGCGAGTCCGCCTCCTCGCTGCAAGACCCAAACACAGAACAGTCCGGAGGGCACAGCTCGTTCAGATGAGTGTATCCATTTCTGCCAGGTCTCTGTTAAAAACATAAAGTCAAGGTGCTCCGTTGAGAATAATTCGCTGAGGAAGAAGGCCTTGTTTGCAATGGAGCGAGCGTTGAGTAGAGCAATCCGAGTCGGTTGTGCCAGATCCAAGGCCGGTGCGCGCTGACCATCAGGGCAGCGCAGCGGTGACAGGACGTGGTCATTATTGACCACCCGGCATGTAACAGTACACAAAACCCGCTCGCGCGGAGGGAAATTTTGGAGCCGCCGAGTCGGAAAAATCCGGTCAGATTGGAGGGACGGAGACGCTCCGGATGAGTTCCTGCCCGATTCACGGACCGGAACCGACCGCAGGCACCGCTCGTCCCAGACAGATCCGGAGCCGCTCGGACATGGTAGTTGCCCACGGTGTTTCCTCAGCCTGGCCCCGACTCCAGCCCTCGATCCCCGCTTCCTTCTCTTGCTGCGGGGCTTAGCTAGCAACAGGTACTCCGGGGATGACGTAGAGCGCTCAAAAACTGGAGGGAAAAACACCGCGTACCTGGCCCAGGTAACACAAAAGTCTTTCATCTGCTCATTGATTCTGAATAAAGTGTGTAGATCATATTTAAAAGCAGCTGAGACACAGCTACTAGTTGTAAGGGCTGATAAAGCAACAAACAGCACTAAAAAACCCAAAATTACATTAGATAACATAGAGGGAGCAGAGGCAATGCCGAACACAGGCACCATCTTGCTCCTCACAAGTACTTACTACTTATTTAAAAAGAAACTTTTATTTCTTGCACTGGTCGGTTGCATGTTTGTAACAAAAAGAATTTCCCCTTGGGGATGAATAAAAGTAATTCTGATTCTGAATGTTGGTCCACTCCTCTTCATTGGCTGTGCGAAGTTGCTGGAAATTGACAGGAACTGGAACACGCTGCAGTATACGGCAATCAAGAGCATCCCAAACATGCTCAGTGGGTGACATGTCCGGTGAGTATGCTGCCCATGCAAGAACTGGGATGTTTTTAGGTTCCAGGAATTGTGTACAGATCTTGGCAACATGGGGCTGTCCATTATTATGCTGCAACATTATCAGGATCTCATCATGGTATCACTCTGCATTAAATGCCATCAATAAAATGCACCTGTGATTATTGTCCATAACATACGCCTGCCCATACCATAACTCCGCCACCATGGGCCACTCAATCCACAACACTGACATCAGCAAACCACTCACCCACACAACACCATACACTCTGTCTGCCATCTGCCCTGTACAGTGAAAACTGGGATTCATCCATGAAGAGAACACCTCTCCAAAGTGCCAGACATCATTGAATGTGAGCGTTTGCCCACTCAAGTTGGTTACAACTACAAACTGCAGTCAGGTCAAGCCTCCGATGAGGACGACGAGCATTCAGATGAGCTTCTTTGAAATGGTCTCTGACAGTTTGTCCAGAAATTCTTCTTCTGGTTATGCAAATCGATTGTTGCAGCAGCTGTCCTGGTGGCTCTTGGAGGAGAAGATGCAGGATGTGGAGGTCCTGGGCTGGTGTGGTCACATGTGGTTTGCAGTTGTGAGGCCGGTTGGATGTACTGCCAAATTAATCAGAAACCCTTTGGAGATGAGTTACGTTAGAGAAAGGAACATTCAACTCACGGGCAACAGCTCTGGTGGACTTTTTCATAGTCAGCATGTCTACTGCACACTTCCTCAAAACTTGCGACATCTGTGGCATTATGCTGTGTGATAAAACTGCTTTTAGTTGCTATTGGACCTTCTGTTGTAAAAAAGAGACACATTAACGATAACACCAGGACACAGGCAATCAGGTTTGAAAATGCCTCATCAGGTCAAGTTGATGATTTGTTGAATTGTTATACTTCAGGTGTTTTAAATGTTATGGACACCATTGCTCCTGTTAAGGTTAAAGTGATCAGGACGAGGCAGAAGGCTTCGTGGAGCAATGCTCACTCTGTCAGGGCACAGAAAAGGGAATGCCGAAAAGCCAAAAGAAAATGGCGTAAATTGAAACTCTTAATTCATTATGAGGTATACAAAGAAAATTTGCATGTTTTCAATCAAACTTTGCAAAAAGCAAGAGAAATATTCTTCTCAGAGATCATCAACAACAATAGTAACAACCTGCGTGTCCTGTTTGCTACAGTGAACAGATTAACAAACCCTCCAGCTCCATTTCCACCAGAATTAGTTTCCACCACTAAATGCAATGAGTTTGGGGCGGCAGTAGCTCAGTGGGTAGAGCGGTCGTCTTTCAACAGGTGGTTCGATTCCCGCTCTCCCCACAGTTCATACTGTCGTTGTGTCCTTGGGCAAGACACTTAACCCCCCTTGCCTCCAGTGGCTGTAACACTGGTAATTACATTAGAACAATGTAAGTCGCTTTGGATAAAAGCGTCAGCTAAATGAATAAATGTAAATGTAAATGTAATTGTTTTTCAACGACAAGGTTCAAGGCATTAAACATGCGATACAGTCCAAAGGGCATAAAACAACACTGCAGCCACCTAGGAGACACTTGGTTGGTTTAACACATTTTACACCCATTAATGACAGAACAATTGAAAAACTGTCTCCAGCCTGAGTTCATCCACCTGCTGCCTCGATGTTTTACCCACTAGATTTCTAAAATCAGTACTAAGCAGTTTGTTACCACAACTCACTGATATAGTCAATAATTCCTTACAGTCTGGAACATTTTCAAGGGCCTTAAAAACTGCTGTCATTAAGCCTCTCCTAAAGAAGAGCAGTCTTGATGCTACAGTGCTCATCAACTATCGGCCCATATCAAACCTGCCATTTTTAGGGAAAGTCATCGAAAGAGTTGTATATCAACAACTTAATGACTTTATATTACTTAACAACTGCTTTAAACCTTTTCAGTCAGGATTCAGGCCCCATCACAGACTGAGACTGCACTTATCAAAGTCACAAATGACATCCGTATGAACACTGACGCAGGCAAAGTCTCTGTCTTATTTCTGTTGGACTTGAGTGCTGCGTTTGATACAGTGGACCATGAAATCCTGACACAAAGATTAGAGGAATGGATAGGTATCACTGGAACTGCCCTTAAATGGTTTCAGTCCTATCTTGAAGACAGGAAGTACTTTGTTTCGGTTGGTAACTGTGTATCAGACCAAATGGCCCTGAGATCTGGGGTTCCACAGAGGTCTATCTTGGGACCTCTATTATTTAATCTCTACATGCTTCCTTTAGGCCAGTTAATATGCAGCTGTGGAGTATCCTATCATAATTATGCAGATGACACTCACACTACATCTCACTCACAGCAGGTGAAAATGGACCAATCCATTCACTGTGTCACTGCATCGAACAGATTGATGTGTGGATGAAAAATAATTTTCTCCAACTGAACAGAAACAAGACTGAACCAATCATCTTTGGGCCACAGAAACAAAGAGAAAGTGTCAGCAGTCACCTCGAGTCTCTTTCTCTAAAATCTAAAAATCAGGTTAGAAATCTAGGGGTCATCATGGACTCAGACTTGAATTTACACAGTCACATTAAGTCAATTACATCATCTGCATTTTATCACCTTAAAAACATTTCCAGAGTCAAAGGGATGATGTCTCAACCAGACTTAGAGAAACTTATCCATGCTTTTATCTCCAGCAGGTTAGATTACTGTAACAGCCTGCTTCATGGTCTCTCAAAACGAGGGTTAAGACAGCTGCACTTTATTCAGAACGAGGCTGCTCGGGTTCTAACCAAAACCAGGAAGTACAACCACATTATGCCAGTTTTAAAATCTCTGCACTAGCTTCCTGTTGCCCAGAGAGAAAAGTCTCTAAATGGTTCAGCACCAGAATATATCTCTGACACGCTAGTTGCTTATGAACCTCCTCGGACTCTGAGAACATCTAGGACAGGCCTTCTGCTTGTGCCCAGAGTTAGAACTAAACAGGGTGAAGCAGCGTTTAAGTTTCATGCAGCAAAAATCTGGAACAACCTCCCAGATGAAGTAAAACAAGCCTCAACTTTAACAATGTTCAAGGGGAGGTTAAAAACCTTCCTCTTTAGCTCCGCCTACACCACAACCAACAGTGTTTTTTCTTTTATCTGCACTCTTCTTTTTTAAATGTTTATTAATTTTTCTAATGTTTCTTAATATAAATCTTGTAAATTGTCTTTTATTCCTGTAAAGCACTTTGAGTTACCCAGTGTATGAATTGTGCTATATAAATAAAATTGCCTTGCCTTGCTTTGCCTAATTGTGGCCAGCCTAAGGCACACCTGTGCAATAATCATGGTCTCTAACCAGCATCTTGATATACCACACAACACAATTCTACAGTTTGTATATGTACCTCCCTTAAAAGGTAGGAGGCACATATACAAACTGTTGTAATTCCTACACCGTTCACCTGATTTGGATGTAAATACTCTCAAATTAAAGCTAAAAGTCTGCAGTTAAAGCACATCTTTGTTTCATTTCAAATCCATTGTGGTGGTGTTTAGAGCAAAAAAGATTAGAAGTGTGTCAATGTCCCAATATTTATGGACCTGAGTGTAAGTCTGCACTATGTAATGCACAGCCAGTACTTGCCAGAAATTCCTACATCTCCTTTAATGTTGCTGTAGTCCTCTTGGCAACCTCCCTGACCAGTTTTCTTCTGGTCTTTTCATTGATTTTGGAGGGACATTTTTTTCTCCACTTGATGATGACTACCTTCTGTGTGTTCCATGGTATACGTATCTAATGCCTTGGAACTTCTTTTGTACCCTTCTCCTAACTGATATCTTTAAACAATGAGATCCTTCTGAAGCTTTAAGAGCTTTCTGCAGACCTTGGCTTTTGCTGTAAGATGTGACTAAGAAAAAAATGCTGAACCTTATTTGGGGTTAATCAGAAGTATTTTAAATGATGGCAGGTGTGTACTGACTCCTACTAAACATGAGTTTGAATGTGATTACGTAATCTGGAATACTGCCACATCTCCAGTTATAATAGGGTGTGCAGACTCATGCAACCACATTATATGTTTTTTATTTTTACTTCCACCTGCCCTAAAAGTTTCCATTTTGGTTTCAATTGAGTTGTACAGGTCATAGGTTACAATAAAGATGGAAAAAGGTGCTTGTGTTATGGTTTTACAAGCTGTAACTGTATCACTGTATCGACTTATATTTATACATTTGACATTGAAAAATGCAATGCCTACATATCCTGCTATTCCCATTCCCATAGGACATATTCATAAACACATGCAGAAATGTTGCCGAAATTCCCCATGGGACACTAAGGCCGCATTTTTATCCTGGATGGAATGACTGCACTCTAGGATTCAAACCATTAAAACACAAACCATGATGATTTCTGGAACATTGCCATGGCAACTGTTAATCTGTCACTTCTTTGTCAAAAAGTACCTATAGAAACATGTTTCTGTTTGCATTAAGTACACTACATATTGCCTGGCTCCGAAGACTATTAAGAGTCACACATTATTCAGCTCCCTTCATTACTGCTACCAGCACTCATGTACTTGAAGAGATTGCAGCTCAGCGTTATCGAGTAGGTTAAATCTGAGCACATAAACGCTCCTCCTGTTGGACCCAGTCAAGACGGTTAACCTCAGGGCCTAGTCAATAAATGCTGATACACAGTTGTCATAAATACTGCAGGTCAACATTTGTCTTGTGCTCGCTTGCTGGAGTCCAATACAATACTGAATGCATCTCATTTGTCTTCCTTGTAAAGAAGTTTAAAAGAGATTATGATAATGCTCGTATCTCTCCAACTCTCACTGATATCAGCAACAAGTTTTCCATTATAGACATTTGTCTCATCACTCTGTAACATGTTCTATACTTTTCTTAAAGTGGAACAATACATGAGGATAAAAAGAAAATTTGGAAATATAGATTAGAAAAACAATCCTGAAACAACAATCTGTAAGAGCATGTAGTTCTCTATTGTAACAAGACCATCTATCCACCCAGTTACATATTCCATATGTACGGGGACTGACCCACGGGGGTCAGGTGACTTTAAGACACACCACCTGTGAGCTAATTACCTTTATAATTACCTTTATAATTGACATGCTCACTGATCATTTTGATTTAGTGAGAGCAGTTTAAAGTGTAGAAGAGTGTGAAGGCAGTCTTTGCTACTTACCGAGAGACTGTGAAGTTGCCTCTCAAGGTGGCTGTCTTCGACAAAGTTTAGTTGAATTTGGGTTTTCTGTATTAGCCCCCCGACAAGGGGCTAATACGCCATAGGTTAGCCGAACCTGAGGTGGTGGAGGAACCCATCCAATATAGAGTTACGTTACCTGGCATATTGCTTCGAAAAGGACTAACACACCATATGTGCGGAAGCTTTCTGAACCCAGTAGAAGGGGGAGGCAGCCGTCCAACGTCACAGAGTAGTGTGTGTTTTTTGGCGTTTGTCACTACACAGGTACCTACCATGTTGCTGCTGTCAAGAGCTGTTGAGCTGGGGTCAGGTTAAGTGCACAGGTTGGGCTACGCTCTACACATACTGTAGATTTTTATTTTTAAGCCAGGGCCTAGAATCAGGGAGTGCTGGTGGAGAATATAACCCAGGATGAGTGCTCCTGAGCGGGCCAAGTTGAAGGGGCACTGTGGCCTGGGCCTGGATGATGGAGAGCTCCAGCAGCCAGGGCCTGGAGCTAGGGAGAGCACAGGTTGGGCTCTACACTCTAATGAATTTTTAAGCCTTGAACCAGGGAGTGTTGGTGGAGAATTTAGTCCAGGGGCCGAACTGGAGCTCATGAGACCTGAGGGGTACCATTGGGGTAGAGACAAGCAGAGTATGGAGACTCAGAGCAAGGGCAAGCACAAGCCCCGATCTGGCTCCTGATGCCAGGACAGTACCGGTCTGCCTCTCCAATGCCGAGGCACGGTGGGCTGCCTGAAGGGAACTGGAGGGGTCCCTTTAGGTTATTTCCACCATGACTCAGGTGTATCGTATCCAGTCACCCGTCAACCTTACATCTCAGTGACCCCGACGGTCTTCACTCATGTGGATTTATGGTACTCCAGTCAGAGAACTTGTCCCTGTTGGAGAAGGGGGCCATCAGGGACAAGCTACTAGGCAACAGCCAGGCGGGCTTTAACCCATGGTATTTTCTAATCCCGAAGAAGGATGGCAATTTTCGCCCTATTCTAGACCTCAGGGGACTCAACAAGTATCTCCGCCGTTTACCGTGCAGAATGTTGACCGTCCCAAAGGATGAGACAATCGGTCTGGAGACTGGTTTGTCACAACGGATTTAAAGGATGCCTACTTTCAGTTACCTATTTGGGAAGGGCACTGACGGATTCTCAGGTTTGTCTTCAACAGCAGTTTGGTGTTCTCCCATTTGGTATATCCCTGGCTCCTTGCACCTTCACAAGGTGCATGGTACAAGCAGTGTTGTCACCCCTCAGACAGAAGGGGATCAGAATCTTGAATTATCTAAATTATTGGCTCCTGTGTGGACATACAGAAGAAGAGCGCCGATCCCACTTATCTCTGATGTTGGAGCACCTACAACACCTAGGCCTATGTCTCAATTTAGGAAAAAGCAGACTAGAGCCTTCTCAAAGGACACAGTACTGGACTCTCACACTGCTTTGCTGACATTGACTCAGGAGAGAGAGCTCTCGATAGCAGTCTCAACAGGCAGGTTACCCTCGTCTCAGCAGAATTGAACACCAGCTAGGGATACCACTTGTCTGAGGATGTGTCCAACCTTTTCATTAGGTCCCTCAAGGAGGCAGGGAGGTGCATTGGCAGACGTCTACAGCCTCCTCTCCCCCTGAGATTTAGAGCATGTCCACCGGGCTATGGAGAAGGCTCTGTTTGAACCCCTGGAGACAGCAGACCTAAAGTAGTTGTCCCGTGTGTCAGTCCCTGTGCATATGGAATATGTAGCGGGATGGAGAGTTTCTTTACTCAGAGAACCATGGTTACACAAAGTAACCTCACAACTAACTGTGCATTGAATGATTCAGAACTAAGCCTTTGCCAAACAGTACCTGTTGTATTGGAGAATGCAGTAGTAATGGTTACAATAATTTTCATTTGATACACAATATTTCAACTCACAGCAAATCAAAGTTATCAGAGTTAGTTTATAGAGCAAACATGAATAGTATTCATCCATCCATCCATTCATCCATCCATCCATCCATCCATCTTCTTCTGCTTATCCAGGGCCATTCAATAGTATTCACAAAGGAGATTATGTATCATATAGATTTGCCTTTCTAGACCCAATTTCAAAATGGATATGTAACTAAAAAACAAAAATCAACAACATACTGTACAATATTAATGACACAAATTGATTATGAGGATTGTGACACTGGAAATTGTTTAATTATTTTGTTCTTCAATGGTGTCATTCAATCACAATACCCTGTATGGTCTGGTAAGATATCCACTGTAATTTGTTTAGCAATCATAACATTACTATGTGTGACATAAATTAGTTTGGACTGTTATTTTGCGTTGCGTTTACAGAAAGCAAAAGAAAAGAAAAGAAAACTAAAAAATAAAGGTAGCATCAGCAAGTGTCGACTTGAGTGTTGTTCAAAAGAGCACCCGAGCTTAGAGTGTTGAAAAAAGATATTGGAGTTAGTTGTTTGCATTAGTTTGAATACATACCTATCTAGCAAAGATCTTCAAAGAATCTTCATGAGATTAATGGTTGTTGTAGAGAGGAATAGGACCTAAGAATACATGTTCATCATTACTACAATGTTAATATGTACAGAGATAAATGTAATGATATTTTCATTCAGAGATTGCATTAACCAAATATTTTCCGTCATTAACATTTTTTTTTTAGCAGTGATGGAAAAATCTGAAAGCCATTTTGACAGATTACGCTGAGGTTGATTTATTGTAATTCCTAATTATGTCCAGTTGGTGGTGAATGTACATATTAATTAGCAATTATCTCTAATTGTCTTGTCTTTGTCACGCTGCATTCAGTTGCAAAAATGTGGCGGAAGCTGAGTGTGAGTAGTTTTTTCAAACCGCCAGACAGATTTGATATTGTTAATAAAGGTGAAAAAAGAAGACACAATGTCGTGGAGGATGAAGGAGGACAAACAGACAACACTGAACAGGGCAGGCAGGTCTACAGAACAGTGACTGAATTAAATTAATTTCTGTTATTTCTTTTTGTAGTCGGACTCCTATTGTGTAATATACTGTGGTCTATACCTGCCTGTTCAAGCACAAAATACCCAAAGAATTCTGCTTTGTGTTGAACATGAAGTGCTTTTTTTGTTCCTCTGTTGTTCATACATAAAACTAAGTATCTGTCCTCTTAGCTCAACTTGTAGCCTAATTTCTTAAAATGTGAGTAAAACAAAAAGCTAGTACGTATAAAGTATAAAAAATTTAAATGACAGGTAATAATAAATTATGATGGAAATTGTATGATTCTGTCCATCAAAATGACAGAGAGTGAGAAAGTCTAGCATGACCTCTGCTTTTGTTATACAATGCCATACTAGGTACCAAACATAGGTTTGAGTCTAAACAGATCAGGAAGTTGTACGGTCTTCATCATGTGTGGGACCTTTAAAGTCTTAGAAATGTAGCATTTTTTGTGGAAATTATTTGTTACCTAAAAGTGGCTAATGACACCTACTGTTTTGGGGACATCACCCTTTTATTATTTGACAGCTAAATTGTTATGGTTATAACAGAAAGGGACTCTGACTTTACCACATTTACAGCTACAGGTAAGTTCTACTTTCAATCTTCAACAATTTGGCAATTGCTTATTGGCATAAATCACCGTCTGGTCTTTTCTCTGTGTAAAAACTGCATGCATATTGTAACTTCACAGTCTAAAGGTGGAGCCACATGTTTGGATTAAATCTGTAACATGCTGCAGGTTGTGACCCTCTTAAAGCACAAGGCCACTTTGAGCAGATGTGCAAAATGTGCTTGTGTCAATACAGACGTGCATAATGGTCTGTATGTTTAGACGAGTGAATGGGATGACACAGGGCTTTGGCCGGTCATAATGGGAACACCAATGTGTGAAATATGTTATGCAAAGGAAGCAGCAAAGGGCTAACATTTGGCACTAATTCAAGAGAGTCAGCAATAAAAAGGGAGAGCAAAGTAAACACACCACTCACATTCACTGTTTTGGATGGAGCACCACAAGGAAGAGGCGTCCGCTAATGGTGGCTGATTCAAAGTTGTTAAATAGACAGTACCAAGAGGGAAGAGTCATTGAATTTTATTTTTTTTTTTTCAGTGAGGCACATTATTATACTGTAAGTTACATAGTGAATAATGTTTTTGCTATAGAAATCTAAATTGATTCGTTTTGTATTAGCGAGCATAAAAAATATTTTACTTTATTTTCTGTTGAAAGATGCAGGGGTCCCAATGATCCTATCATCTATGTTCTGTGTCGCATTCAAAAAATAAAAGTTAAATAGGACACAAGCCATTACAGAGGGCCAGCATCATTCATTTTCCTAACTGAAAACAGTTCTTCTGGAAGAACAAATCCCAAGAAGGGGGTAAACACTCCGCTCTAAAAATAACATCACCATTATCAGACAAAATACTGAAATTAAACTAAAATTGTAAATATATTGCCTCAGCCTCTGTCTCTGCAGCAGTGTAGCTCCTCTGTATTGTCTGTATTATGGTCTGGCCTGAACAGTACCACCCCCTTTTTATTCTAATTCACTGTATGTCTTATGGAAATGCTACTGTTGCCTTTGAGCAGACTACACTTCAGTAGAGCATTAACTGAGATTTACATTTACATTTATTCATTTAGCAGACGCTTTTATCCAAAGCGACTTACATTACATTACATTACCAGTGTTACAGTCACTGGAGGCAAGGTGGGTTAAGTGTCTTGCCCAAGGACACAACGACGGTATGAACTGTGGGGAGAGTGGGAATCGAACCGCCTACCTTCCGGTTGAAAGACGACCGCTCTACCCACTGAGCTACAGCTTCAAGAGATGAAGCTCTTTAGCTCTAAATACCTCAAGAGGTGGACAGAAAATTTCACTTCCCTAAATTTCAGATTACAGTATTATTCATATTCATACATATTTAATAACGGATGCTATTATTTCCAACAGTGATGATAGCTACATTGAAGTATCCATTTTTGTCCACACAAAAGGAAGTAAATAACATAGTGTGATACTGTAAAAATATTAAGGTCACTCTAAACTCCTGGTGCTATTTTGCATCACATAATGTCATATAGTGCATATCATTTTATGACCAGCATGAGCTCAACTAATGACTGTTGCTGCACCACAAATACTTAAAAATGTGTGAAGCCTAATTGTAATGCTTCAGTGGACTTGGAAAATTGCAAACATTTCTTTACAGCCCATTGAGAATTGTAGGCTTTGTCACATTAAGAAGTACTTCAGTAATAAAGCTTTTACGGGAATTATAATACTGAGCCTACATTCATTGTTAACATTGGTTACCTTCAGACCCGTGGACAGATGTCAGATGAAGTCATTGGTCTTGACAGCAGAAAAATTCACAGCAGCAGGCATTGGTGGAAGTAACAAATTATAAATAAAACATGGCGTGGTGTGTTTGACAATTCCATCAGCGCTAATTAAACCACAGGCATGCCTGCTTTGGCCAATCAGGCCACTGGCAGCATTAATTGAAATGGCTACATAATTAAAAATCCAATTATTTATGCAGTCTTAATGGAGTAAAAAATGTAAAAGTATGGGTTGACCTTCAAAATTAAATTGGCATTCATGAGGAAAAATCTGTATTTCTGTCCTTTCTAAAAATAAAGAGCAGCACAGTGCCTAGAGACAAGCAAGAAAACTATAGTTTGGGGTAAATAGTTTGCAATCGAAAGGAAAATTATTTAGGGCCGTCGTTATCACCAACACTTGTGTACTGCAGTCTGATTTAATCTGCTGACAAATGCTATAACAATTCACACATAATGACCATGAAAATTAACATAAACAGTAGATTGTTTTAAATTATTCTCTTTAATTTACAGTAAAAAATAATAAAAATAGCAGCTATGATTGCAGTTATTTTATCCTAAAATATATGGCGTCATTATAAACTTTTAATGACATTTCAATAGATACATATTGCAACTGTAATCATTATTATTATTATTATTATTTTTTTTTTTTTTACTGCAGAATACTAAAGGAATACCGTAAATGGGATACTCTCAACATGCTGTAAAAATATTTAATCTTTTTACTACACATGTAGGGGTGCACGTGGCAGAGTGGTTAGCACTCCTGCCTCACAGCAAGAAGGTCGTGAGTTCAAAACCCGGCCGACTCAAACATTCTCGGCCGACTCCGGTCTTTCTGTGAGGAGTCTTCATGTCCTCCACGTGTTACCGTGGGTTCTCTCCGGGTACTCTGGCTTCCTCCCACCGTCCAAAGACATGCATGTATAGGTTAATTGGCAACTCTAAAGTGTCCTTAATGAATGGATGTGAGAGTAAATGGTTGTTTGTCACTGTCTATGTCTAAATGTCAGCCCTGCGACTAACTGGCCACTGTCCAGGGTGTACCCCGCCTCAGGCCCAAAGCTGCTGGGATAGGCTCCAGTCACCCGCGACCCCTAACGGGACAAAGCGGTAGAAAATGAATGAATGAACTACACATGTACAGACTAAATCTCTAATGATGGTAGAATTGTTGTTGTATTGATTTTACCGTAATTACTGCTAAGACATATTACAGTAATTTCCTATTCATTTTACTTCAGTGTTACATTTAACAAATTAACATAAACAAGATTATTTAAATTAATTCTGTCCAATTTACATTAAAATACTTTCAGCTGTGGTTGACGGTCTGAAAGGCTTAACAGTAGGTTTATATTGCAACCGTATAGTTCATTGCATTTTATTTTTTACAGCAAAAAAATACCATAAATGAGATACATTAAAAATGGATCCAATCCTTTAACTGTACATTTTAAGGCAAACACCAGCTAAATCTGTAATAGAATAGAATAATTTAGTAATATATAATTTACAGTAATCTATTTGTAATTTTAAACATTATGCTAAATTACAATAATTTCCTGTTAATGTGTTTTTTACATATTGCATCTGTAAAAAAATCAAGATGAAATATATATATTTTTTTATTCAAGGTAATTCAGTTTTTTACTACAATGACTTTAAAGTATATTTGATAATATTTTGCCATTATCATTACATACTACCAGTATTTGCTGCTAATCCATGTAATTGATCACCTGACTTGTGGGGAGTAGGTCTAATCCCATCCTTCCTCCGACATGGACCTGTCATGATCCTGTTTCTTGGATGAGCCCAGGCCACTGACACAGAAGCCATTAGAGCTCAGCACACGGCAGGAAAACTCATCTGGACACGCAGAGCCACAATGGAGTCACGCTCCGATTGGCTCTGTGAGCACCGTTATGGCCTGTTGATCACGAAGAGGGCTTTTGGGTGGCAAGGTCTGTGAAATAACATAAAGGAGGGGTGAAACATTTATCATAGTGGGGAGTGGGGTTTTTCAAAGAATGGACAATTACTCAGTGATAACCAGCACCCATCAACAATAGTGCTAATGAAAAATAATAGGTGTCAGCAGGACTATACATAGATCCTGGCTTTTGTGTGTGTGTGTGTGTGTGTGTGTGTGTGTGTGTGTGTGTGTGTGTGTGTGTGTGTGTGTGTGTGTGTGTGTGTGTGTGTGTGTGTGTGTGTGAAAACACAGTGAAAGTGAAAACTAAAGCAGCATTTCTGAGACTGTATGTTGAATTTATTTTATTGTGGTGCACCTCCACACACAGTGTTGTGTTTTTTTCAGGCTTGGTATTAGCTCACCCTGACTGACCTTGCAGTGGCGTGCTTACCATTAGCCAAGAGTAGGCAATTGCCTAGGGCCCCCAACATGCAGGGACCCCACAAGCAACGGACCAAAACTGACGGGAAAAATCATCTGTGAGCAGTGCTGACAGTGAGGAGACTGTAGCCTGAGTGGCCTCACTCTCTGTAAATCTCACACTCTCTTTCAGCACCGCTCTGTCCTGGATCATAAACACATCTGCACGTTTAAGTCTTGTCTTAAATAAGCATCTATTTTAGGTCCAAAGGTGCAACCAAACTACTGTATACACACAAGTTCTGTAGCAATGTTAAGCTACTGTTTGCGGCAACTCAACATTTCCTGTAATCCTTTCAAAATAAATGTAGTGCCATCTGACAGCAGGTGAAACTATTTTATTTATGATTTGAGTAGGCCTCTTATAATTGGCTTTAGTGTTAGGCTCTGCTCCTGGAGCAGAACACACTTTCAGAAGGCTCCTTTAAATAACAAAGGTCCTGATCAAAATGCTGGTCCATTCATTTTAAATGTATTAGACATTTAATCATTAGACAGTGTATTGTCATTTTAAGTATTAGATTTATTTAAGAACAGAAATCAATAATCTACAATAAGAGGATCATCATTTTAAGAGTCATGATTATGGTCATGAACTATAACCAGTCTAAACTTCATCATTATAAACACACTTTTTTAATTTACTCAACTTATAGCAGCTAAAATCATTCCTGAGGGACAAAGCTCAGACCCCCCGTTTCACAAACGGTCAGACCTTCTGTCTGACAATGTCTGCAAACCATTATTAAATAGCTTTCATTTGGTGATGTGTGACAAATTATTATTAATAAAAAACAACCAAATTAATATCTTATTTGACTGGTTTAGATCTGAAGTATTGCTGTATGACAATTGTGGAGTGACTACAGACTCTCTCAACCTCTAGGCCTACCGTTACATTAGGGCAACATGAGGAAGGGCCCCTTCTCAAAGGTTTGCCTAGGGCCCCAAATTTGCTAAGCCCGCCCCTGTGACCTGGCAGTCTATTACACAGAACCATTTAGGAGCACTTCCAAGAAAGCCATTGCAAAGGCTTGAGATGACTACCTGGTCAGTGAAGGCATTAGTTACGGCATAGCAACCAATTATTAGCAAACCTAAAACATGTCTTTAACCGCCAGTAGCATCCTGCCTTGAGTAGGACAAAGTAGATTTTTTGGATCAGAATATAAGAAAGCATTATGATGCCATCAACAATAATGCTAATCAAAAGTACAATAAGCAGGGTCAATATGTGTCGCTACATTATAGATCCTGACATCCCTTTTGTGTGCATTGTTGCAGCGTGATTGCGCCATTGTCTTTTCAGTCCCTGAAGACAAGAGGTGAAGACCAAGCTACCCAGGAATCATTGTACACTCCACTCAAGATTCATCCCTTTTAAGTCAAAAAAAGAAGCTCAGGCTCTTAGACCCACAAACACTTCAGGAAAGCAAATAATAAGGTCAGTGAATAGCGGCTGCATTGTAGCGTCTTCACGTTTCTCATAAGGGCCCTCCCCTCCTGCTACTCTCCTTCCACCAGATTCAATCTGAATGAAGGCCAGACAAAGAGGAGCTGTCAGTGGTCCGCGAGACATGCTGGATTAAGCTGAGAAATGAAGACCTGTCGTGGGCTGCAGCCAAATAGACTCCCTGTATCTAAGAGGCAGTGGCAAGCGGCCATGTTTCTTTCACCACTGCCTTTTAATGAGCTCTAATTAAATATCTGCGGGCTTTCTGACTGCTCAGGGCTAAGTGGCCACCTCAGAGCAGAATAACAAGAAATGGAGAAATAAAGTGTCAGGGGATAAACCTCCTACAGCCCACATTTACTTTATATAAACCACAGTTTTATCATGTTCACTCAGCTTGAGCTACTCGACTGCCTCTGAGTGTTTTTAATGATAAAACAGTTTACTTCAGATATGACATCTCTCAAGTTTTGTGCCTTAAAAGAAACTTGCACATACAGCTCCCGTCTGTCAAGTACTAAATAATAGGAACACAAAACCTCATGTCTTTCTTGCTTTCTCTTTGTATTTTGTGACAGGAAGGGTTTGTGTGCTACAGTTAAAGAGAAGCTTTTTGTGGAGCTTCTGTTTCATCATTTTTCTGTCACATTCCTGTGCACAATGCGTGTGAACACCTTGTAGCGAGTGTGATTTCTTCCGCCTGGCTGTGCTTTATTCATGGCTGCCTATCTTTGCTCCACTGGGCAGGATAGGTGCTCCGTTGTGGGACCATGAGTTGATCAGGCCTCTTTCTGCAATGTTAAGGAACACGTTTGACAACTGGTAAAAATAATTATTTGTAAGCTATAGTACTGTAATGTTCACTCCACCTGACTAGTTTCATCAATGTTAACTAGGTCAGTGTAAAAGGCAACACGGGCTCATTACCATCCTTGGAAACACTCAAATTAGTTCTGGTGCTTTTTGTAATACAAAAGCTTATACCCAATTATACAAAAGAACACACGGAATATGATAAGCAGGATAGTGTGGAGCAAGAGGCAACCTTAAGGGTTCTGGTGCAAAGCCTGCAGAGATTTGCCTTTTGCCTCAAGGACAAACTAGAGAGGTTAAAAAAATCCAATGGATGGAATGAAGACTTTAGTAAAAACATGCTGACAGTTCTTTTGCCATAACTGTATGGGTAAGCACTAAAGTTGTACATATTTGTTGTGCTGTATAAAAAGTTTAACAAGGAGTGTGGTGGCTTTGATTGATAGCTGTCTGTGTGCACAAATTATGTACCACTGCAAATTGAGTTACCGGCAGCTTCAATGACGTTACTCCCTCCTGCCCTGTTCTGTAGTATCCTAGAAGTGGAATCAGACCTGTTTCGATGACCAGCAAACAGGGAGCCTCCCCTTCTTTTTAAAAATTGATTTCAAAGGGTTTGTCATTGAATGAGACTAGCATTTTGACATCCTCACAGCTAAAGACTTGCTTTTATGTAACCTTACTTGCGGGATTGTCTGTTACACAGGAAGGCTTTGCAAAGAGTTATAAAAACAGTGGAAAAATTAGCGATTAGCTGCTCCTTGCCCACTCTAGAAGACATTGCAAACACCAGGTGTGTCAACAGAGCTCAGAACATAATAAAGAACAATACCCACCCTGGGCATGAACAGTTCAGCCTCCTGCCCTCTGGGAGGCGATACAGGAGTTTTAAGAGTAGGACAAATAGAAAAAAAAAAACGGTTTTATCCATGGACTGTACGGACTCTGAATGGGGAGAAGACATTAATAGCTTTTCATCTTGCTTTTTACATGCAATAACATTTTAATGTGCAATGTACAATTTATACATGCAATGGGACTACTATTGTGATTTACAGTTTTTATTATGTGTGTTTGTGTGCTTAGTTTTATTTCCTCTGCACTGAACAGATGGGACATTTTTTTACATTTTTATGGCTGTGCAATGACAATGAAGCGTTTATTCTATTGTGTTTTATTGTGTTCTATTCTACACATAAATATTCAAAGAAAACATTTGCAAAGGGCAGGTACTTTAGATGAATATTTGGAGGTGATTAGATGAACCACCTGTCAGGTACTGGTAATTTCATTCAATAAGACAAACACCTTAATAATAATAATCATAATCATAATCATAATAAATTAATAATAATAATAATAATAATAATAATAATAATAATAAAAATAATTTTATTTTTTTCAGGACACTCGAGGTCACCTTACAATCGAACCACAAGAATAAAATATAAAAATACAGCATAGACATAAAATGCAATAAGTAATATAAAAAAGTGAAATCATAATAGTGATGGGTGTCAGGTATCAGATTTTTAGATGTGATTTGGAGGTAACCAGAGATGTTATTGTATGGATGTGCAGTGGGAAAGCGTTCCAGAGTCAGGGAGCGGAGCGGCTGAAGGATCTGAGTCCCATGGTGGACATGGTGGTCCAAGATGGAGTGGACAGGAGGGTGGCTAAAGAAGAACTAAGGGTATGGAAGGTGTGTGTATGTGAAGAAGGTTTGTGAGGTAGGAGGGACATTGAATTTTGTTGTTTACATAATGGTAAAATAGTTGCTTTGTTGTCAAACCTGAAACAT
Source organism: Perccottus glenii (assembly GCA_024416835.2). Classification (NCBI taxonomy): domain Eukaryota; kingdom Metazoa; phylum Chordata; class Actinopteri; order Gobiiformes; family Odontobutidae; genus Perccottus; species Perccottus glenii. The sequence goes on from CM044554.2 coordinate 11,902,142, forward strand.
AACAAGTAAGAAAACCCATAACGGCCAGTACTGCAACAAACTATTTTACTTTTGGGCAGGTTATTAATTTCACTCATTCAACCACCCATTTATTCTCCTGCTATTGCATATCCTGGACTGGGTCACAGAGGCGGTATTCTATGCAGAGAAGCTCGAGCCTCCCTCTTCCCAGATTCCTCCTTCCGCTCCTGCAGAATAATGCTTACTTACACCATAACATCCCTAAAAAAGGTTTTGACAAAGACTAAATTGTTTTGTTACTTTCTCTTTTTTGCTTTATTGCAATTAGCAGCTGTAGAAATGAGTGAGGAATCCATAAATCCAAACCAGGTATGTTTATTATATAAACCTCTGTTGCATACAATCAACTTACACAGCCACAGGCAACCTGTTAAAACTAGTAACTTTAACTCCAAGGCGGGAAAGCCCTCTGCGCGGGAAGAACTAATGTGCATGCGCGCTTCCTCCTGTACGGTGACTCATAGTGTCCAAACAGTATGCAAACACAATCATTCACCAGAATGATCTACAGCAGCACTACACAACATTATCTTAGCAAAACTCCCAAGACTCTAGTGTATTACATCCAACCAGAGACACTTCATTCCACTGTAATTTTAGTTTCGGTATTAGTAAACATTGACATAAATATTATTAGCACATTAAGTGCCTTCAGTTTCTGTACACACTTGTTCTGCTGCACATTAATGACAGAATACACTGATTACATAGGTATATTTTCTTGTCTAGCTGATCTATCTTACCTTGACTGCAATTCTTGTAATTCCGAACCACGTATGCATTTTGCTACATGTACGCTCTAGTTGTATAGTGTCTGGAAGGCCTCATTAGTTCAATTTCTGATGTGTGTTTAACAGACAGATAGATGTGCTTCTTAGATGACTGCGTCGGAGGTAGAGGCACACAAAAAACTAAGCAACAAAGAATGTAGTATGAATTGTGGAGAAGAGGAATACAAGGGAAAGCCAGTTTGACACAAAGAGCACGAGTGGAGTGAACTGAAGATCCGTCTCATGACTTAAACATCGTGGGGGATAAATATGCCCACGCTGCAGGGATTCTTCCCGACTCCAACTTGCAGCTTCAGCAGTGTGAGAGGCATACATCAATAGGCTATTGTATCAGGCTCTTTGCCATCATACACTGCTGTCTCATGCTCTGGAGAGCCACGCATTTCACCAAGTGGAATTATGGAAAAATGGCAAAAACAATATGCAGCATATCCCTCTAATGCATAAACTGTGTTTTTGCACTTAAAAAAAGTATTTTTATTTTCTGGAAGATTTAATATAACAGCTTAACAAATAAATAAAAAAAAATATATCAACCCCCATCATCAGCAGATTTTATTGCTATGCACTAGAGGGATAATGAAAGATAGTGATGTAAACCACTGGCTTATGGGTGATTTAAAGAAAAAAATATCTTTGAGTTGCAACCCTTTTACTCGCAAAGTCAAAAGCACCAAAGGAAATCATCCAAAATATACTGTATATAAAACCACATGGACAACGTTAGTTCTTAAAAAAAGATGGAAGGACACATGAAAAACTGGTATGTGTGGAAAAACTCTAACCTTGCGCCGCAGCATTATTCCCACAAGAGATTTTACAAACTCGCGAAAATCAATCTTGACCTCCTCCAAGCAAAGTACCCACGGTCCAATGGCTCGTTCTGTACAATGATGGCAGCACTGACAGGTCTGGGCATGTTTGAGGTTTGAAGATTTAGCGACCATTTAACTGTTACAAATGTAAACAACATGGAGCTGCTTTGATTTGATAAAACTGCAGTCGATAAATCCAATCACCGACCAGGGGTCTGTTCTTTGGATGATTGTTGATGATTTGGCATGATCCTGGATTTGTTTGTTTTTCGAAGCTCATCCTGTATTTACTGTCATAGCAACAGGTCCGTAAGCTTAAACCTGCTTATTTCCGGTAAACAAGATTAGATTGAGACTTTATAAGAGGAGGTGATACGGGAAGTCTGTCGCAGCCATGTCTTGTCCGTTTTTCACGACAGCAATCTGTTGCGGAAGGTGCATGAATAATTCGAGGAGCTTTTCAAATTAATTGTGTATTGCGGGATAGGATTCTTTAGTGCAGTGCAATAGTATACTTGTTGAGAGATATTGTTTTTATAGTGAGGGTGTCATTTACATCATTAATTTGTTGGAACCACATATTAAACGGCAGCACAAACTATGTGCATTGCCCTGAGAGTGGCACTTTCCTGTACACTACTGGAGATGCGGAGAACTTGGTGAAAAGTGCCATGTGTCGTGCCATTACAACAGTATGAGTAGCCTGTTAAAGATTACCATTTTGTAGAATGTTCTTGTACTTCACTTTTAAATGTCCCCATGTTCTAGGTAGTCCTGTGGTGGCTCTGACATTAAAAATGAATAAGTAATTATAAAATGATTAACGATGACAAAAAATATAGTGTAATAAGTGATAGTAACATGTAACATTGTCACCCCTTACACATTGAATTTTTCTTCTACTTTTTACCAGCCCTCTCTTTTAGCTTTTGCAGACTGTGAGGTGTTTCCCAGTGTTTTTATTTAACATTCAAATTCCACATATCCAGAGCAGAGAAAAACTGGGCACGCTCTTTGACCATAGTGAGATTCACACTCCAATACAGTCGGTGGCAGAAGTGCACCTTTTACAAGCAACACAAAGAAGAAGAAGAAGACCATGGAGAGTAGCCAATAGCAGAGTTGCTGATCAATGTTTCTATCAATACATATGCCTTTTTAAACCAAGTAATCTTATAAATTTTATAAATCCTCATTTTAGCTGAAAGATTTCATCAACTGAAATTTGTTTTTTCATTACTACAATGAATGAAAAGCTTTTCTAGTTGTGGTATTTTTGAGGTCATTCAGTGCTAGGGATTAATTTAGTTTTTTATGTTGAACGAGCACTGGTCGGCAATAACTACATTAGTAATTGAGTTCAGCCTGTTTTTTCACCCACATGTTTTTATTCATTTAATCTGTTTTACAAACACATTTTAGGAGTTTGGGTGTTGATATTGACTCTGAAGTGATTACTCTGTTCGCTAATCACAACATTTCGGTTTACACTTTGGTGTTTTTGCACTAATGGACATAGCTTCTGTTCACCTGGCTATAAAATGTGCTCAGTCTGTTTCTCTTGATGCCTCCACCAAACTGTTCATTTAAGGGCCTGGTGTGACTTCATCCAAATAATCTTTGAAGTGAAACATTGCAAATTAAACGCAGCTGCTCTACACTTTTTTTTTTTATGCCCAAATGCTTCTGTGAAAGATCGATTCATAATGTAATCCCTGTGCTCACCACATTTTGAAGACCCGCTATATTACTTTCAAGGTAAATTTAGTTTCCAAACAAACATGGGATTTGCAGAGTTCAAACCGCACAAATCTGCCATCACTGTAGCGTCTGAACAAATCCTCCTGATATACTACAGCAAAACAAGAAACTCATATAGACGTGTCATGAAAAAACTCCTCGCCAGAGTTGTCTTAGTGAGCTGTACAGTACATGGAGACTGTAGCTCTAATGAGGCTCAGGAATAAGTCCGGGGCTCTGTTGCTGCAGTTGCCAGTGCTGGACAAAAAGCTGGAATGCAGTGAAGGTCAGATTCCATTAGAGGAGTGTTATACAACAGGGAGCGGGTGGGAGGGCACACAGGAGGGCTTTCTCTCGCTTGCCTTGCTGACTTCAGAAGCACCACAAATTCCTTGAGGGTATTTATCTGTAGCCAGGTGATTTCCAAGCCCAAGCTCTCGACAGATTGAGCCGTGAGGTGAAAACAACCTGTAGGAAAAAACTTTAACACAAGAGAAGGTTTGTAAATGCAAGTAACCTTTATGAGAGATAGATAATTTTACACTGCATTTTGATGTAGAATTTTTTCAGTCATAGTCCAATTGGGTTGATTATATTTATATTTACTTTTTCCCCACATAAGGTAAGAAGAGGTTTAATAGTACAGCCATCCTAGGTTTTAAAGAAAAGCTTTATGGCATTTATGGAATTCCGTTGGTAGCATGCAATGCACACATCAAACTATATATATATTCCAAAAACTTTATCTGAGAGAAGAAAGTCAAGTTTCCGACAGTAACGTTGTCCCACTGGATCGGGTAGGACACTCTTTCTTCATCATCATGTATGTAAAACGTTTGCCAAGACTTAACAGCTGTACCGATGGGATTTGCAAGAACTACCCATAACATTAGCATCTCACTTTAGCCAAAGGCTTTACTTACAGCCTCCATGTCTGTTAGCTTCCTGGAAACACCAAGAGAGGTTCTTAAGGCTAACAGTTTAATTAACAATAATAATAGTTAAAAAAATAAATAATAATAAATAAAAATAATAATATATAGGGGGGCTAGTAGGGAAGGGTCGGACCCCCCTTGTCCCCCCATGGATTTACGCCAATGTCTGAAAGTAATTAAACTGTGGATCATATTTCATTTAATTTAATTTAATCTTCCATTACATGCCAGTACATGTTTATTCCAAAATGCCTAATGTCTTATGCGTGTTACCTATAAATTATGGATGGTAGATATAAAAATGAAATGTCTGACATGGTGGTGGTTCCTCCGTTCCACAATATTACAATAATGGGCCATACAGCAGCAATGTGATTACAGCTGTGGCAGCTCTAGTGAATGGGAGTTCAATGAACAGTGAGTGGCACAGCAAGACAAATGAACACAGACGGCTGCCAATCAAAGACTGTGTTTGCTCAGGAGTTTAGTAGAGCATAAATCAAAACATTAATCCCAAATATGCCCCCTGTAGAGTTGCCTTGAAAGAAAAGAGACTAAAGCTGTCATTCATAACAAGCTCTGCATATGTTACGTAAAATCAGCACTGGTTTCTTTGGAATGTTTCACATCAAATCCCAGGCAAAAGACAAAGTTCCAGTGGTACTAAGAGGATGCATGAAAAAACTAAAATAAAGATATTCTGCAGATTACCATTTGCTCCATACACCCGGCAGCGTTTACACTCAATATCTCTCATCGTCTGTCCTTGTGACAGAGGATACAATGCTATCTAAAGGAGCCTAATCCGTGGCAGCGCGGCGGTACTGGAGGGCCCTGACACAAATTGAACATTTCACCGCGTTGTAAGGGGAGTGCACGACGCAGACATACCCTATCAGAAATCTAAATGACACGTCCTTTGTGCCATTTCCACTGCACGTTCAGGAAATGGAACCTGGGGATGGGGGGAGGTATGTGGGAGACATCTATTTTATGTTTTAAAACCCTTCAATAAAAGTCTCTCTCTTTCATGCAAGCATCCCACTCCCCGAACCGCCATGACCATAACAAAAGACCCCCGTGTTTGCCCGTTCAGTTTGATACATTGAGACATTAGCATTTAGATAACCCCCTCTAAAAATGGGACGTGAGGGAATTGAAAACAGGAAGCGAATAAACACTGCGCATAATCACAAGTTACATTTGGAATTAACATAAGTTTGTCTTTTATGCTCGAGAATTAGAAATAACAGGCAACACAACAACACAAGCTGCCGGTTTGTTTTCCTTGTGCGAGGCTTTCTGCTGAGACAAGACACAGAAGTAAACAGAGAGAGAAAGGACTTTCGAGAAGTGTTTTTGATTGAGCCTGTGCCAGAGGTGATGCTAGACTTAGTGATGCATTAAGATTACTTTCATTTTATTCAAAACCACAAATGATTTCCAATGAAAAGAAGCTCTCTTTGACAGAATATGCAAGTGCTTTTACAACAAAGAGAAGCTTTGATCAGAAAACAGTCTCCAAAAATGACAAGAACCACTTATCCTTGGCACACAGAATTCTTTTTTCCTTTTGTAAGTAGAAGATGGATCATGATCAATTTGATTTGCCAGTATTTGCTTTTCTTTTGTTGAGTTTGATGAGATGTGGTTGCTAAAGTTTTGTTCAACAGCAATCTGCTTGTCTGTCCACAAGGTCCCTCAACAGGGTCATAAATATTGAACATGTGATATTTATAATGTGAGATGGGAGCAGCCTCTCTGTTCTTCCGAGTGGATTGAATCTTGTAGTGTGTACACCGGTTTACTTGCACATAAATAAATATCAGATTTTATTGAATAAACCGAGAAAAAGGGAGCAAACACAAAACTGATGAGTTGCAGTGATCTAAAGTCAGACCTGGTAAATGTCATTCCTTTGTCTTCTTTATATAGATAAATAATATGTGCTCACAAATATCTCAAAACTCAGCCATAAAAGTAGCCTGTTCTTCATGCGTTTTGTGTATACTATCCACATCTGTACAGACAGCAATAGAATTAGCCCCAAATGAATGATAGGACATGAGCAATAGAGCAATATGTTTTAGCTACTCCAAGGCCAATGCCTCATGTTTGGCCAATCATTATCAAAAAAGCATTACAGCAATTTCAAAGTGTTAAAGTGTAAATGAAGATATCAGAAGTTAATAATCTAAATCCATGCACAAAGACCACATAATTACAAGACAGTGAACACTTTTCCCAAATCAGAATGATAGTGAATTGTGGCAGATAGCTATTTTGACCATAATATGTCACACATCCATTTTATCATACCTTGTTATTATCCATGGATCTCATCTGGTTGTCACCTTATTCAACACTTGTGAGCCGCGTCCACATATATTATATAACATCTGGACATTTGATTGGATTCCAGGCAGAGTGTGACCCAATCTCACAAATCTAATCGAACATTCCAGACAGACAAAAATGACTTTTAGAGTGATCGTTAATCAAGAACCAGACCACTATTATTAGAGAATGATATTATTATGTATTATTTATCTAAAATAGAAAAGGGTGGACATTGTGATGAAGAGCAAACACAATATACACATACAAAGATAACGCCTTGACCTAAATACAAATCATCCTTCCTAAAATTCTAACAAAAAATGTCTGGATTTAAACTATTTCAGTACCCAATGGGAAAAAAAAAAAGTCTTCATTTTAATCCTTCAAATCAATTATAAACATTAGACATCACATTATAAAATATTGTGCATCAGTTTCATCGCTTTACATCTGAAAGATCTTGTTACTTACTTGCATTAAAAGGTTAAACAATGTGACACAAGGACGGACAGACCTTTCTGCTTCAGAAAATGTAAAAACATGCTTTTCTCTGTACAATTATTACGATGTACCAAATTATTTCATTAACTTTTGCTTTTTTGAACTTTAATTTCACAATTACGCTCTACAGCCTGTAAGCACCTATGGTAGCCCTGCAGGGACATGCTTTCAACTATAAACAAACTTAGTAGAAATGGGTCGTATTACAGTTTATGTAAAAAAATGTGCTTAACCATAATGCAACAATGTGTGTTCAAAATAGAAACCTAACTGCACTCCCCTTCCAGCAGTGCTCAGTTTTAGATTGTAGAAGTAATTATTTTATTCTTATTATTGCATCAATTTTACATAGCGCTTTTCTGGGGACGCAAAGACGCTTTACATATCAATTATTCATTCACTCCACAGTCACACACTGGTGATCTGTAACCACAGCTGCCCTGGGGCAGACTGACAGAGACGTGGCAGCCATTCCTCTCCGACCATCACCAAATACATTTACTAAACATTCTTACACATTCATACGAGGCAAGGTGGGTTAAGTGTCTTGCCCAAGGACACAACAACAGTATGCACTGTGGGGAGAACGGGAAACGAACCTCTTACCTTCCGGTTGAAGGACGACCACTCTACCACTGAGCCACTGCCGCCCCAAATGAAACTAATGGCTTCTTACATTAGCTTGTATTGAGCTGCAAGTTTATTATTCAAAGACATACAAATGTGATGTGGTTTTACTTATTTTCTACACAATGCACCATTACCTCTTGTGCCTTATCCAAACACTAAAAGCTCTGGGACTTTCTGGACCTTTGTGACTAAAAACATTAAATTTGTTATTTGTTAAGGTTACCCACATATTTTTAGATGTAGATAATTGCTGAAAACAGTATCCCATGTGTCAAGGTTTTCCTGGAACAAAACAAAGAAAGCTGGATTGTGTGTAAAATTCTAAAATACATCACAGGCATTGTTTCTGGCTGGCGTTCTTTTTTTATTTACCTCATTTATATGTTCTTATAAAATACACTTTGTTTGATTTATATGAAGGTGTAGTAATAAAATGGAAATCTTATTGCTGAAATGAGACTCTGTGGCAATCAGTATTCCAGTCACCTGCTTCACAACATAAAGAGCATACTAGTGAGCTGCAAACAAAGACAGCCCAACACAACGCACTCATGCATTTAAAACCACGCACGTCTTTCAAAAAGCTTCATTGAAATAAATTGCAGCCTGTTTGGCAGGCTGTACCTCCAGCACTTTCTTTGCGAGAGTGGTATTGAGGCTGAAGTTGAGGTGGGGGGTCTGCTGCAACAGATGATTACAGCTCCACAAAAGGTTAGCAGATATGACAACATGGCAGCAAGTCAATCAGCGGGGCGCAATATGAGCACCTCAGCCTGATCGCAGGTAATGGAGAAGAGGAATGAGGGAATGAGGAGGCAGCGGGGGATGGGGCTTGCACGACATAATAAACTTCCAAGACCTTCTTTGAAGTTTAAATTTACTCCTGGAGAAAAATTGGAGGGCATTTTAGCTGGACAACATTAGTGATTAAATGGTATTAGAGGGTCTTTACCCTCGCCGGCATTTGGACGACAACAGGTCAAATCAAGCGTTCGCTCTTGAGGTTTGGATGGCAGGTGGTACTTAACATTTCAAAGTGTAAGCCAGGAGAATTCCTTTGGGAGAAATGTGTTGTTTGAAATAGGTCAAGAGGGGGAAGTAAACAAAAGAAGGCTACAGGTAGAGGGGAGACTTAATCTGAATAGAAGGTGATAGAAAGAGGTGGCTTTGGGGAAATGAAGACTCTCGGAGGTGTTACATAGCGCACAAACAGCTCATATGGTGTTATCACAAGGACATTTTGTCATTGATGCTTCTTATATGTGAAGATTTGTGATGGCAGAGTGGCTTGTGCGCTATTACCATCTATAATTGATGGCCTATAATTGATGGTAGCTGTGTGTGACTGTACATTAGTGCTAGTGTACGTTCGCACATAGATATGGAGTGTGTCCCACCTCATCCCCTCCCCTCTCCTTCTGCCTGTCAGTGCTATGGGCCTCAGATTGGGGGCAATGGGCTTAGTTGCCACGGAAACGGCACCAAAGCAAACAAAGGGGTGGAACGGAGCCGAGGGAATACAGTGACACAAAGGGGCTACCTCGCACAGTGGAAGATTTCAGGAGGCTCTGTCAATGGCAGCTAAAGAGCGAACTGGTGTAGCTGTCCAACGTCTCATTAACAGCAGCCTTCTCAAAACTGGAATCTGCGCGAGCCTTTGGATTTCAAATTAATGCCCCGTCTCTTCCCATCTCGCTGGAATTGCTTTATTAACATATGCAAATGACAGTGTTGGGGATGATTAGTTAAACCGCAGAAATTTTCCTCTGATTTTCCGTGCTGTGCATAAATGGTCCAAAGTCATCTAAATTCACTCTATGCTTATCGTAGTGCATTTCGTCAATCATGTGCAGTGGCTGACAATAAAGCGATAAGGCTTTAATTCCCACTGAAGCAGGCAGCATTAGCAGCACATCTAGGCTCTCATACCAACCATAACAATAACAACAAAACAATGAGGCTTAAGTATTATTATTAAACACTAAACCGATTATGGGAAATTAATTGACTTAGAAACCTAAAATCCTTGATAAGGATTTTATGCAAATTAGGTTTTGAACAAAATCAAGTGAAAAAATCACTTGGTTATGCTTAGGTAAGAACCACCACCATTAACAGTTTTGGATAAGAATATTTATCTGTAGCAAAAGACTGACATTGCTAATCACAACAGCAATGTTGGATTTAGGTGTTTGTAGCTAGTAAACCTAACAGCTGTTTGTAAAGCATTAGAAGTAGATAGTATGGTCTAACTAGAACAGATAATTGCGCCTCAAAAAATATATAAAAAATAATACATTTAGCAATCACTGCCTGCTGCTAGTATAGATTTTGCCTGCTTCAAAACCCACACATATTGTCTACCTCAACATCTGGAGCTGTAATGAAGAATTTCAAGAATCCTTCAACTAAAGACAGACAGCTGCTATCTGCTTAAGACTCCAGGCTAGCTCATTGTATGTAATGCCACAAAGAAACGACAGCAATTATGATAAATGGCATTGTGGCAAAATTACTTACAGACAAATCCTGCAAACTTCCCCTAAATCTAACTACACAAAAACAATAATCACTGATTATTATCCAAACTAAATAAACATAATAATCCAAAAAAAGCCATACAGCCAATTCTGAAAAATAATATTTTTGGACTTAATGGTGCCTTGTATTGGTGTACACAACGTAGCTTAACAAACTAGCATTGTCAGCTCACTGCAAGTTTAAAGTTAACAGGCCAATTCAATTTTGAATTATTGCACTTTTTGAAACATTGTTCACACAAATATTGATGGCCTCTTAAAATCAAAATGGGGTGATGAATCAAAACACCTTGACAAAATTTGAATTAGAACATTTTCTATGGCAATAGCTAGAACTGCTTCAGTTGTTCCATCCATCACCCAGCCTTCCTGTCCACAAATAAGGGGATTTCCGGTTTAATATTTCTTTCACATATTGTCAAATGTAGAGGTCAATGCTGTTTCCATGCATCTACAGTACATTTTGGCAAAGTACCATTACATTCTGACAATCATCCGGAGTTGAAAAACTGCAAGTTGCAGTGAGAGATAAAAGCAAGACATGGGGACGTCTGGGAAGTCACGCTAAAGCGGGGATTACACTTTCTTACAGGCCTGTGGTTGGTCCTGTCCACCGAGACTCATTAAAAATGGCCTTGACATTAAGGGCCCTCTTTCTTTTGCTCTGTTTGTGGCGGCGATGGCAAGATCAAACGCGGTGCTATAGGTGAGGGTGCTCTCAATGGCCTAAAGCTGCTCATTCATCCTTTTTTAAGACAGGAAATAAGGCTAAATAGAGCCCAGCTCCTCCCACTCTCTTCGCTAAAGAGGCTTCTGAAGCAGCAGAGTTTTTGCAATAAAGAATTTCAAGTGGTCATGGGCCTTTTAAGGGGAGAGCAGAACCAATAAAACCCCGGATTACTTGTGTCAAAGCAACACACCTGCGTTTCATACACTGTTAGGGCATTAAACTAAGTCCAGGCAAGGTGAAATGCGGTGAAAGAGAATTTCAACTCAAAACTCTTTTCTTTCTCCAGTGTTTCCCACATGTTTTTACTTGTCAAACATACATTTTCTGGGGTTTCCATTTTTGAGGTTGAAATACCTCAAGGAAAATGAGGGCCTTTTGTTTGACTTTGCTGACAGTTCCTTGACTTCGCAGCTGAGGAGCCAGTTCTCTGTGGTTTTCGTGCTTCCCTGTGCATGCTTGAACTCTTTCTCCAGCAAATAATACCAGTGTACTGGGCAGAGTGTGTTCTCATACATGTTAAAGCCTTTTACAAATTTGGACTGAATTCCAACAAAAGGCAAGTAACAATATATTTGCACTCATCAAGAGCCAAACACTGGCTATTGTGAGGTTAAAACATCCCATACTCAACCATCTGTTAGTTACTCAACTCATGATGCCATTTATGTAAAAGAGGTTCATTGTCAGGACAAGCTCTTTTGAAGCCCTTTATACCCATTTTCCTTTTAGAATAAATCTTTAAGATGGCAAACTCATTTTATTTTCCTATTCCATGAGCATAGTATTCAGTAAGTTATGTTGAACTAGTAAGAGTAACGTTTAAAATCTTGAAAACGCACCTCTGACATTCAAAGACTTTCAAACATTTCCTTGAGGGTTTTCATTCCTCTTTATGCAAGCAAATGTAAAGCAAAATTTTTGTCTGTCCCGTTCATCAATCACTGGACCAATTTACCACCACAAAACTGTAATACATAACATCAAACCAAAGTTTATAGGTTCGCTTAAAATTCTGTCTGAGTTCAGACTCAGTTTCTCTGTGTGAGCACTAAAATATAATTCATATGTATAATCTTACATGAGTTTATTGTTCAGACTAAAACATTTATTCCAATGTTTATAATGTTATAGTGATTAATGTTTATCATTTTAATTAATATTTAATTAAATATTTAATAAATAATTTGTAAATTATTAATTAAGGCTTTAATTAAGCTGTTACAAATACTCAATTAATGCTTAATAGTGTGAGTTACTCTAAAGTGTTAAAAATCTAGATAACGTCTTAAGAGCTTGTTGTTTTCACAGATGGATCCTATATGTTATAAGGTGATTAAACAGTTTTTCTTAAATGCAAGAGGAAAAAAATGGATATTTTTACTTTCAGTCCTTTCCATGTTAACATTCATGGCAATAGTCTTGGAAGCACTCTGAAGCACTCAAGATAAAGCAGTTCACTTTTCACAAGTCATTAATAACCATCGTTCTCTGAAGGTTATTCACAAAACCCTTTAATAATAAAATGATTAAGCATGAAATTAGCATTATGGACACAGACTTCACACTCCAGCAGTAGCTTCTATAGGGATCTGTTCTCACCTCAAGGCTAACATCTTGCCTGCATAGCCCCAGGACAAGACATTAAGAGGAGCTGCACAGCTCTCCTCGTGCTCTCGCCGGCCCCCTTTCTCTCCCGCTCTGTGACAGATGTGTGATTGATGCCAATGGTCCTGGGTGATAGGCTGGTTCTAATTTTAGACACGCTCACTTGGGAACTCTCACAGCAACAGGTAAATTGGATGTTGCAGCCAGAGTACGACTGTACTGTAAATAGGCAGTGATAAATTATTTTCCATGACAGCTATAGATATGAATGATGTAGCATGGGCTGCTGGCCGAATGGCACACACAATCTATGTAGACATTGTGTTTGGAGCAGGTAGCTGACAGATGGGCTTGTACCAGGGCTGTACACAATAATAAGAAATTGCATAATACAGAAAAACTCAGTATGCTCTGTGAAATCTACCCTTGAAAGTCAGACTTATAGGTTTTTTCATTCATTCATTCATTTTCTACCGCTTAGTCCCGTTAGGGGTCGCAGGTGACTGGAGCCTATCCCAGCAGCTGTGGGCCTGAGGCGGGGTACACCCTGGACAGTGGCCAGTTAGTCGCAGGGCTAACATTTAGAGACAGACAGTGACATACAACCATTCACTTTCACATTCATTCACTAGGGACACTTTTGATTTTTTGCCAATCAACCTATACATGCATGTCTTTGGACGGTGGGAGGAAGCTGGAGTACCCGGAGAGAACCCACGGTAACATGTGGAGGACATACAGACTCCTCACAGATAGGCAGGAGTCGGCCGAGAATGTTTGAGTCGGCCGGGTTTTGAACTCACCTTTTTACTGTGAGGCAGGAGTGCTAACCACTCTGCCATGTGCAATAGGCAATTTAAACCTTATAGGTTTTAATTTTAAAAAATCCATAATTTTTGGGGCAACTGGTACCTGGTAGTGGGTACGAAATACCTGGATGACCTGGGTTGGTTTCTGGCTTGGGTCAAATGCTCATTGTCATTCCCCTCTACCCTATTTCCTGTCCTTCAGATCTGTAACTATCAAATAAATAAAGAGAAAAAGGCCAAAAAATGCATAACTTTTGATGCATCCATACCTTTCCAACTAGTACTCAAAACACAAAGATAAGATAGAACAAAAAAGCAAATAAGTTTGAAGCAGGGCGAGTTAAATTAACAATGCAAAAGCAATCTTTGCACATACTTACAAAGTAATTAAGGAGGAAAACATATTGCACAGGATTATTGGAAGGACAGACGGCAGGAAGTAAACAGCAACTATTGCAGAGAAAAGAAAGACCATATTGTGCAAGCTCAGACGTTGTATTAACAGTGAGATAGAATATTACCACATATGTTGGACGTGAGGGTACTTCTTTCTATTTTCACCTTTGTGCACTACCATGGGAACTTGTCCAAGCCCCTCTGTTAGCTCTACTTGCTCATCTAACATTATGGTAGTGATTGTGTGAAAAAAAGCACAAGCACCCGAAAGAAGTAATTACTGTATGTTCAGCACAATGAGAAATGATTGTTTTATTGTTCAAAACAGGAACAAACCTGAATGGATAACACCATTAGCCTAATGACAGGTAGCATTAGCCAAAGATTTGTGAACCCAGGGTTACAAAAAGTACACACTACACCCGAGCCCAAAGCGCCTCTTGTAACTGAGGAAATAAATGTCATCAAGAAATTGCTCATTTAGTAACGCAGCATTTGCTGAATGTTGAAATTGCACTAGCTGGGCTATTTGTGTAAGCTAATTAGCAAAGCTGCTGACTAGCCAACACCATGAATAAATGACACTAGTCATTTCTGTGTGCATAATAGACCTCCATCTTGCACATTCCTCTGCTTCTATGTCTCTGTGGGTGCCTCCAGTTGGGTTCCAGATAATTCTGTTTTTCAGGTCCCGCTCTAATATGTGTACACTGCATCGACAGCTTCAGATGTTCTATTGTCAATGTTTAATGAATGAAATATCACAGCCTGGCTCTTTGACGCTGGTCCAATAGTGAAATACAAATGTGCTATCTACGGCAAAGTCAATGCTGCCTTTTAGGTTTTAACAATTTATTCCACACATTTCAGACTGGCAGGAAGTGGGCTTTCAGAACATGCATGCAACCGCTGCCAAGTTTGGTTATATCCCTCTATGGACATAAATCATTTGTGGAAAGAGTGGAAAAATGTGAAATACTCATATTTGAACTGCCTGCAGATGGAGTCGACCTCCAATCATGGCGAAGCAAAACGGTGCCCTTTTGAGTCTGTTCATATTACTTTTTCCAAAAAAGTGTAATTTGCTTCTTTGATAATAGACTTTTTTTTGGTTCACATCACACCATACAGGAAAGTGGGCCATTTGAATGATTTGGATCGTGTAAAGTAACCAGGCCAACAATCTCGCCGGTACATGTAGGTCAGAGTCCATCCCGGCTCCCAAGTGGATCGTGACCACAGCTTTCCCTCCACTGTCACTCGTGATTAATCTACTAATGTCCGCATGCAAATTCTCTGGCTATGGGCCTCCTCGGTGTGACTGTACGGCTAATGGGTGTCAGCGGAGACTGTAGTCGTGTCATGCATATGGATGAGCTTGTGAATATATTTAGCGGCCAAGTTTGCTTTTGATCACTATGTGCAGAAGGAGTGGGCTCAGATGAATGGTGGGTCCAAAAGCCGGGCCACATTAGCAGCTAACCACCTGCCTTCCGATTCATGCAGAATTAACAGATGGGGCATTTTACAACATTGCAGCCATGTCAAGTAGAGATGCAGTGTGACTTTGATTGGGACTGACAGCCATATGTAGCCGGCTAACGATATGTGATGTTTAAAAGTATAACTAAATTCACCGCTCTGTCCAGATAATTAAGTAAGATTAGATGTGTTGTTAGTCATTAAAATTTTGACATGCATCAAGGATAACTAGTAGAAACAAGGACGCCTGCTTTTGCAGAACTTCAATGGTATGCTGGTATACTTACTCTACTTCAGAGTAAGTTACTTGGTAAAATGTCTGAAATATCAACAAGAGGCTCAAATCTCTGTATGATTTGTTGTAACTCATTCTGGAACAAAAGTGTTATCAGGACACAGTTATAAACTATATTGTACATTCATGCTTAGTTGGACAAACCAAATGATTAATTTTAAAGAAAAGACACTTTGTTAGAAAGCCTCGATTACAGTATATTATTAATCTACACTTTCCCACTAGGTCCTATGTATCCTTTATCAGTCTATGGTAAAATGTTTCAAAAAGTGAAGTGCAAAACTGACAGCTGTTCCAATCGGCTATTCCCTTTACATCTCACTAAGATTATAAAAAAAGGCAATGTAAATGCTTATCTGAGTTCAAATAACAAAATGCCATAAAAAAAGATGGGAATTATATAAAGAAGTTAAGAAGTGCACTAAAAGGTACGGTTGATTCGGAATGGAAAGAATCCAACAAGACTGAGTTATAGCAGTCATAGTTATCTACAAATGTTTACACAGCTTTACTTCAACCCCAATCTACATTTGCAAACTTGATGTAAGGATCAATATAAGCCTCTATAAGCAACTTAAGCATCTGCAAAAGTCCTCATACACGCACTATGCCACATTAGAACACTTTAGATTGCCATGAAGCAAGAACATTTTGGAAAAAAAATACCACAATAAATCCATATTTTACTTACAGACGTTATGATTTAAGCAGCTTTCAATAAAGAACATCTTACACATACTGTTGGTAGCATATATCATTATGACCAAGGTTTACTTTCTGGAGAAACTTAATACTTCACATATTTGTTATTTGTGTTTTGCAGTCAAGGCTTTATGTAATCCACCATGAAGGACACTGGCACACTTTTCATCATGAATGCATCTATTGAATTAACATTCAACACATTTTCCGCTGCTTCTTTGCAAGTCTCAAAGCACAAATAAGTGGGTTGTTTCTGGGCTACGACGGGACACATCTGGTATTTAGTAGATTGTACCAATGAAAAAAATCTTTCGATTAGAACTGGGAAATTGCTTCTGTCAAGACTACTCAATGGAGGAAGATAGCTCTTGCTTGAATTGGGTCTCAATTTGAGAAGAAAGAGGAGTAATCTAATGTGGCATCTTGATAACATTTATCATGGAAGAGAGAGAGGGTATATGTGCCTGAAGACTTTCCCGCCTCACTCTGGACATGTCCTTGATATATTAAATTTGTTTAAAGCTTTGGAATAATATTTTGTGCTGTCATTGTTCTTTGGCACACTCTGCTCTGTGATAATTCTGAAATCAAATAAAAGCTCTTCCACTGGTCACATTTTGGTAAAAGCCATTATAACAGTGCAGTGAGCAGTGCCTGCTTAGGGTTTAATTAGTCTCCCTAAATGTTTAATGGGCACAATCAGTGTGCAGGATGAAATAACCCGCCGCACTGTAACTCGCCCTGGGTTACCTTTACCTTTTGGCGGAAAGAAGCCTTTGTGCGGTACTCAGGCATTCCTTTTGTAACCACTTTAATGGCCAATGCCTCCTGGTCAAGAGGTGCTCAGTGAAAGAACTAATTCAGGAGGATTAGACCTCAGTAATCCGGCCTGGCAAACAACTTGAGCTTATGGTGCACATACAGGACTATACATTGACTTCATAGGAGGGGGCAGTCCTGTCAGGGAATTAGCCTGAATCCTCCATACCCCACCGTTTTGAAATTTTCTTCTAAGACATGTTTAACAAAAATGACATCCCGGGGGGGGTCAAACTTGGAGTGAGAGAGCAGAGGAAACTGTGGGAAAGATATTCCTGAAGACAGTAGAGCTAAGCAAACTCATAACATCCAGGGTTGTATTTTCTGTCTCCAAGGGCCCGGACGAGAGCAGTATACAGTATAGGGATCCAACAGCAGAAGGGGGGACATGCAGGGGCAAAACAGCAGCTTTACACGTGACCTTTTGTTCCCCACAGGGTTCAGTTCTGCAGCGCTGCACATCCAAATAAACAGTAAAGGCTTTGGAGGATGGGCTCCTACACTCTCATTTCAAAGGAAAGATAACATAGGTATAGGGACGTTAGGGAAGGTATAGGCATTGAAGAAGCGTTTCTATTCTGGATTTTAAAGTTGTATAAGGTTGGATGAGTTGCTTGTGAATGGATAGACTATTACCTCTGTGGCCAGAACAGGAGGTATGTCCAGTGCTTCATGCTGCCTTTTTTAATGACAGGTCCATATACAAAATGTACTCTAAAGAGCAAACCAAAACAAATTAATATGTTCCTAATTGTACTCATTGTACATTAAACTGTACTAGACCAGAGTATATTGAGACCAAGACAATAGCAAGATTTTTTATGACTGAGAATGAGTCAAGCTGGAAACAACCAGGCATAAAATCACAAAACTCCATTTTTTGTCCCAACTCAAAGTGTAAATGACATTAAATAAATTTAATAAAAAAGTGTGTACCTTATGAAACATTTTTTACCATTAATAAAGCTACATCTACTATTGACATCTACTCAGATTGTGTTCATATAAATATGCAAATCACTACTAATAATACCATTAAAATACAAAAATCTGTTGTATCACACTGACCCATTTGTAAAGCACTATCTTCATGTTAAGTTCATATATTACACTAAAACATTTGACATAGCTATCAAAAGAATAAAATGGAGGACAAATGGATGATGTGTGGCTTGAAGAAACTCACACTTTTCACAATGGCAGTGTACTAGAACGCCTTCGTGGTGGACAGACAAAATAGTGCATCGCCACACCAATAAACCCTTTGTGACTGTAAATAGTCTGTTGCATTTTTTCTGGAAACATTTTAAAAAAGGAAATGGAGCTTTTTGTAACGCACTTCACATTTCTGGCTAAATGTTTGAGTTAAATGGAGCACTGGAGCTGAAAGATCGTGGCAGGTGGTGAACGATTGCCTGAGAATAAAACCACATTGATCTGGAGCGTTTCTCCTGCCATGGTCTTTTCTCTGAGCCTCTGCTTTCTGCATTGTTTTGTACAAAGTGAACACTGCATACTGTGATTTCCCTGAGCGAAGTGCATGAGAAAAAAACTGTGTTTAAACTTAAACAAACCAGTCCACCAATCAATAAACACACACAGGCCCCCGAGGTTGCTGCTGAGCGACTATTAAGCACCGAAACAATGAGGGAGATAACATGAAAAGAAAAAGCACCACCCACCAAATCGCAAACATCATTAACTGAAAATCCGCAGTGGCCTTGACAGGTTGATAGGTACGACTTCTGAGGTGAAACACCACGGTGAGAGCTCAGAGATGAGTGTGTCAAGAATGATTACTTCAAAGAAAAAACTTTCTTTTAGACCCTCCTATTGTCTTACACACAGTGGCTTGAATTGTATAACTCGTATAATTATATTATTCAAAAAAGCCTTACAGTGAAGCGAGCTCCTCCGACAAAGCTGTTAGTCTTAAGAGAATCGGAAGCTTTAGTGTCAATCAAAATTTATTATTTCTTTTGCATTGATATTGTTGAATGAAGTCTAACTACAGCAAAAAGAACCCATGCACACTGATGGGCGTATCTTTAGCACTAAAGGGTGAAGTGAATAGTATTGATTATCTGGTTACTATGGCACCTGCGATCAAAGTGGCTAATGATCAGTTTGCCTTTGAAGTTAAATGTGTTAGAAGCAATGAAAATGGGTAAAAGGGAATTTTGAGCAATTTGTAAAGGCTGGATGACTCGGTCAATGAGTCCACAAAAAAACTCAGCTCTGCTGGACTGTTGCTTATCTGCATTTGTCAGTACCAAGCGGATCCTAAAGATCTGATATAAACCTTTTGGTACAAGTTCCCACAGATGGATCCACAGAGGTTTACTGGGGTTCAGTCTTCAATGGATCACATACAACAAGGACTGGAGCAAAAAAATTACAACCAATTGGTGGTTTTAAGTTTGTGACATAAGACAAGGACGCAAGGATGCTAGACTATGATCACTGCTGTGCCTGACAGGTTCAAAGGTCTAAATCTGCTATACCGTCAGATCTCATATACCCTTTCCAAACTGACCAGGTTCTATGCTGAGTTTGGTTCCTAAACCAGAATCCAACCTTAAACCTTACAGAAACCTAAACTGTGAACCAACCAAATGGTTCATACTAAAAATAATGTGGTTTAGAACCATAAAACATAAGTTAGAACAAGATGTTTTATTTCTTGTTTAAAAATAACCGTGTAAATCACAAAGAAAAGGGAAAATGAGCAAATTTCATGATTGGGACAGTTACCCTAGGCCGACAGGCAGTGTTGCCACAGTTACTTTGAAAAAGTAACTTAGTTACATTACAGATTACTTGATTTAAAAAGTAACTTAGTTACTTTACAGATTACTTGATTTTAAAAGTAACTAAGTTACTTTACAAGTTACTTTATTAGTTACATTCAGCAGCTGCCGACAACATAAAAATGACAACTGGTTTTGCCAACAATCACTTTATTTGAAGTGTATTTTTAACAGCAACATCAACAATCTATCACCTGACAATTAAAGTTGAATTTAAAAACTATTTCCTGAAAAAATACATGTTTTTACAAAAAGTAAGGCAGTCTCTCTTGACTTAACATAAATACTTGTTTTAATAAAAAATAAAGGCAGTCTTCCTTGACTTAACATAATAACTTGTTTTAATAAAAAATAAAATAGTCTTTCTTGACAAAAAATGACAAAAATAGTAACGCACAGTGACTTTGGTTAAGTAACTTTAATCTGATTACTGGTTTGGAAATAGTAATGCGTTAGATTACTCGTTACTGAAAAAAGTGGTCAGAATAACTGGCAGTGATGCCAGTAACGCGTTACTGGCATCACTGCCGACAGGACAATTATGTCAGTGTCTGCGTGGTGAATGCTACTGATTTATTAATTAGTGTTAATGTGCTTTTCATTTACATGGATCTGGGTTTTATTTGCTGGTAGGCTACTTGCTTTGCAAATGTGCTACGTTGTCAAAAATAGTGCTTCTGTCCAGTTGACTGTAGTAGTGTTTTTGATAGACACGGATTAGTGTCAGAGCAGTGTCAGAGCACTTTAGTCCGGCTCAGCAAACGGGGCAAGTGCGCTGATCTCCGACAGATTGCTCACCTTTAGTGTGATCTGACTTCTGTTATTACTATATTGAAATTAAAAGGCAAGGCAAGGCAATTTTATTTATATAGCACAATTCATACACTGGGTAACTCAAAGTGCTTTACAAGAATAAAAGACAATTTACAAGATTTAGATTAAGAAACATAAGAAAAATTAAAAACATTTTAAAAGAAGAGTGCAGATTAAAAAACACTTTAAGTTGTAATGTAGGTGGAGCTAAAGAGGAAGGTTTTTAACCTCCCCTTGAACATTGTTAAAGTTGAGGCTGTTCCAGATTTTTGCTGCATGAAACTTAAACGCTGCTTCACCTTGTTTAGTTCTAACTCTGGGCACGAGCAGAAGGCCTGTCCCAGATGTTCTCAGAGTCCGAGGAGGTTCATAAGCAACTAGCATGTCAGAGATATATTCTGGTGCTAAACCATTTAGAGACTTGTAAACCAGCAGTGCTGTTTTAAAGTCTATTCTCTGAGCAACAGGAAGCCAGTGCAGAGATTTTAAAACTGGCGTAATGTGGTTGTACTTCCTGGTTTTGGTTAGAACCCGAGCAGCCGCGTTCTGAATAAGCTGCAGCTGTCTTAAACCTCGTTTTGAGAGACCAGTGAGCAGGCAGTTACAGTAATCTAACCTGCTGGAGATAAAAGCATGAATAAGTTTCTCTAAGTCTGGTTGAGACATCATCCCTTTGACTCTGGAAATGTTTTTAAGGTGATAAAATGCAGATGATGTAATTGACTTAATGTGACTGTGGAAATTCAAGTCTGAGTCCATGATGACCCCTAGATTTCTAACCTGGTTTTTAGATTTTAGAGAAAGAGACTCGAGGTGACTGCTGACTGCTCTCTTTGTTTCTGTGGCCCAAAGATGATTAGTTCAGTCTTGTTTCTGTTCAGTTGGAGAAAATTATTTTGCATCCACATGTCAATCTGTTAGATGCAGTGACACAGTGAATGGATTAGTCCATTTTCACCTGCTGTGAGTGAAATGTAAATCTGAGTGTCATCTGCATAATTATGGTATGATACGTCACAGCTGCGTATTAACTGGCCTAAAGGAAGCATGTAGAGATTAAATAATAGAGGTCCCAAGATAGACCCCTGTGGAACCCCACATGTCAGGGCCATTTGGTCTGACACACAGTTACCAACCGAAACAAAGTACTTCAAAACAAAGTACTAAAACTATAGCCATCATCTCTAAAATAATATGGGTAGACTTTTTTTTCCTTTGATTGCCATGTTAACACTTAAATGCATGAAAGTGGATGAACCACAACCTTTTGAATTTATGTGCTGCATTTTTCTCCATTAAGATGTTCATTTTATTAATACTATAATTAATTATTTCCCGTTTACAGATTAATGTACTTAATTTACTACTAGTCTCCATTTCCTTTTAACCTTCCTTTCCCCTTCACTTGTCAGAGCCACAGGGGCCATTAACATTAGCGGCTTTATGACACAACCGCTAAAGATCAGCGTCTACCCCCGAGCCCCTACTTCCTCCGGTTTGACTCCTTTGACCATATTCTAACACACCTTCTATTAAAAACCATTTATGACGGCACTCAATGAAATGTATTTAACAAGTCTGTCATCGCCGAGGCTTTGTTAGAGCTGAGTCGAAGCAATCGGACGTGAAGTGCCTCACTGGGTGACCAAACCCCCGACAGTGAGCTTTAATGCGCAGCGATTTGGTCGAGCAGGACAGGTGCCATACACAACCTTTGAAATGTTCTCAACTGGAAAATGTGGCTGCTTTTTGGATTACAAGAAGCCTGCAATAAATATAATAACCATTTAATGTCCATTCATCCGCATCAGTGATGAGACAAGGCTTTGTTTATTTTTATGAGAATGTTTCTTCCAATAATCCTGCCCTTTGTCAATGTTACCTTGAAGTGTCCTTTAACTTTTTTTTTTAATCCCTAGACAATTAAACTGAAAATCTTAGACATTTTCAGTACCCTTCTCACATGCACTTTACAGCCACCCATTTAACACTCTGGTCCTTCAAAAAACCTGTGCTGGAAATGTGTACTGACTAGATTGAAAAATTATTACAGCTATAGATGACAAAAATGCAAAATTAGTGGTACTTGAGATCATTAACATAAGCGCTACGGCATTAGAATAAAAGAATAAATTTTCAACGCATAAGAGGCCACATAAAGACACGTTTCAGTGCCACAGCAGAAACTGGATTTGTATGACACGGTTTGGTTATTTAAGAAGAGGTTTTGCTTATCCACTGCTGTGTGAGCCGAATAAAGTGAAAATACCGTATGTGAACAATGACATTGCACAAGCGATACAAAAGTTGTGCTTTGAAAAAGGTGTAAGTATCCACTTAAGCCACTTAAGATAAGGTAAGGTATACTTTTACTGTTCCACTTAAGGGAAATTTGTCTTGGGCACGTGGAGCTGCATCACATCCGTCACAACTTCACAACATCCCAAAAACCAACATGGCATGACAGTGATAATACAAAATTCATGTTTAAAAAGACATTCCGACATAAAAAATAGACTAAAATACACCAATTAAGAGACATGTTATAGAACCAGATGCCAATAAATATACTACAAAAATGTAAGAATAAGTTAAGTCATAAAGTGCTTCTTGCATTTCTATTCATTAACCTGACGGAAGATGGAATGAATGAGTACTTGTATCGATTTAGTCTGGACCTATGCAGTCTTAACCTGCGACCCGAGGGTAAGCTGTCAAACTCTGAAAGCATAACATGAGTTGGGTCAGTCAAAATCTTCTAAGCCTCTCTGTTTAAGGACATTTCGTAAAGGGCTGGTAACATTTGTGCAGAGTAATCTTCTTTTCCTTTTAATACTCCAACATTCTTTAGAGCAGTTTTCACCAGACTGGAGAGTTTTATCCTAGACTCGGCTGACAAAGTTCCAAACCACACATGAATACCGTTACATACTACACTTTCTAAAATAGCTTGATAGAATTACAGCATCATTTTTCCATTGACTCCAAAGAACCACAATCTCCTCAGAAAATACAACCGCTGTTGTATCCTGGAGCAGAGGTGATCAACATGGACCTGCCCTGTAAAAACATTATTGATGTAGACACCAAGATATTTCTAAGAGGTAACTTGCTAAATTGGTGTGTTGTCAATTAGTTAATAATTGGTTAGTTTATTTCTCTTAGGATGCAAGCAGAGATGCTTGTACCAGATTATATCTTAAGAGCTAATTTCCATCTGTAGTCCTATACTGTACATGTTTTTGGTGGTAGGGGAAACCGGTGTATCCGGAGGAAACCTACGCAGACACAGGGAGAACATGCAAACTCCACACAGAAAGGCCCTGCCCTGGATGGGAATCGAACCCAGGACCTTCTTGCTGTGAGGCCGGAGTGCTAACCACTGGTGCTGTGTTGTGATCTCCAATAGATTTAGGATCAAATAGGATTTCCTCTGTATTTTTGGTATTTCCTATTAAATGGTGAGCCTCACACCAGTTCATAAAGTGTTGTATCTCACTGTGGTACACCAATGAATCCTGGTCCTCATGTAACTAGCCAAGGATTGTGTCATGAGAATATTGACTTATATAGCTGTGGGGGCTCTGCTCACACATCCATTTGTGAAGAGTGTAAAGAGTACTGGGGAGCTAACACAACCCTGAGTGGTTCGGTACTAATGGATCTTAGGTCAGATATTGCATTGTTTACTTTTACACACTGGGTTCTGTTTGTTAAAAATGTTTAAAAAAACCTTTGATGATGAAAGGATTGATATCCATTTCTGTAAGTTTCTCTAGCAATAGATAAGACTGAAGTGTATTAAAAGCAGAACTAAATCAATAAAAAGTTGACAAGTAGGCATATGCATTGGAGTCTTCTAAGTGAGCACTAGGTGTCTGAAGCTGCTGACTGCATCATCTGTGCTTCTACCTCTTTTATATGCAAACTGCCACAGGTCGAATTTTAAGTTGACCTCTGTTATCAATATAGTTTTCCAAATATTTCATTACAATTGAGGTCAATGCTACAGGTCTATAATCATTATTCTCCACAGGGCAAGGCTTTTTTGGAACAGGAGTAATTACAGACCTTTTCCACATTGATGGAACAGTGTGGAAGTTAAGTGAGTGCTTAAAGAGTAAACACCAAGGTTTTTAAAAGACGGGCCCCATAGTACTGCATTGAACCACAAAGGCAGATCGATGCGGGTTTATTCCCAGCTTCCTAAATTTTTAATTCAGAAAACATTCTTGTACATTTTTAAGACTCATTATGTCACAAGTTGCTTGTGTTTACTGCAATGGTGACAGCAAATGCAATAGACTTTCTACAAAACTGTATACAGCTTATTATTATAAAAAAAACATTAGCATTCTTTTTCATTCATTTGAGAAGATTTATATTTCCTTTTGACTGTAAAAGAGAGTGTTCCAAACCGATTTCCTGTCTTTCACTAGTGCTTCAAAACTATTATTTGAGCGGTACACTTGCCCTAGGCACCTGTGTGAGTGAACCGTCCAGTTTTGACATTTCCTGCGTCCTGACAGCTGCTGACAGTGAAGCGATCTTCCTGAGAGAAACTCCACTGACCTCTGAGCTCCACATGGATCAGCGCGCACATCCATTATCTACCTCGGGCCCACTCTCAGTCATCAGCCCAGTAACACGTCCACTCATACGTGCACAGATCAATCACCTGATTCATGAATGCGCTAATGATGTTGTTGACATTAATGAGGAGGGGGACATGCTCACGGAGGCAGCTAATGATGCTAATCATGAAGATATCAGCCGCGTGAACTGCCTTTTTCATTCATGCGCCAATTTGAGCTCAGAAGGTCTACTGCAACAATAGAACCACATTTATTAATAAAAGAAATCTTAAGTCTTGTAAAATCAAAGCAATGACGGTTCAAAACACATCCAAAGCCCTTAACAAGCTGTAGATTTCTGCAGAACACTCTACATTAAAGGGCACATATTGTGCTTTTTCATTTCACTCTTTAGATCCCTTTGTGGTCCTATAAAAGGTCAACACAGTCCCTAAGCCTGAAGCTGCAGTCTGATGGAGCATTTTTCTCCTGAAGATCGCAATTCCCTCAGCTTCTGAAATTGATTGCTTGAGTTGAAATAAGATTTTTGTGACTTTTTAGAAGTTTTAGAAAGTTTGATTTAAGATATATTGATCAGCCATTACTTCCTTGTTGACAAGAGGTGTGGACTCTTACATAATGCTATTAGATGATTAAACAAATTCAGGAAATAATTTGAATTTTCTGTATACTTTGTAAACAGAAATTCAAATTCAAATCACTTTATTAGTCCCCAAGAGGGGCAATTTAAAAGGCACATAGAGCAGCACACATTCACACATCAACATACAAATGGCATACCAAGAGTAATAAAATAAAAAATAATTAATATAAATAATAAAGTATTTGTACTACAGACACTAGAAACATTTGGAAACATGTTGGATACTCAGGAGAGATCAGTGTCAAAACCAGGCTAAGAAAACACTGTTTAAGGCTTCATTTCTGTCAGTGGTGTTGGCAGGGACGCTGCCAGGAATTTTAGGGCCCATGAAAAGATCTCATATTGAGCCACAACACCACAACTTCTACTAATGTTATGCTGTAACTAGAAGTGATTATTGGTTTAGAGCTTTAAAAGAAGAGTGAACTCAGGAGGCAACAGACACATTCAAACCTTTTTTTTTAACAGAATAGGAGTCACTTCTAGTTTTCTGGTATATTTAAATTTATCATATATTTAAAATACCTGTTTTCCTTGTTATGCTAAACATAAAGCCAATCACATGTGAGCATTAACAGAGGCATCCAATCAGAAAGTGAGGGAGGCGGGACTAGTGCAAACAGATCAGTTTGACTGTCAGAGCGTGCTCAGATCACTGCAGTGAGAGGGGAACAAAGAAAAAACTGTAAAGGCTTTGGGGGAAAAAAGGCGACGGAGTTAAAAATCGAGACCAAATCAAAGCTCAATTTGTAAAATCAACTCCAAACGACTTTACCGGAAAATTCAAAATCCAAATTTGAGCATTTTGATCACTGTGTATGTGAGTGCAAGATGTCGGCAGATAGAAACACTGTGGTTCGACAGTGAGACTGAACCTTTGAAAACGGAGGGAAGGGGGTAAAGCTGTACAAAGATTTTTTTATTTTTGAACAAATCAAAAAAAAATCATCACTATCATTAGTTTTATTTGTGAACATTGAACAAAACTCTCAATTTATGTTGATCAGTAATATAAAAAAATTTAAGTGTTAAAATTTCTAATATCTCCATGGGCCCCTATCAGTCATGGGCCCTTAGAACCATCCTAGCCACCCACCCCCTTAAGGCAACGCTAGGTGTTGGTAATTTTGTCCAAACTGATGCTGTCACACTATATTTTAATGAAAATTAAACCAAAAACTTTCAGAAACCTCACTATATTTGAACAAAATGCAGTTGCTCTTTTGTACAGCTCTACCTACTGTATATATGCTGGTTGAAGCAACATGATGTAACCTTACCTCTCTATATGGAGCTTTGAAATCATTCAAATTATGACCACACATTTTATCTTTTTTTTAACTAAAGCGCGCACAATTCAACAGACAATAAACTAAGTAACTTGCTATCATCTTGTGCAACATGTATCTTGTAGCCAGAACCTATGGGATTAACTTAATTTTACTCCACAACATAAACGGGATTGATATTTATCGAGAGCTAACAATTCCAATGTGAATTTGCAGCAGCATTTGTCTCCTTTAGCCAGTACCGTCTATCTACTTCCAATTATTTTTAATTAATATTACACTAAACCTTTATACTGTGTTTCACTTGAGAAAAAGAACTTCTAGGAAAAACAATTCAGGTTTATTTTGCACCACTTTTGTTCACATAGGAAAGAAGTTATAAACTTAAATGTGTTTTCCTCCATAGGCTGTTGAACACAAAGGCTGTTGAACATTACAAAAGTGCTGTTGAGAGTTATGGCTCTTTCAAATCTAAAACATGTGGCCTTTACCTCAGAAAGTCAATTTCAACAAAGATGTGTATGTTTTCTTTGAACCAGAACAATGGAATTCAACTGAATTTTTCCTATTCACTAAAAAGAAAAATGTCTACATTCACAGATGTCTCTTTTCAAAACAACGCCAATGCTTTTTTTCTGTTTTTGTCTGCTGAATATTAAACTGACAACTTACACTGAATACACAATGTTGAAAAGCTTGTTCCAAAGTTACTGACATGAACAATGCACTGCAGTAGCCCTGATTCTCATGCAGAGGTTGGAACATGGCTGCAGGAGCTGATCACTGATAAGAGCTGGCTCACAGTCGCCATTCCACTTCATCTCATTGCCTCGGACCAAGTTAAGGTCAAGGCTAAGGCTCACTACATCGACAACACAACTGTAAATCTCCACGGACAAAGCTTTCACAATAAAACAAAGAAAGACTTCAGCTGTGCCTATGTTGATAATACATTCATGGTTACAGATTGTGCATTTTTCATAACTGACTGGGTGTCGTTGCTCAATAATGGGGAGAAATGAATCGGAAAAACAAACATTTATATAGTGAAGAAAGAAAATGTTAATTACAAAAGACTGGATTTGCATTGTGGCCTTGGCTCTGCAGCTTATATCATTTACCATCCTCCAGCTGATTACTAGTCTGGGCTCTGGTTTCCTTTCCTAAATATTAATAGTCTCCATTACACCAAAATTACTTTCATCTCCGACTCACATGGAGAGATTAGACTTTAATCAACCTATTAAATATGACTTTCTATTCCTGCAGATGGGAAACGATGGCAGGCAGTCAATTAGTATTGTGCTATGTTTGTAGTAGCGCGCTGAGGCCGGATAAAGGCTTTGTGATCACAGTAGTGTAAAGGATGGACAATATGGGGCTGATATGAGGAGAAAGAAAGCATTGTAAGATTGTAGGATTGTGTTTGAGATAGAATGCTGGAATGAGATTCATTATTGTAAATGGTCTGCATCTATTGATCACAGTCTGTTTTCACCCACTCAAGCACACATTCACACTTCTGCACCAGTGACAGTGATCGGAGGCGATACTTGCTAAGGTAAGAACAACCGGGTCCAAAAAGTACCTTTTCTCTTAAAGGTTTCTTCTATGAGAGCATATACAGTATATACAAGGCAGTGTTGTTTGTGTCTTGACATGTTTCGACTGCTAACATCCTGCAGTCTTCCTCCGAGTCACAGATGTTACTGTGGTTGTGTGGTTGTGAGAAGGGACTGCATCAACCCACCAGGTAAACCAGACAACTGTTAATGTACCCAAATGACAAACAATGGGACAGTAAACCAGTCTAAGGGAGTACATGTTGCCTCAAACCTGGGAAGCTGCTACTAAAGAAGTAGGACTACAGGGGGCACTGGTCACTGTCCTACTGCTCCAGATAAGACAACAAACCATCTGTAAAGACATGTAGAAATGTCAAGGTACAATAAGCAAACAGTACTACTACTACTCCAATTTCCACTGCCTTTGGGCAAGACTCATTCCTTGCCCCAAGTGGTCATCTGTAAAAAATACAGTCACTGAAAAATCTAAACAGGATGAGCAAGAATTGAACCCCTGACCTTCCAGTTGTCATCAAGCAGTGAAGTTGAATTCCTTATATTGCAGAATCGTATGTGATATGTGTCAAAAAGATTCATCCTCATTGGTCTGTGGCCTATACTGACACTCAAGGGGCATCTTTTGCTGACACTCCTTTATCACATTTAGATAATATTATTAATAGCCTATATCCCCAAGTTGCATTGAGTCACACTAATGGGAAGTTCAAAATTCAAACTCAAGATTCAAACTCAGGTTTTGGTTTTCTGGGTTTGTACATACCTGCACAAGTCTGAAATTGGTGCATTATGCATCATTTACATGCAGCAAACCAGTTTATTAATTTGAATTTTCCAGAAGACAGTTTGCCTAAATACACTTTATCAAATATGACTGATGACTGCTAACAGAGGTTCACATTCCAACTTTAGTAGCGTACGAACAACAGCCTCCTAACTGAGAAACTGGGAAAATCCAATACCCACATGAATGCAGCATGTTGGTCATTCTAAGTAAAGAGAGAGAAAGTTGTGGTCCAAAATCAAGCATGGTCACATTTTTACAAGACAAACGTGGCCATGACCGGAATAGTGTTGTGGGACAGAGACAGGCCTAGCTAGCTCCCAGTGCATCAGTGTTATAAGACACACTGTGCATCGCAATTGGGCTGCCCCTAATACTGCTATACTGCTTGTTAAACAGATGGTAAACAAAAATATAACAGCCCTGACTGTTGTGCAACATTTTCATATTTCAACTGCAACCATAACAGGCTAAGGGGTAGAAGTAAATGAACATCTCTTCTATTTCTTTGTCTTACACTGGAACTAAAACATTGCTTCTTATGTTCTCACTTCAATTATTTATCAGTTTTCCATTACAGTTGCAAAAAGAGTTCTCAGTGCAAGTTTTGAGGCTTCGAGAGCAATCAAACGTTCAATCAGCGTGTAAGTGTTAAATCAACAGTACAGTCACAGTTGGGTCGGCAACCGGAAGGTGCTTTCAGGCTAATCTTATCCTACTCCGATGTGTTTGTTCTTGTTAGACGCAGACTGACTGACAGCAGTGTGCAGGTGAAATCAATAAGAGCTGATTAGCCTGATGACACACAGCAGGTCCACTCGGCCTCATTGTTCCTCTGCTGCTGCTGTATTAAACTTTACCTACAGCCTTACAGTGTGTTGTTTCATGCTGCCTTGCTTAACATGGCTAACCTGGGCATTTTGATTTGTCTGGTTTTAACCACTGCAATTGAAGCTCGGAGGTTTTTAACAAGAAGTCAGCGTGTTACAAGCCAATTCAAAGGGAGAACGACTTTGGTGTTAAGTGAGTTTATTTTGCTTTCCCTGTAGCCACTTGTATATTTCATGACCATAATCAGTTTTTCACTTTACCATGGCTGTGTAATGAATTAAACATTGGCACCAGGAGTCTAATCCAAAAGCTAGTGTTTGATAATGGAGACAATATGGCAGAAATATCCTCAATGTAAAAAGACCAGAAGTCGCTTATTTTATTATTAGGAATGTAATATTGAAGGAATAGTTTACAGGCAAAGTTATTTCACAAACTATAAATTATCTTATGCTGGAGCTTTGAGACACAAAACAAAATGTGCAGTAGTGCCTGTCAGTCACCAAAAAGGGGAGGGGAAGAAAAAACATCAGCTCAGAAACATTTAGCTGTCATCTGGATTTATTCTGATCCTAGGCTTCAGGCTCTTAAACAGCAGCCTCACTAAGGTCAAAGTTCCAATTTCCAACATGTTTTATAGAGTGCATACATATGAGCTTTTAGCAAGGTGCTTAAACTTGCAGTTTTCTTTTTTGGGTCAAATGACATCGTGGTCCTGTTGTTTTTTTTTTTTTTTTTTAAACAGAACTCAGGCTCTTCCTCATGAAAGCCTGAACCTTGCTGAACTTCCCAAGACCTGGGACTGGAGGAACGTTGATGGCATCAACTTTGTGAGCACAACGCGGAACCAGCATATCCCTCAGTTCTGTGGCTCCTGTTGGGCTCACGGCAGCACCAGTGCAATGGCCGGTTAGCAGTTTATGCAACTCTAACTTCCAATTTACACCTGATGTGTCTGCGAAGTGCAAATATGCTTCCATTCTAGTCAATAAAACATTTCTTCAGCACACGATCCGACAGTGCGCAGCGCTTTGCCAGAGATACACAGCAGTTCTATTTCTCTGATGGCGCTGCCAATATACATCACACTGATCATATTGTTCCAAACCGTACAACAAACAAGCACATCTGGATTTACAAAGTAATGATGTTTTTTTATATTTATAATGAAGATGCGCAAAAAACACTTCCTCTTCTGAAGAAACTGCAGTACTGCCTTTTTGTCCAAGACAAATTTCTCCTATGGGAGACAATTAAAGAACTTTGAACTTGAACTTAAAACTTTAAACTGTCGGTTTTGTTTTTAACACTAAAGTTCCTTCTATAAGTTTTCACTCTATGTCAACCATTCAATAAACATTCAAAAGTTCTAAACTAATGTTATGGCTATTTGGGTCATCCAACTCCTGAACTAGTTTGTCTAGTGAGTCCATAGTTCTACTCCACTTACTCTAATGACTTATAAATTTGGAGCTCACCCATTTGGACTAAGGCATTGCTTGGGGGATGAATGTGACTGTTTTACCAAGAATAGTATGCAAATTAATCCTTTTGGATAAGTCAACAGATGGGCCTCTCTGACATGAGATCATTAGAAACTACTTTTGTGAAATGAATTGCATTGTCACACTGTATTATTGTGGTTTTTGCCTAGATCGCATCAACATTAAGAGAAAAGGAGTGTGGCCATCTGCCTATCTGTCAGTCCAACATGTACTTGCCTGTGCGGATTCTGGCACCTGTCATGGAGGGGACCATGCAGGAGTGTGGGAGTATGCGCACAAACACGGAATACCTGATGAGACGTGCAACAACTACCGGGCAATCGATCAGAGTAAGAACCATAATCTTTGGAAATGGCTGAGTTTAATAATTTTCCAGAAAATTATTTTTAAACTATCTTCTAAACAACATATTTCAGCATTTGACAAATGTTGGTGTACTCTATTTGGATAAGTATATGCAATGCATTATCATAGGCTTGATTATGGCTCCTGTAAGGAGTAGTTCAAAATTTAAATTTCCAATATCTACCCAAACTAAAAATATTGTGTTAATTTTAGTCCAGTTGAGTTCTATAAAAGGCATTTGAATTGAGTTATGTTATAGAAAATATTATCCCAAACTGTTCAAAACTCCCCTTTACTGACAACTCCTAAAGAGCTACATATACTGTATCTACTCAGGGTGTCTAGTTCAATCTTTAGTCTGGGTATGTGCCTAATGTTGCTTTACACTATGCTAACATGTCTATTGCTTTTATTCTTAAATATTAGTGGGTCAAATCTCTCCTGTAGCTAGCCATAAGTAACTCATAAAACCCCATTTTGAGTAAACTGAACTGTTTTAATCCATGCATGGATGACATTTTCCATATCCTTGCAGAATGCCAGCCCTTTACTCAGTGTGGGACTTGCACAACCTTTGGGCAGTGCAGCATCATTCAAAACTATACTCTGTGGAAGGTGGGCGACTTTGGACGTATCAATGGCCGGGACAAAATGATGGCTGAAATTTATACACGAGGACCAATCAGGTAGAACTTCGAGGACTCTGCTTTCTACTTTGGCATCTTTTATAAACTCTAATATTTCCTGATGTGCTTGTTATAGTTGTGGAATCATGGCCTCACAGAATTTTCACGCATACACTGGGGGCTTGTACTCAGAATATATTGAGTTGCCTGTCATTAACCACATTGTGTCCGTGGCTGGCTGGGGAATAGAAAATGGCACGGAGTATTGGATTCTGCGTAATTCCTGGGGAGAGCCATGGGTGAGTCATCCACAACTTCAGCCTCAGTGGCTTTTAGCCTTGGCATTTTAGAACTTTATATTACCAAATGGTAGGTGCACTCAATTTGTAATATAAGTGACATTATTTTATTTTTTCTCATTTTTTTTCTTGAAGGGTGAAAAGGGCTGGGCAAGGATTGTGACAAGTGCCTACAAGGGAGGAAGTGGGAGTAAATACAATCTTGCTTTGGAGGAGGACTGCATGTTTGGGAATGTCCTTGTGCCATCAACTTACCAATAGACTATCAGCCTCCAGGAAACTGTTGCTATAAAAGGTTTTGTCATAGACAGTCAAGCTTCCAGTCTCTAATGTGAGTTTTTGCAAGAAATAAGTTGCCAAACTTGACTGTAATAAACTAAAGCTTATTAGATGACTATCTGAAGTCTGTTCATATTTTCTATAACTATAGTGGCAGGTGTCTTTGAAAAGACTCAAGTGTACAATCTGCTGAACCAGAATGGAAATGCACCAGCATGCCAATTTGTAATGTGGACACAAAGCAATGTTATCTGTTAAGTAAAAACACTGTACTCTGAAAAGTCCTGACTCTAAGTATGGTTGGTGCAAATTTAGGTTTATTGGGTATGTTTTAAAACCTAATGCCCTGTTGTTACTGTATTTTGAGCCTCTCGGTCAGTAACTAAAACCCCTGTTCAGTGGCAAGTCAGCATTTGGTGATGGAAATCATGTTTGATCTAGTATGCTGACTGGCTGTCAATTCTTACCAGGTACTGCTTCTTGCAGGATATACTTTTTTTTTTTTTTTGGCCTGCTGTTACTAACTGGCAACAGGAAATCCCACACAGGACCATTTGGGTATTAATTTATTTAGTCATAGTACATTCAAGTTGGACGTGACGGTGTGGAATATCAGTGACGTGAAGAGGCCATGATTAAGTGTAAATGTACATGATGGAAGATAAACCAAATGGTTTTGTAGGGAATAAATAGGGTGGCCCTAAACAATGGTCTGTTTTATGATTTAAGCCCCAATACTCTACTTCAAAGCCATAAAATGTGTCTTGATTTTGGTGAAAAGCGTGCAGTGAAAATTCGGGGAAAAAAAGCTTGATACACCTGAGGCACTCTGACCCACAAACCTGCATTTCCAGTCACAGCTCTATGCAAATGGGAGGCCAATCATTGTCTGGTTTGGTAAAAGTTGTCAAATTAAAATTCAATCTCTAGGGTATACGGCACAAAGGAACTCGGCTATATTGCACCTCCTGTAGAAATTGTATGTTGTATCATAAAAGAAGGTCGAGTTGTGAGGGAGTTGATTCAAAACACCTTGTCCTGTGTTGATTTTAACAATTTCCACTGACTCCTATTTTTTTGCATTTTTTTCCAGCAACATTGATTTGCTCTACAGTAGATAAAGAGCCACCTCCTTCATTGACTGACATGCTTTATTAGTTTCAGTTCAGTCATGCTCCTGGAGTAATATTCAGTTTAATCACCAGTTATCTACAATGGTGCACACAACAGCACAATGGTGTCCTCTGAGTTTATGTGCAATTATAAGAGCCTATTTCTCTGTTCAAACCGGGAACAAAAAAAAAAAAAACACTTAGATATTTGGTTCAGGGAATGAAACAATAAAAATGTTTAAACAGAAGCTGCTGTGCTTTCCTGCTGATATGAAACTGCGTCCCATTAACTGCAGTTTCCATTCGGCATCTTGGGGGAGAACAAAAGATAATCAAAGCTTACAAAGTGCTGTTGAATGGGAGCCTCACCAAAGAAAACCTTAAGCCCATAAAGAGTTGTGTCCGAGCGAACGCCTGCTGCGAAAACAAATATTGGACATAATTTGGTTGCACAATATTCTACGATCAAGCCTCTACCCTAGAGGAATCTTTCATGTGAAATCAAATTTGTGCACTGATTAAATTTCCTGCATGTTTTCACATTTGCATAATCACAAACAGGGCTCTAATGGCTGGGAATGAAAACACATGGTAATATTTGGCGCTGCGACTTAAAACGGGGGAAAAGCATTTGCAGAAGACAGCTTGCAAATGTACATAAACCATTTTTATACTGAGTAATTCAGCATTCATCTTCATTACACTAATCAATATAGCAAAATAGATTTTTCAGCAATTCCTGCAAAGCCATTATGTATTGTTTCAGTGATCAATATATGTCTTAGTAAACACTCGGATGGAAAGGGAGGGTGTTATATAAAAAGTCTATTACCTTGTTCTTATGGTGGCGCAGAGGCATAGATTTAAAGATTAAATTAAGTTAGACAATAAAGCGTTGTAGTAATTTATGCAAGCTTTTGGCCAGTAGCTTTCACTGATGAGGGCTGCACCAACAAACTGTTGCTGTTCAGAAATGAGTGTTTAAAATGACAACCACAGTCTAAGAAAATGAAATCTAGTAGCCCAGTGTTTTACAAATCTGGTCTTTCAGATAACTAAATCATTCTCTACAGTAGATATTTTTTAGTACACTGCCAGTTTGGAGAAAGCAGACAGCAGCAAACAAAGAGTCTAAACCATCTGCTGCTGTAAATGGGTCAGTGAAATTTACTATTTCAAACAATCTCTATTAAAATACTGAGGGTTTGTTGCAGTTTTAGCAGTGATTTATTTTTTGTGTGTTTCAGTGGTCCCATTAGAAGGCATACAAAACTTTCAGTCTATTGTGCCATTACTCCAGTCTGCTTAAAATATATTAAATCAAGTTTTTTAATAGAATAGAATTTTCTAAGCATAGATGAGGGTAAAAATTGCAGACTAATTGCTGTTCCACTCATTAGATCTGTGCAGCAAAAAACAAATAAAGAAATTTAAATACCTACAGCCTGTGAAGGTTCTCAATCATCCAGGTCATCTTCACAGGAAAAGGTTAAGGCAAAGGCATCTGTTTTTAGCCTACTGTCAGTGAGCAGATCCCTCACAGTCACAGCAGAAGAGCTCCTGCTGCATTTCTCTTGTTTGGAAATCCTTCTGTTCACTGCCATAAGAGATATCAAGTAGTTTTACACATCTACACAGACTATCAAAAACCACTCGCTGTTTAATCGTTAACTGTTGAATCTTGCACCTCTACTGTATGGAGCGAGGCTTTTGCAGTACTGGCTATGTCTGCTAACATTGTAAAACAAAAAGAAAAAAAAGGGAAGCAAAGTGAAATTTTAATCAATATTGGCAATATTCACAAGACGGAAATAAGCATTTTAATAAGATAATGTAATT
The DNA here is from genome assembly GCA_024416835.2 of Perccottus glenii. Classification (NCBI taxonomy): domain Eukaryota; kingdom Metazoa; phylum Chordata; class Actinopteri; order Gobiiformes; family Odontobutidae; genus Perccottus; species Perccottus glenii. Next base: position 11,938,646 of record CM044554.2, read on the forward strand.
AAAACATTGTTGATGCAACAAAGTTGGAGAGTATAGCATCTCTGTGCAAGGTATTGTAATGATTCATTCATGCTCCTGGCCTGTAGCATAGGACTACACAGAGCGTTCACTCTGTTTGGGTTTTGTGTGTAATCCTTCCAAATGTATTCACATCTTCAAGGCCATTGCACAAACTTGCCAAACAGCATTCAATTGAAAAAAGTGCACTCTGATTTAGCTCAAGAGGTCGTTGAGGCACAATTTTTATCTTACAAAACATGCCTGAAATATAAATTAAAATAGCAGTATGAGCTAATTTAATTAGACAAACTGTTGGATTAGACGGCTTTTCTTCATGCATTCCATAATTATTCTTTTATTACATAGAATATAAATTGAACATATTTGTTACCCCCAAAAGCTTTGTTTGCCAAGAACAAGTCCTTGATCACAGCACAGAATGTGTGGGTGATTATAAATCACAAGCCATAAAGTATCAGTGGAGGATTAGTTTTACGAGACGCTATAAATCCCACATTATCATAGTACCAACTTCAGCAGAAAGCATGTGCGAGCGGATTTACATCAATAAATACATCGCAAAAGTGTGACATGTAATAAGATGTTCCTTAGTGCTAATGAGTCCATGCGGGAAATGGGACTCCTTTGTTAAAAATCAAAGTGCACTCCTCAGCCGGATGCCACATCATGTCTTCCCTGTGAAGCCAAAAATACTTCTGCATACACTAAGGCCTTTATTTCTGTTTTCTGCATAAAATGACTCAACTTTACATGACAATGATTTAGGAGCTTGCAAATCAAGAACATTTGAAAGTGGGCTCTGAACTTTGAAACTTTGTTGTGATGTCACAGTCCACAGTTTGCAATCATGTCTTTAGTTGGCCTAATACTAAATATGCATGAGCGAGAAGAAGAACAATAATTTAGGTCATTTTAAGTCCAAAGGCAAAATTTCTGGCATTTCTTTGTGCAATAAAAGTGATGTTAATTTTGTATTTAACACTGGTATGGTAAAAATTTGTACTGTGCAAATTGAAATTGTAGAGGGCCCTGTGTACTATTAAATTTGAGGGCAACCTTGATTGGAAATCAGTATAGATCTGCCAAAAAAAAGAAACAACAGGCACATGAAAAGTAACATGTCAATAGCAGACATGGGACTTACAAAGATGTGGTTAAAAAAACACTGAGCAGCACAAAGTCAAAGTACCAAGTTTGCAAAGTATATGCCAGTGTTTCCTAATCAACACTAACACCTAAATTCAGTCCGCACATGCTCATTGTTTGTTTGAGATTAGCGTGGCCATTCTCCATTCTACGCTTACAGTTTTTACTAACTTTGTAGCTCAAGGTGACACTAATTGTGGAGGGAGCTATAACCTTTTGGTTCGAGTAAGCATCTAGTATTGTGTTGTGCTACAGTAAAGAATTAAATAAATTAACAGTGAAATCTTTTGACCTTGCATACATTTTTTTTACTTTTGTAGATCAGTATGCAAGGTGGTTGTTTCAATTACAATGACATTTTAGTCTTGTCTTTCAGAAGAGGTTTTGAGAGTTACTGTTGTGTATACTTTGCTGTGATTTAGGGCCCAAGCTGTTTTTTTTTTTTGATTCTATGCATCCTTCCACTTCTAATCTGACTCACTTATACATTATGCTCATGAGAGCTTGGGGCGGCCACAGAATTAGCTTTAGTTAATGGATGAGTATTAATCCCTCTCAGTCACAACAAAGTTAAAGAATAATGTGTCCATGAATATTTCAGTTACACTGCAGCAACACTGGAATCTGCTCGCACAATCTCCGCTAGCTTGCAAAAAAAGAATTGGCGATTACATTCATTATTAATGCCTCATCATAAAAGTCATATTTTGCAGCAGCTGAATGGAGGCTCATGAGTGAGAATCCAATGAGTGGTCAATACCATTTCAGAGTTACTTGCTGAACACACAGAACAGAGAAAAATGGCCTCTAAAACAGCTGCGCTCACCCAGGCGTGCTTCTCCTTAGCTTTTATCAATCCGTCTCTGACGCATGTGCACTCTTATTAGGCGCCTTAAAATAAAAATAGATATGCACCTTCCAAGTCAGTGAGCTCCTCCAGCCTCCCTCTGGACGTTTTAATTAGAACACAAGTCACTCATGTTATCGCTGGTTCAAAAGGGCCACTTCCACATTCCTGAGCTGCTCACTTCATCACAGGATCAGAGGCCCAGTGAGTGGTCGGACACTGCTGCAGCTCCTCATGCTTCTCCGGGACTTGTACCAGGAGTTAGGATACATCTGATTATGTTCAGATAAGGAAAATTAAAAATGGAATTGACTGTTGTGCTGGAACATGAAGAGTATAGAACATGATCAAAGAGTGAAGAGAGCAGAGATATGTTACAAGATGAATCAAAGGCACATGATTCTTATGTGTTATTATGAAACAGAACATGATATTGAAAGGGAAATAGTATTTACATGCAATTTAAATGCAAATTGCAGTAAAATGTACAATTATGAACAATGACTACACAACATTCTCTCATGTAAATGCCATAAAGGATAATGTCAAGCCATGCCATGTTGGATTTCTATTCAAATGAATGTGCATGAATACAATACAGGTTTAGTTAGCTTTAGACTTGGTCATGTGACATCTTTGGTTGATGCTGCCTTGTGGGTTTGCAAAAAGCCAGTAGCATAGCATAAGTCTATAATAATAAAGATTTAAAGCACTAACACAAATCTGAACATCATTTATTCACTGAGGTCAGGCTTGTTAAAACTAGAATTTTCCTGTGGTTGTTTTAGCAATCATTGTATTAGCCACTTACCTGGCCGTGTGTTGTATTCTTCTAGTGTGAGTAACATAGCAAACACTGGAACTTAGGAACTTTGCACTACGGCAGCAGGACAGCAACTCATTCTATTCAATCAGAAGTAGATTTGTTTTGTAGTTGAGAAATCAGATTCCTCGTGTCACACTATGTTGTGGAAGACTTGAGTCCCTTACCGGTGTCTATGTGGGTTATCCTGTCTGAATCATAAGGTAGTAGTTGTAGTTCACATTGTGAATTGGTGCACAGAAATCTCTTTTTTAGTGAAATAAACCACCAAAAAGCTGAACCATGACTCCTAGTTTAACTGTGTCGTTACATTGTGGTTCAAGTAGGGTTGAGCGTTCTTCAAGACTGGGGTTGGGGCTACTGATTTTCTCTGGCGGTGTCAACCAAGGAGCATAATGACATGGCTATGAATTAATGATATCAGTAGAGAAGTGTCATTCCAACAAAGTACAGCATAAACACAAGCACTAGAAGCAGCAGAAGTAATACAATAGTAATCAACATTCATAAAGCATGCACAATAACTCCAGGCAATGACATGAACCGAAATAAAACAAGTGTGTCGAACAAGAAATACATTGACTCCTGCTTCTTTTTCCTTTTCTTGACACTTTTACTGCTATATACAATTTAGCTGTCTTCTCATGATCCAGTCTAATGACCGCTGTTGTCAATGGCATGCCATCTGGAGCCAGTGCTAGTAATTATGTGCTTCTTATAAATTGGATCAGTGTTTTATTGTCCACACACGTTAAAAAGCCGGTAAAGTGAGTCTATATTTTAGTACTTTGATTTTTAGATTTTTAGATTTGCCAATGTTCAAAGTACCACAGATAACATAAATGGGAAATCAAACCAATGCATTCCAGAAGACACTGGTGGATATCCGTATTTTTTGACATTATTAAAGACATGTCCAGACTATTTACCACTGTTTTTGTTGCCTAAAAGGAAATGTGAAATAATGATAAGCAGTTATTAATTGTCTTTACTGGTTTATTCCAATTTAGGTAAACTAAGTAAGCTATGACATCTTGACTTAGTTTTGGGTTTTGTCCTGGTTTGGTCCTAATGCAAGGTGGTAAGTTACCTTGATGTTGTTGATCCATTATTGCACACTCAGAGTGGACACTGGACACTGCCAATATAAATGTTTTTATTTGTGAATATGTTTGTGTATTTCTATGTATTTTTCAACTGTCCTGGACATATTCCTGCACGGCCTGTCCATCCTGGGAGTGGATCCCTCCTTCTGTGGTTCTCCCTGAGGTTTCTCTCTTTTCCCGCCTGTTTTTTTTTTTTTTTGAGTTTGTCCTTATCCTGATAGAGGTTCTAAGGACAGGGGATGTTTGAGGCGACTGTTGTTGTGATATTGGGCTACACAAAATAAATGTCTTGTCTAATTTAGAGCCAGGTTTGGTCATAGTGTAGTCCTGCCCAATCCCTCCATCTTTGGTTTAAATTTATTGGCAATTTAGCCCCGGTTTTAGTCACTTCATAAATCTGGTTTAGTCTTGTATTTGGTCCTAGTTTACTTATTAGTAAGGTTTTAGACCCAGTTTATGCTTTATATAATCCTGTTTAGTTTTGGGTTTAGTTTTGGGATGTATGACTGGACTTAGCGCATTAGTCCCAGATTTAGTCATAATGTAGTCTTTGTGTACTTCATATTTTGTCTTGGATTTGGTCCTCTTTAGTCCTTAGTCCAGTTGGCCCAGTCTTTAGTATTGAGTTAGTACTGACCTGAATAACATTAGTGTGGACATGTCCCCACTGTCTATACATAATTTTTACACTGTTGCTATATGTTCAATAATAATAATTTAATAATAATAAAGTGCATCTTTAATATGATTGCAGCCATCACTTCCGTAGTTTGTCTTAGCTTCAGTGAATAGTGTGCTCCTGTTTGAATGAACTGACCTGTAACTGCACTGTGCTGCCCCCTGTTGAAGGCCACTCTACATGTTTTTTTTATGGATTTTCTGTCAGAGCTGAATGGCGTAGGCCTCATAAACATGGCCTTCATAAAATGAGATGTCAGCGATGGCTGTTTTACTGTGATTTAACTTTGTTTTGGTTGAGAGGAAAACCCATTCTTTGGCTTCCTCTAATCACTTTCTTTAATCAAACTATTCACAATTCCAGCACAGAGTAAAGTATGTTATATTCAGACAATGCTGTAGTCTTGGGTTTAAAATAGCCTGGTTTATGCAGTAGTGTATTTAGTCTTGGTTTAGTCCTGGCTTAATCCAGCTTTAGTGTGGATTTAGTTTAGACAGGTTTATTCATGGTGGAATTTTAGGTTTAGTGTGGTGTTTTGCTCTTCTTTTGTCTTTTTTTAATTGGTCCTTGGTTTTGTCATAACTTGGACCTGGTTAAGCCCACAGAATAATCCTAGTTTAGTTTATGGTTTAGTCATAATTTAGATTTGTTTTAGTCCAGTTTAGCCTACAGAACAATGCTGGTTTAGTACAAGGTTAGTCATAATTTAGACCTGGTTTAGTCCGAGTTTGGTGCACAGATTAGCCATTTTTAGATCAAAGTTTAGTACTAGTTTAGTTTAATCCGAGGTCTCATCCTATTTATTCACATTCTATACCTGTTTTAGTTGAAGTTTAGTATTTGCTTTAATATAATTATTAATTTTTGTATAATTATTGTCTAGGCCTTGTGATTAGGCCTGAATTTAACCTGTATCCAGTCTGGTCGTTTGTCGTATGCGTATGTCTTTTATAATTAATCCAGTTTAGTCTTGGCTTAATCCATATTTTGTCTACATTTAGTAGTCTACTGAGTTTTGTTTGATCCTTTTCAATACATTACATAGTTTATTCTTGAACTTTGTTCAACTTAAAAATAAAAGCCTCGGAATAGTAAATAAATCATAAATCAAAATTTTTACTCTTGTGTACATTAGACCACATTGTAAAACAAAGACATTTATATATTGGTATAATTCCTCAGAGCACTATTATTTTAGTCCTTATTCTTGCTCACAGCGATCACACTTTTGTGCACAAGAAAACACTCAAATCTAGAATTTGACTCAGGTTTGCCTTGAATGTGGACAGTGCACTTTCAGATTCTTAGCATCAGTGGTGAGACAATACTGCCACTGGAACAAAGCCTGCCCCAGTCTTCGGCACACACACAGTTAATCCCATGGCATTCACGCTCAATGATTAACGATACTCAATGAGGGGAACATGCAGAATTGTATGGTTCTGCGCCGGGGCAAGGAGAAAGAGCCTGGCTATCCTTCTTTAATTGATCGGTGCTGGGGCTGAAGTAATGTCATTAACAACACTATACAACAGCACAAGCCCTTCAATTGTCCCCTGCACTAACGGCTAACAACTTTTCTGTCAAGATAATGAAAGCAGGGAGTTATGATTGATATGGATACGGAAACAAAGCTGTAGATAGTGTTACAGTTCTGCATTTTGGCCAGTTTTTGAGACATTTAAGGTTTTGATATAATCATAAGCAACAGTGTCACATGGTGCAAGTTTTTTTTTTAGATATAAAGTCCATAGATGCATAAAACCTTGGAGCATACATTTACATTTACATTCATTCTGTCAGACGCTTTTAATGAAAGCAGGGAGTTATGATTACATTACCAGTGTTACAGTATTACAGTCACTGGAGGCAAGGTGGGTTAAGTGTCACTGGAGGCAAGGTGGGTTAAGTGTCACTGGAGGCAAGGTGGGTTAAGTGTCTTGCCCATATAACAGTATGAACTGTGGGGCACATCGATCCTACTACCTTCCGATTGAAGGACGGCCGCTCTACCACTGAGCTACTGCAGCCCCCACCTTATATAATGTTAAAAGGTTATTCAAGAATATGTCACTTATTTCAGACAGTACTTTGTAAATCTAAGTGTATGTTAGGTACAGTTATTTTAAAGATAACAATACTCACTTTTTAAGGATAAGGGTTTTTATTTCAATTTAATATGTGATATCTTGTTATGAGAAAGGGTTATACAAGTACTTTTAAAAGTAATTGGACATTACATTCTGCCTTCCTCCATTGTTAGTGGACAATAACACACACAGCATTAGTAATAGGGAGATGCCCATCAAAGAGTAAAAAAACAAAGCCATGCTGTTGTTCCAGTGAGTCTTTGTGGCAAAAAGGGGGAGGCTGCTTGGAGCTGATCACAAACTTGAAGCGTTGAAGCCCCTGGCGCCCCGCCCTCTTGCTCTTTATAACCAGAAAGCCTTTACGCAGTCCGCTCTAACATTACAGGGACACTGGAGACGCTGTTCATGAAACCATTCCCGGAGTCTGGCTACGATCACTTCACTCTGGATTTACTCTTATTTTCTGACAAAGAGCACACGCGACGAGTAGCTGTCATGGATTTTCTCAATCACAACTATTTGAACGCGCGCCCTTACGACTACACGTTTAATTTCTGGAACGACTACCTGGGGCTGACCACTCTGGTGACCAAGAACAACAAGCTGCCACAGAACCCCAACTCCATCACCGAGTCCCTGAAGGCGACTCTGGGTTTGGATGACACTCCCGCGTGTCCGTGCGTGGCGGAGAACGGCCACCTGGACTGCTGCTGCTGTTGCCCCTCGGGCAGCCCGCCCCCCACCTCGATATTAGACTTGAAAGAGCGCTTCTCCATCCTCAGCCCCTTCCAGAAGCACTTACCAGAGCGGGAGGCGGGCTTCGGGGGCGCGTTCCCGGGGTTCGACCTGTTTAGCGTGGAGAGGAAAATGCGTAAACCCGCGTCCGGCCGGGGCAAGCAGGAACCGAAAATCTGCGTGTTTTGTCGTAACAACGGCGCGCCCGAGGAGGTGTACGGCTCCCATGTTTTGAAGACTCCGGACGGCAGGGTGGTCTGCCCCATCCTCAGGGCGTATACGTGCCCCCTGTGCAGTGCCAACGGGGACAATGCCCACACGATAAAGTACTGTCCGCTATCAAAAGAGCAGCCCTCCCAACGACCACTGAAGGGAGGCAGGGCTGTGGGTGGTAAGAGGATGAAAATATTCTGAATACGACCACCTAAACGTCTAAACAAATTGCACTGAACAATTTCCAGATGACTGTTTTGATCATAAACATAATGCTCTTCTATTTTTATAGTTCCTTTATCCACATAGAATGATTTGATGCTTTATACATGGATTTATTTTTTAGTTTTAGAGTCTAGTCATTGAGCGTGTACATATACAAACACTTATCAATAGTCAAAAAGTATTTTCTTCACACTGACATGGTCAAAAAGGTATGAATGTCATATTTTTACCAAGTATTTTTGTACAGCGGGCTAAGCTTGCGGCTATTTTTTCTTTTTCATCTTAGAAAACCAAAGTTATGTTTGCCATTAAAAAGAAGCTCAAGAATGTGTCATAATGAGTTTAAAAAGTGTGGCTGGATGAAACACATGTCTTTGATCCAGAAAGCTCCATAACATATTTTCCAACTTGCTCTAAAACAAAAAAAAAACAAAAAACAAAAAACTTGATATTCAATCTGGCAAGGCAGGAAGAGGAGAGACAATGCAGGATCTGTCTTTTTTTTTTTTTTTTTTGTTGTTGTAACAATCAATTGTTACCAAACCTCTTTTCCAATATGTCCGACTTCAGAGATACTACACTTTATGTTTACATTCCCAATAAGGGCCACACACACTGGATTCTCTTTTTGTTCTAAAATTTTAGTTCTGCTCCCCTTGACATGTTATAAAGTCTTGTGGGCAGGCCAGCTTTGCAAGTGCAGCCCATCTATCTCCCACTCCGGTTGGGAAAGAGCAAATGAATGTTAACAAAACATATTTAACACAAGAAATTCTGAATCCAAAAAAAAAAAGAGATGCAAAAATGTCATGAATGTACGATTGAGCGTGTCACTTGCAGGACTGCACATATTCTGACAGTTTTGTTTACCAAAGGAATACAATAGAATGGAGAGAGCTGTATAGAAGTGAGGCTTATTCAGTATTTTAACATTACAAGTGACTTCAGAGGGCGCTACCTCAACAGGATTTTGTACTTAACATGTAAAAAATGAAATAAATGAAAATAATAATGTCAACAGCAGTTTATTGATATAGTGCTGCCATTTATAATAAGGGTTTTGATAGTATTTTTGATCTTTGTATAACATAATTGTATTTTCATTTTTGTCGCATTTAACATGACAGGAAGTGAATTTTTTCCAAGAAGCTCTAAGCGTTGTTTGCCACAAGAATGACGTCTGTACATAATGACCAGACCCATACTTTGAAAAGTTTAGATGTTTGATGTTACATTTGGAGTAAGAGTACGGAGTGGAGGCCGACAAAAATGATGTGCCACCTTAAACAGAGTTTTTTTGATGAAATGATTAAGAGAAAAAGAAACACTGTTGAACTTTGTTATTTATATTTTACCACAATTTTCCTGTATGCTGCTGTGCAGAATAACAACATATGAATTCACTAGAGAAATAAAATCTTATACTGTATTCGGAGCCATTTTGTCTTATTTCTCTTACAGGGGAGTGGGTAAAGCAGGGGTGGAGCAAAGGAGGAGGGGGTAGTAAGGGGGGCTTTAGAAAGAGTGAGGCACTGAGATTGACTCTTTGAAATGATACCTGACATTAAAGGTGTAGTAGGCAGGACCTGAAAATTGTTAGCAAGTAGAGAGGCTTGACACAATGCTATTATTTAAGTTAGGGGCAGCCATATTGTTTTTGTGATGCATTTTGGAGCCACAGAAGAAACATACATGCAATCTTTCCAAAATAAACTTTAATTTATTTACCCTCAATTTAGCATTAGCATATATTTTTAGCTGTGGTAGCTTCATTACCTCCCCCTCCTTAGCTCCTGGGCTATATCAGGTCTGCCTGCTAAGTAAGAAGTTTCCATACTGGGCTTATTTAGGTGTTATGTGTATTTATTTATTAACTTTTTTATTTCAAGAAAAATTATATGGTATATACACAATGTAATTGAAAGTTATTAAAATATAAATGTAGATGATTTACTTTACATCAATGGTTTGAGATATATGGTAATTTCCTATTAATTTTGCCCAAATGATGCATTTTACTGGTCATATTAAATAAATGAGAATTGGTTCTCAAACAGTTTACCTGGATAAATAAAGGTTAAATAAAAAAAAAAAAAATATTATGTATTTTCTACATTATTTGCAAAATATAAATGTTATTTGCTATTGCCATCTAACGATATTTACTGTTAATATGTTTGACTTTTCAGTATTAGAAGTGTTTCTTTTCACAAACATGCACAACCACAGGTTTATAGAAAAGAACAGAAGGAGCACCCTAAAATAACAAAAAGGGGGGAATGAAACAACAGTTAAAGTGACATACACAAAACTGCACAGAAACAAGTCAAACAGAAAAACAAGCAAAGATGTCATTAAAATTGTGTGGGCAACTGTTGGTGTATTTTACAGAAAACTCTGTGACCCATTGCAGTCACTCTATTTTTGGTAACAGAATGTTTTTGTTAGCGGCAGTATCAGATGTTGTTATTGACTTACATGGAGAGTTAGTTAATAAAGAAGCAAATAAAAATATAATCTGTTTGACAAAAGAGTGCAAACATCCTCACAGGCTGCTGCTACATTCTCATGAAAACAACCCTTAACATTTAGGGAAAACATCCGTTTAACCTTTGCTTTTGGCCCAGTTTTGTGTTGATCCGCCGCCTCTATCTGAAAGCCCGGCCTGTGAAGGACACACACACAGTGCCGTGGTTGTTTTTAGGGAGGTCTGCCCACACAAGAATGTCTTGGCTTATACTGGGCCATTCAAACAGATCATGTTTGCTCTGAAATGGATTGAATAGCTGGCCCTCCCTCCGTCTGCCATCTGTGGAATGGCCGCTGCTCGACATGTGAAGGGCTCAGAAACAGGACAGGAAGCTGGGCTAGTCTTTCTCACATTTGGGAAGAATCTGAGCTCAGCTACAGCTGCAAGTGTGTCCCAGCAATAGACAGCTTTTTATGAGCATATTTCATTTGCATTTCATACTGTTTGTGAAACCAGTGAAAGTCTCTTGAGTTTTTGTTTTCAATTGATGTATTCTTTGCCTGCATAAAGGTTCAAATGCAGTTGCTCTGAAATAATGAATACATAGTGATTGGTGAACATTAAACTTTAATCAGCAGCTGTTCTCAGTATTAGTTACAGTCTGTTTTAGCTTTTAGGATCTTGGCACTGCAATTGTAGTCTATTAAGTTAAACATAGGCACAATATGGTGTAGTTTAGAAAGCTGGGAGACAACCAAAATCATTCAATAACAATCCTTAAAAGATCAGTATCTTTAAAATTATAGTACATACAAGAAACTCAATCCCAATAAGAACTATGGGAGAGTACTCCCCTGCTGTTTATGAAAGTATGTTTTTCCTGTTGGTGACTCACTTCAAATAATTTAAAATATATACTTTTAAAGAGAAACACTCATGAAGTGAAGTAGAGCAATGATGAGCTCAAGAATAGTGTCACTGTCTGTGGTCTGTGTGAGCACCAGCCACTGCTGCCGACTGAGCTCTCCCTAAATACACCAGGCAGATTGTACATACATTAGCCCAGAGTATCTGCCTGATGTCATCTACACCTTGGCCACCCTCCACCCCCACTGCTTCCTCTGGCTCCGTGCATCTCACCAGGCGCGGCTGTGCCATTAAAAATGAATGACTACTAAGTGCAACAGGGATTTATCTCTGTGAGAACAGTGGTGCAAAAGCCTGGCGGGCTAGCATTTCAGGCAAACGCAGCCAGCTAACAGGTTCTATTCCCTGTGGCCCCAGCCTCCATTAGCCACTCTGCAGAAAAGCTCATATAATCTAGTTAGTTGCAGCATTTATTAGATATGTATCTTTCATGATCATATAATATGTCTCTTTATGATTTTTATATAATATAGCCTAAGAGCACACAAAAACATTTCAGAAAAGCATCATGGCTGTGGAAAAAGTACAGCTCAACATAAAAGAAGACCTGATTATTGAGATTAAGCACTGTCTGTACTAGCACTTGTCTTACAGATTGTGAAAATAAGCCAATCACTTGCAGCATCTAAGGCCTCAATGTTAAAGTGCATATTACTGCACATAGATTTTCTGAAAAAAAAAAGGGGTTTATGTATTACACAGGTAATAACTCAAGTTCCTGACACACTGTAGATTTTTCTTTTTGAAAACATGTCACACTGTTCGACTTGACAGTTTTGGTGTCTGTCTTGGTTAGAGAAGCTAAGTGCCTCAAAGTCTACAGTTTGATAATGTTATGAAATGATGACTTGAGTGGCGTTCAAAGATTAAATAGTGTTTAAAAAGGAAGACAGTTAGTTTTTAGTGCTGCACAAAATTCTTGAAATAGGTCATTAGTGTACATTTATTTACATAGCCATGTAGCTAACTGCTACCTGAACTACAATCTTTGTAGCAACAATTGCCCAAAAATTCTGACAAATATGTGTTTGCTCAAATAACTGTAAGGCCCATTCCAAATTGTACCCCTTACCCCTACTAGCCTATAAGCCTCATTTTGCGCGTTCCCAAGAAACAAAGTGGTGTCCCAATACTCATTTGGATCAAGGGGAAGGGGTAAGGTGAAGGGCATCGTGGCTGAGAGAGATGTGCAAATGTAACTAATTAGGGCAAAAAAAAGAGATTTAAAAATTACAACAGTGCTGTTTTATCTTACTCTAATCTTGAACTCGTTCATGCACTGATCTGTTTTCTCCTTGGAAAGTTTTGTAAAAATAGCTGTTTGCTAACGTTAGCCTCACATCGTCAGGAGACAGTCTCGTATTTGCAGAACTTTTTAAAACGTTTAATTAGTTAATGTATTACATCGCTAACTGTTTTTCCATCTATATAAATTTATATGTCGTAAACAAGCAGTTGTTTTTGTGGTCGTAACATCTTTCAGTGTCTTATGCAGGAGACAGGAACGAGGAAACAACAGCTGTTGACTCAAGTCAAAATGCTCACGATAAACTGTTCATACTCTGTATGATAATGATGGATGTATTATTAGACCATATTGTTATGTATTAAAAAATATTATAAACTATGCTATATGAGATTATTTATAGCCTATATTATAAAGACTTGGATATGGGTTATTGTATATGATATATTTATAGACCATATATTATTATCCTATTATACATTTGTGCCTCTACAGATGTGGTGTCCCAATTCTTAGGGTTAGCCTGTAATCTAAGCCTACCCCTTACTTTTGGAGGGCCATGGGTAGGGGCTACAGTCAAGGGGCAGTGGTAAGTTAGAGAATTGGGAATTGGGCCTGCGACGGCCTGTCTAAACAAGTACAAACGGTCACTTGCAGGAATGCAGAAAGTCAGGTCTGTCCACTGTGTGGCCTATATTTTGAACCAGTTGGTGGAATTTTAGTCAGAACTGTATACATTAAGACAGCTATTTAAAAGGCAGAAACCAATCGACTATTTTTGAATGCTGCCTTGGGCTCTAGGGACCAGATGTGTATGTAATACAAATAAGATCAATTAAAAAACCCTTGCCCAGTACACTTTATCAATTAATGTTATTAATAGGTCCAAATATGGACAGATATGTTCAAATGCAGTCATACGTAAGTGCGTCCGTTTTCTTGTTACAATCCTTGGGTGAACGCTTTGGTAATCAGCACCACCTCTCCCTGAGCTAAGTGAGCCTATTTTGATAGATGAGATACTTCAATGAATTGATTAATAGTATGTTGCGGCAGTAAAAACACAAAGGCTGTGATGGATCTATGGCTGAACATGTGATTCCATAGAGGAACAGTTGAATCACGTTTGAATCGACCACCTGGTGCTAAGCTTTGGCCTGGTAGCTTTTGAATTTGATTTTGAATGAATGAAACAAATGGATCCATCCATTTTATTTCTGATATTATTCTAATTGTAACTCATATTGTCTAAAATTGTTGCTTAAATGTCTTACAAATGTGTTATAATTTGATACTCTGACAGCACGTTTGACACACTTCTGACAATCTTTAATGTGGTGTAGAATATTGTTAATGTGTAACTACATTAACATTCAATTCTTATCAACCTCTGGACTAGTCATGGAAAACTGAAATATTTGACCTAATTTTAACAGAATCTTTACCCAAGAATCTGCATTAATGTGGTTTTGTGGTTTGATAGCATAAAAAAGGTCTTAATGGTAAACCTGACTTGTTTGTTGATTAATTAATACTGTAAATAGTAACGTTGATTCTACAACTTTTCTAGATTAAAACTACTTCTAGACTCAGAAACTGTGCCTTCCAAGGAACACATGATTTCAAAATGCATTTTACAAGCGCTCATAATTTTTTAAGTTTTTATGTCATGGCAGACTAACACAACCATGTGACACTTCTTTGCAGTAGTATGTATAGTATAGTGTAGTATTCTAAACACAGGTCTATCTCATTTGTTCATGTGTTAGGTAATCTAAGATGTATACATGCAGTGTTGGCAGCTTAAAATGTAGCATAATGTTGGTATTTTAGCCCAGCTATGAAACATTTCTTATGACTGACATTTTCTGTTTAAATCCTTCTCTATGTTAAGAACTAAGCAAAAATAGGACTGGACTGATATATGTATTGGAAGAAGTGGTATTGCAAAGAGAGTAAAGTGAGTGCTGTTGTTTAGATTCATTTTAAGAGTCTGATTGTAGTTGAATTAGGGGAACATTGTGTATATGGGGTGAATTCCTTTTATCATGTGATATCTCTGACCAAAACTATATACATCATTATTGTAAAATAAAAAATCAACTTTAGCAAACTGACCCGGGAGTTAATGGAGAGGAGATTTCATGTGCAGTGATTTTAAAAACTGCTCTCCCTGGTGTCTCTTTCCAAGTATAATACACTGGTCTTTCTTCACAGCATTATTCTTTCCCACTGCTCTCATGGTAATAAAGCGAAAGGGCTGCTAATAGGTTACGGATCTGTCCGAATCTTATATTGACCCTGGTCATTTCCCAGAATACACCCGCAATAAGTATGCTCCTGTCGCCTAGCAACACCTGGAGATAAAAGTGGATAGCAGCTGCACCTGAGAGTCATTCCACACAGGAATTAAGCATCACATGTTTAGCCTCGAAGTGACACGGCTCTTGTGTGTGATTTGGTGGAGTACAGTCTGGCATTCAGGAGACAAAACAGTACAATGGCTTTGAACCCATTGCACTTTCAAAGCAGCAGTGCCCCCCGTGGTGACAAAAAGGCATTACAAAAACATCCCTACCTGCTCTGACACTTCATATGTTTACAGTGTTATTCAGAGCTGCTGGGGTGGAAGGAATCAGAATGACAAGCAGCCATGGCAGTGCCGCCATTAGGTGGGCTTTATAATAACAGCTCTGCCCCAGCGAGGCCATATTACCGCTTTGATGCTGTAATTGAAATTTCACAAAGGATTTATTTTAAACCAAAACTGGTTTGTGTTTGAGCGAGGCCGACAGGTTATTAAGTTTCTATCACAGCATGATCAGCTTATTTCTCGGTGGCCGTGTCAGCACTGCAGATGTACTGTCAGTTAGAATAAGTCACTGCAGCGGAGCCACAGCAAATCTACAAAGCAAATGTAATATCAACACATCTCAGTGTTTATTCGGTGCATATCCAGAATTGTGTTTTTCCTCTCAAAAAAGTTGTCTCCTTTTGAAACAAACACTGGTGAGCTACAGTTCAAGTGGGGCAGCAGATACTCTCAGTTAACACAGTGTAAAGTAGACAGATAACAAAAATGAAACAGGACAGCAAAGGAATGGTTCTCAGAGGTGGAGTTCTTGAAGTGAGCAATTTCCTCTGGACTGAAAGCCACACTGGTTTGGTGCGTGGTGAGGAGAAATGTACACAGACCCTGCCCTCTGATGATATTTTTCTCATTTCTGGAAAGCCTGACCAAAACAACAGTTTTACCCAAATGGCACATGTAGTGGCTGACTTTAAAGTGGCTATAAAGAAGGTTCAACCAGAATAAAGCAGGTTTTAGCTTTGAAATACTGACTCTAAAGGAGATGATAAAAAAAGCAGGGTGACCTTTAAGTGCATGGTCAACAGTTACATAAACATGAACTACCAAGAGCCAATAAATAAATGGTAGCTGTGTGCAACAGAATGTATTTGAGGCAATAATTTCAGTGCTTGGGTTGAAGTTGCATATTGACACAAATTAAACATCATGGCCACTTCTGCAGCTGTGTCGTAGAAAACCTATATTAACAGAAAATTGTCAGTGCTCGGTCAAGATTATATTTTTATCAGATTCACAAAAAGAATTGAATCCAATATGACGTGTGAAGTACACAAAAGAAGCTCTGTACCCTTAGGGACCCCTCAGGCCATTTCTGTAATTTTTTTGGGTGATCAATATGGCTGTGTTACAGCTTATGGCATGAATTTCTGCAAGAATTTTTCTTTCTTTAAATTCTCTTTGAAATTTTATCTTATATCAGTGACTCTTACAGGTCTATTATTATTTCTGCTCTAAAAACTTATCCTAAATGACTTTATCAGAGTCTGTCTGCCCTGTGTCACATCTCCAGTGAGTAGTTCATCAGAAAACAGCAGATGAGCGAGGGCAATGTTTTAATTAAAGCTTTCAGTCAGGTGCTGCCTCAAGGCAGGAAACGAGCAGGAAACAAGGCAATGGGATCCCTCTGGCAGAAGATATAATGCTTAAGCTAATGCTCCGCAGCAGCATTTAGCCTGCTCTGTTAAAGTGACTTACATGATTCATTAATTCACACTGCTCCTTCTATATGGAGCGCACATGCTGGGGCAAATATGTGGAGAGCTACGGCAGATAACACCAGCAACTCTTGGCTGGAGGTCATATTATCTGCCTCAGCTTTGAGAAATTCAAATAACTAAACTTTATTTTCCTAAGCACTTCCATAAATGCACTTACTTAGATGCTTTTTTCGAAATCAGCGTATTTGCATGGTGTTCCTATCGTCTGCTGACCCGTGCGATGACAATATGGAGAGCAGATAATAAGTTACAGATCTGGAAAATTCATTTATTGGTGCCATCGTTTCTCAGAATACACCGGCAATAAGGATATCCCTGTCGCCTAGCAACTGCCGCAGATAAAATTGGACAGCAGCCAAGCATGAAAGTCATTCCATGGAGCGAGGTAGAAGGGGATAGCATCTTTAGCCCAGGCATTATGGCCCAGCAGTGAATTGGAAACAGGTCGGGTTTGAAGCTTCAGTTGTGTTCGAAAAAAAGAAATGGATTTGATTTGTTTTGGGTGAATGGTTCAATAGTAATAAGCTGTCATTAAACATAACAAAAACAAAAAATATATATTTGGTAAGGGCAGAAGAGATGAACAAATAGAAATACTAATTGACAAAGTAAAAACAGAAAGAGTTAATGAGCATAAATTTCTGGGTGTGATCCTCAGTCACAATTATAGTTGGAGACCACAAATAGCTAATATTTGTCCAAAAAGGGCAAAACGCATCGTTATAATGGGTAGGTGTAAACAAGTATTAAATCAGAAAGCACTCGCCATCTTATATTGTTCACTCAGCCTACCGTAAATGAATTAGTTACTATACTGAAGTTTGGAGAATTAACTTAACCACTATAATGCCATTATACAGACTCCAGAAAAAAGCCATCAGAAATGTACAGATTACACCAACACACTGTTCCTTAATCATAAACCCTGAAACGTGAAGACCAAGTTAAATTAAAAAAATAATTGCTGATAATATATAAAGCTAAAAACAACCAACTCCCCAGTAACATTCAAAAAATGTTTATCAATCGAGAAGGAGGTTATAATCTAAGAGGAGGGTATAATTTAAAGGTACTATACCTTAATTATAGTGTAACTTACTTTTATTTCTGAGTTTTGGATGAGGCAGTTACATAAAAACAGTGGAATTTAGACCAAAACAGAAAAACAAACAAAAAAGCATATAAATGTACTGTGTGTAAACTGTATGCTAAACCTAAATGCTTTTAGGTTCTCTGTGTTGGTCTGGCGTAATATTTTTTACATTGCTTAAAACGTAGTCAGTGCATTCCTAGTTTGGAGAAAGAGACGAGAGAAAGAGACTAAATGTTACAAAATTATGCCAGTGAAAATCGGATTAAAAAAAGGTAATAAGTAGTATTTTTTTACCTACATTTATTTTCAATTTAAAGTGTGCATATGTTTCCCCGACATGACACACCAGTGACATGTGTAAAAACAATATGCGTTATATCCAACGACCCAATAAACACATAAAATCTTGCATCTCTGTAATTTCTGAAAATTGGATTAGAAACTGCTTTTTTTTTTTTTTGATTACCAACTACAAATGAAGTTCTAACACTATATTTCTTCATTCACTCATAACACAATAGTCTTCAATAGTCATGTTTACCCAGTACTTACCAGACCAGGAGAAAATCTCTTATCTCATTTAGTGCTTGTAGCAGGTAAAAGCCAGGAGGTTAACTAAGGTTAATGAACAAGCTACATCCACTTGGATTGACTGTATAGATGGTCTTATGTGTGGAACAAGAGGGGTGTACACCCTCTGAGTATTCATTTCATATATTTACTTATAAAAGTGTATTTTAGTGGCCATTTTAGTTAGAAAGACCATCGTTGCAGTTTTAGAAACGTTAAGTGTGTTTTTTACAAGCCCTGATAGCAGCCATACATGTTTCAAAACCTGCTCCTGGTTTTATCTCCAAACCAGGAGAATGCTTACAAATACCTACTGATGGGAATATGATACTGCCTCTAAGCATCTCATAGGCCCCCTTTAACAAAATACCTTTAACACTTGTAGTCACATCAAGTATTCTATGGCATATATAATTTGCTTCCAATGTCCGTTAGCTACAAATAAGGAATACGCACGGTGAGCACTTTATTGTCTCCATTACCAAACACATTGTCAACTCATAAATAAATTGTAGCTACATATTGTTTTTCCATTGCATGCAAATGCTGTCGGGAATATAGCATGTTTAATGCACTGCAATCTGTCTTCATTCATATCTACTTCATTCTCCGAGACAAAATGTTCATTAAAAATGGCCCTGGGTTGTTTTTATATCTCTGTGTGTTGGTGTAGCTACATTGATCACGGTCCAAGTGGTAAATTGATCTGTTTTCCCCCCCTCCTATCTTCTCTCTTATTTAATAATGCAGTGGATTAAAACAGCCAGAGGTGCTCTTTTCCCGCTCACATGAGATTGTTTCTGATTGAGACCTGCTGAAAATGCTACAATGGGTTTGGAGGAAAAACTCACAGGATTTATTTCCCTGTAGGTGGAGCGAACAATAGTGGTGAGGCTGGCGATAGAAGCCCACTGTAAGCTGAACTCTATTACCCCATAATGGAAGCTTTATTTCTCCTTAAATTGCTGCTCTCGATTGCTTCGGAAGTGGAGCCAAACAATCTCGGCGAGCCAAAGTATCATGTGGCTGAAACTGAAGATGCACCATTGTGAAGAACTGATGAGGTTTGTGCATGTGGAAGCGTAAAGAACACTTTGTAAATGAAATATGTACTTTCAGTTTTAGACACACAGTGGTTTGGGACTGTTTATGAAAAGACGATTGTGTCTCTGAGCGAATAAGACAAGAGATTCTTGTCTCACAGCTGGGAAATTCCACAGATTACAGCGGCAAAGATTGTAATTTGAAAAGTGATCAAACACAAATTCAGAAGAAGTCATGGTATTGATGCAAGGAAATGTGCTGAAATGTGAACTTTAATTGCACTGAACATTGCTAAATATCAATTTGGTATGAACATACTGTGTATTTTTTTTATTGTACTTGTATCTTTGCTTTATTTGTGGATCACTTTGTTTCTTTTAACATTTGGGATGGTTTCCATAAGACGTTAGCATCTTAGTTCAGCTTTTTCTAAAAACATTTAGTTATAGGCTGTCTCTGATGTACAATGCTTCATTAATGATCATAGAAAGTATTTCAAGTTGTGCAGAATTTGTGATTTCTGCCCAAAATGACCCTGATCAAAAGTTTACATACCTCAGTTCTTAATACTGTGTATTGCCACCTTTAACATCAATGACAGCTTGAAGTCTTTTGTGGTAGTTGTGGATGAGGCTCTTTATTTTCTGATGGTAAAGCTGGCCATTTTTCTTGTGCTTTGGATTGTTGTCATGTTGAAACGTCCAAGTACATCTCATGTGCAGCTTCTGGGCTGATGAGTGCAAATTTACCTCCAGTATTTTCTGATAACATGCTGAATTCATCTTTTCCTGTGCCTTTGTAGCTCACACATCCCGAAAACATCAGTGATCCACCTCCACGTTTCACAGAAGGAATGGTGTACCTTTCATTATAGGCCTTGTTGACTCCTCTCTAAATGTAACGTTTATGGTTGTGGACAAAACATAAAATTTTGGTCCCATCACTCCAAATGACTTTGTTCCAAAGGTTTTGATGCTTGTCTCTGTGCCGTTGCGGGATGCTTTGTGGCATTTTTGTAGTAATGGCTTTCTTCTGGCGACTCAACCATGCAGCCCATTTTTCTTCAAGTGCCTCCTTATTGTGCATCTTGAAACAGCCACACCACCTTTTTTTTTCAGAGAGTCCTGTATTTCAGCTGAAGTTATTTGTTGGTTTTTCTTTGCATCCCAAACAATTTTTCTGGCAGTTGTGGCTGAAATCTTTGTTGGTCTAACTGACCATGGTTTGGTTTCAACAAAATCACTCATTTTCCATTTCTTTATTAGAGTTTGAACACTGCTGAGTGGCATTCTCAATTCCTTGGATATCTTTTCATGTCCCTTTCCTGTTTTTTACGTTTCAATTACCCTTTCCTGAAGATCCAATTCTTTTGATTTTTTCATGACTCAGAATACAGACATGTCAGTGCAGCACTGGATAAAAGATGCAAGGGTCTGTCAGGAGCCCAGAAATGCACTGACCTTTTATACACACACGGAGGATGGTTACCTTTAGTAGCCATTAAAACCTGTTTGTGTCAACGTGTGTGCATGTTATCAGGCCAAAATCACCAGGGTATGTAAACTTTTTATCAGGGTAATTTGGGTAGTTTCTGTTGTCATTATAATTTAAAAAGAGTAAACACAGTTGTTTTACTATTAATGGCTTCATTAACTAGTTTTTGTGTTATCATTCACATTCTCTGAAGAAATGGCCAAAAAACTCATAAATTTGGCCAGAGTAAGTAAATGCGGCAGTAGCTCAGTGGGTAGAGCGGCTGTCCTTCGACCGGCGGGTCGAGCCCCGCTCGAAACATCCCAAAACATCATAACATCCCGCTCTCCCCCACATTCTGTCGTTGTGTCCTTGGGCAAGACACTTAACCTACATTGCCTCCAGTGAGTGTTCTGTAACACTGATAAATAGCTTAATCTGTGTAAAGCGCTTTGAGTGCCTACTACAGTAGGTGGAAAAGCGCTATATAAAAATAAAAAAATATTATTATTATTATTATGTAGGAGGTCTCTCAACACAACCCTTCACAGACATCTGTATAGATCCAGGTACAGGTTATATGAACTGAACCACCTTCACAAGTCTCAGGATGCAACTGGTCATTAAAAGCCAGCCACATTAGATTTAATCTTGACTTTTTTTCTAGGGCTGACAAGGGCCGCTGTCAAGAAGGCTGCAAATACATACTAATTTCCCATTCTGTAGTTTTCTGGTGATAAAACAGGAAGCATTTGATAAGCACATACTGTACATCTCAAGAATGTGTTCCAGTAACATACAGAAGGAAGTTCAAAAAGAACAAACAAGATGTAGTAAACAATCTCTGAGGATTTATCCAAATGTAGTTAAACTAGGCTACCTGCCACACTGTGCTCCATGTGTTCCTGTAAACAGACGACAGGTGTCTAAGAAGAGACGCATTCATAGCAAAAGAAATCACAGCAACAGCCCAGTGGCTCCATCTCTGTGCACTTAATGTGTTTTGGTCAGTGGGAAAATTCCAGCGCTGCAGCGGGTCCCATGTGGTTGTGGTTTGGGAGGCACAGTAATGTGTTTGTGACGCAACAGGGAGGAAATTGCAGAAGCTTCCTGCACAACTGTGCTTTGTACCACTTCCAGGTGGATAGTGGGCCAGTGGCAGCAAAACAGGACCTGATGAGCGCTATCCTGCAGAGGGACAAGACGCTGCAATGGCACCATCTGGAGGCGGGATAGACACTTAGACACTACATCTTTACAACTCAACCAAGTGGTTTTAAATGTTTTCTTATGGTTTTAAAGTAAATAGTTGGTCAGTTTACTACTAGTTTGGAGAAGTTTGTAACAACAAAGGAACTATTTACCGCAGTATTGATTTGATGAGACTGTTCTCAGTTTTTTCACACCAAAAGTAGTTAATGCTTTTTTGTGCCATTTTCTTAATTTGCACTTTTGCACAATCCTAAAAGTATGATACACATTTTGGCACAGTTAGGCTATGCTATGCTAGGCTGTTATTGTCCTATCATTTATCATTATCTCTTTTACTCTTGTCAGGGTGGCATTTTTGTACACATACAATGTACATACAAGTGTTGCAAACATTTAAATGTCTGTAACGGAGCTGTATAGAATTGGATTATCAGAATCGGCATACCCTCTGTTTTATGGTTGAAAGGCTTATTTAAACTAGTATATTGTACTCAATACACATGCATTTTTCAGTTATTTTCTAAAATTAAGTAACATCTACTTATCCAGGGACTAAAAGTCTAAAGGTGTAAATGATCACCTTAGCTCAAACCTGATGCATTGTTTTATTGTACACTGTCCTTGTTAAATAAAAACAAAAAAACAAATTCAATATAATTTCATATTTGTGTTTGAATGTGTTGACCAGCTTTTGCTGTTGCTCCCTGGAGGCCGCTGTAGGTGCAGTCTTGCCCCCTGAGCACCGTGTATGAACGTATTAGCACTATTAAATAAATTAAACATCCATGAATTGTACTTCTTTGCATCCTCTTCTGTATTAAGTAATTTCTCACCTTCCTGCTTCAAATGCAAAACTTTGATAAGTAAACTTTAAGCCTTTGGTACAACAGTATTCATTTGCAAAGTGAGGTCTTTATTCCCTTTTGTGGGCTTTACCATTATAAATCAACATTTTAACCTTAAAAGGCCATAGTACAACTTTATCTCTAATGTTTTCAGACTCTCTGATGTATAATGCTTCATTATTGTTTACATTATGTGTGGACAACACTGCCTCAGATGTTTTAACCACTTTCGAGTGGTTAAAACCCTAGGATTCATTACCTTAATGTTGCACAAAGAGCTGGGCTTCCACCTGACGTCCTTAAGCAGGTCTATCTGAGTTTCATCAGACCTGTGCTTGAGTATGCCAGCCCTGTGTGGGGCAGGCTGACCAAAGGCCTGTCAGATGAGTTAGAGCGGGTGCAAAAAAGATGCTGCAGGATTATTGACATTCTACCCTCCTCCCTGTCCTTTTTGAGTGAGAGGTGGGATAAAGCCACAGTCCACACCTTACACAACATCCTGAAGGACAGCTCTTCTCCTCTGCAGGCACCACCTAGTGGTAATGAGCTCAGACACCAAAGACAGTTTTTATCAAATAAGAGCAAGACCAAAAGACATGAAATGTCTTTGATACCTCGAGCTCTGCGATTGTTTTATTCTTAGTGTCTCCTTGTAATTTAATTTTAGTTTTTGTAAAGGGCTATTTATTATGCTAACTTTTATGTGAGTGTTTTATCTTTTTTCTGATGTTGTGATTGACGCATTTCAGGATTGGCATGTAATGTTTTCTCCTGCCAAGTCAGTCTTTATTAAATAAATCTCTCTAAATAAATCTCTCACAACCCTGGCTATCAACTTTCTCTGTCAATCCAAGTTTTTTAATTGTCACCTTAACCAATGATCACTGGGCGTGCAGATGCAGTGAACAGCCAACAGTGTTCTCCCTGAAGAAAACGAGGCAGAGCTTGTTCTGCTGATGGCCCTTTACAATGAAGTTGGTTGAACCTACCACCATACAGAGTTGGGTAGAGTAGCCTAAAATTCAAAATAATTTTACCCAAAGTATAAGTAAAAAGTAGTCATCCAAAACATTACTCAAGTAAGAGTAAAAAAAGGTATTTGGTTAAAAATCCACTTAAATAGAGTAACTGTTTGATTGTAATTCTTTTAGAAATGATTTAATCAGACAAATATATAAAATAATGCAAATTCTGGTATTTCCAATTAATTTAATTTAATAAATAAATTACATCTTTATTAAATAACAAATTAAGGAACAAGAAACACAAATTTCCGAATCTCACTTTTTTACATTATAAAGCTTTTGAAACCAGCCAGATCTGTTCATTCTCGTCCGTTTCAACACTGGACACAGTAGCTTCTGACATTTTTCATGTTTTTATTCCTGCTGCGTGTGAAGAGTTTGTGCCATTATGTCTCCACAGTTTGTGTTGGTCATGTAACTGTCTGATTGAAACACAGTCATGTGGACGATCCCCTGGTGGCATCTTTTGGCAAAAATAAAGCATCAAATGTTTACAATAAATATTTTTTTTTAAATGTAACTGGTTGAGTGTAGCACAATGTAAATGAATAAGAGTAGCGTTACTTCTTTACAAATCTACTAACATAAAAGTAAAAAGTATGGTGCAGTAAAACTATTCCTCAATGTACATAATAATAAACATATACTAAAGTAAATGTAACTGAGTAAATGTAACTTGTTACTTACCCACCTCTGCCCCCGGATAGGTCTCTCCTACCCGGTTAGACAAAGCCTAACAATCTTGGTCTGGATCAGTGTTATCACAGCAGGTTAGCAACACGTTGAGTTATCCTCGGGTTTCTCTGTGGAGCTGAGTTCATGTGATTCAAGGAGAGTTGGCACTAAGCAAGCAATCTCATCAAGAGGTTGGAGAATGTTAACATGAAGACTAATACAAAACTACACTAAACTCAAACAGCACAGTTTGTTGAGAGAACATCAAAAAGATACCAAGTAGCTATAGAGGCAGAAGTGTGGAGTCTATACTCCTCCTCCTCCTGAAGAGTGCAGACACTTTTCTGTTTGCTAGTCCCAGCTTTACTTTTCTTCATAGTTATCTCTACATTTAGCCAATGATTTTATGATCAACTTTTTTACTTTTTACTTTCATTTAACTGGATTTTTATGTTTTTACTTATTTTTACATTTTAAACAACACGTTGGACCTGCTGAGCGACTGGAGCCTTTGTATCTATTTATCAACATGTCTGGGGAAAAAACAACAACTACAAAATTCTTTCTGCCAAAATTGCTGAAATATCAACAGGAAATCAGTGTGCTACAAACAAAGATTTTTGCTTTGGAATCTGAAAGAGGACTTCAGGAGATGATCCCGATCACACAATGTGGTAAGACTGTGAATTTAAACTTGGCTGATACAGTGTCATTCCCAAAACTGAGCAAAGCAAAGGGATTTAAACAAAATGCCACCTGCATAAACTTGGTGCCTTGCCAAAGCAGCACTGGATTAGAAAAAAGAATGCTGGCATCACAATGTAACAATCACATATGTAGCATCACCAGACATCCAGCTAAAAACAGATTCCAACCACTGACTGAGCTAAAGGTGAATGAACCAGAAAACTCTGCTGTAACTGAAAAACATGGAGTAAATCAAACTTATTCTATAGAGAACAGGAGACATGAATCTGTGGAAAAGCACCAGGCAAACAGAGACAGAGAATCTATGCCAAAAGTGAAGGACAGAGATATCATGCTGCTTGGAGACGGTGCTGTCAGAGACATAAACAATAGTAGATTTGTTACATGCAGCTATCCAAGTGCTACAGTCACTGATATAACAGCACTCCTCCTTCAAGTCATGTCCAAACACACAGGGATTAAACAGCTGATGGTACACGTGGGTGCAGTTGACACGAGGAAGGGGGAATCAGAAGTTTTAAAAATGATTTCTACAGGCTTTTAGAAAAACGTGAAAACCTGGAAGTGCAATCCTTTATCAGTGGACCACTCCCAAACATCGACAGAAGGATCAATAAATTCAGTCGGCTGCTTGCACTAAATACATGGCTGTCCAAGGCCTGTGAGACTAGAGGAGTACACTTCATTGATAACTTCAACTTGTTTTGGCAACGTGAAAACCTGTTCAAAGGAAAAGGCCCACATCTAAACAGGGGAGGGGTCAGGAGACTAACGGATAATCTCCTGCACTCCCTGAGACACCTAAATGGTTCTGGGCACCCTCTTGAACAAAGAAAGAGTCCTCTGAGAAGCCATCAGCCACTGAATGAAAAAAGCACTCCTGCCTCACCAGCCAAAGATCCTCCTCTGACTGTACCACCATCAACACCTCCAACACTGAAATGGACTCCCCCAATAGGACCCTGGACCCCCCCAGTAACAGCAACCCCTTCTGCGGACCTCACCATCTCTGTCCCATCCCCGGTTTTACCAATGGGATTTCCAGATCACATAGAAATTTTAGTAAAATCTGGAATTAAAATTATACTTCTTACGCCTAACTTGGCAGGTCACGGGTTCTATCATCATCTCTAAAAAAATCACCCCCAATACCACCCAGGAGTACCACTTCTCCACCTCGGCCACTACCTAGAGTCCAATACACCCCTGTCAGACCCCCTCCACCTCTTCCCAGACTAGCGCTAAAAGCCTTGACTAGCATCAAGGTCTATCAGTGATTAGAACACCGAGGGCCTCTGCTGTTCCAGGACTTTTCGTCATAATAAACCACTTATCAACCTGAGGCCCAGGAAGAGAACACTCACCCTTAGCTCCTTAACTACAGTCAGAAGTCACAGATTGGAGAAAAGAGTAATTGTCTAATCAGACAAATCTGATTCAAATCCCCTGCAAACAGATAATGTCAGGTCCTGCTCAAACAGATTTGAAACTTGCAATGTTCAATGTCAGGTCTTTAGGAAGCAAATATTTTTTAGTTAAGGATTTTATAACTTCAAATAAGCTTGATTTTATGTTTTTAACAGAAACATGGTTAGACAGCAGGACTGGAAACGCGGTCCTTATTGAATCCAATTTATCGAATTTCACATTTTTATCCAAAATGCGGGAAAACAAAAAGGGTGGTGGTGTATGTGCCTTTCTTAGGGATAATATTCTTATCCAGAACTTGGGGAGTTTCATCATTTGAGTATGTGTCATTCAAAATGTAGTTGAGGTTTTCTCCATCTATTTTATATGTAGTTCTTTACAAACCACCCCAACAATGTCATGATTTCATTGATGAGTTTACTGAAATGCTTTCGGTTATTTGCACAGAATTTGAACAAATAGTCATATCTGGTGATTTTAATGTGCATGTGGATAATGTTTGTGACAGAAATGCCAAAGAACTTTCTACTATTCTTGATACTTTAGGTCTTTGTCAGCATGTTAATGAGCCGACCCATAACAGAGGTCACACTCTGGACCTGGTCATTACTAAAGGTGTTCATATTTCAGATGTCACTGTGATTGATGTTCTCTATCTGATCATTCATGTGTCGTTTTTCATCTGTCCATAATTCCAAAACTTGCTGCTAAACCTACAGTTGTACATAAGAGACACATTAATGATAACACTAGGACACAGTTTATGGAGGCAATCAGGTTTGAAAATGCCTCATCAGGTCAAGTTGATGATTTGTTGAATTGTTATACTTCAGGTGTTTTAAATGTTATGGACACCATTGCTAAGGGCACAGAAAGGGAATGCGAAAAGCCGAAAGATAATGGCATAAATTGAAATTCTTAATTCATT
The DNA here is from genome assembly GCA_024416835.2 of Perccottus glenii. Classification (NCBI taxonomy): domain Eukaryota; kingdom Metazoa; phylum Chordata; class Actinopteri; order Gobiiformes; family Odontobutidae; genus Perccottus; species Perccottus glenii. Next base: position 11,966,264 of record CM044554.2, read on the forward strand.
ATGAGGTATATAAAGAAAATTTGCATGTTTTCAATCAAACTTTGCAAAAAGCAAGAGAAGTATTCTTCTCAGAGATCATCAACAACAATAGTAACAACCTGCGTGTCCTGTTTGCTACAGTGAACAGAGCAACAAACCCTCTAGCTCCATTTCCTCCAGAATTAGTTTCCACCACTAATTGCAATGAGTTTGCATTGTTTTTCAATGACATGGTTTAAGGCATTAAACATGCGATACAGTCCAAAGGGCATAAAACAACACTGCAGCCACCTAGGAGACACTTGGTTGGTTTAACACATTTTACACCCATTAATGACAGAACAATTGAAAAAACTGTCTCCAGCCTGAGTTCATCCACCTGCTGCCTCGATGTTTTACCCACTAGATTTCTAAAATCAGTACTAAGCAGTTTGTTACCACAACTCACTGAAATAGTCAATAATTCCTTACAGTCTGGAACATTTCCAAGGACCTTAAAAACTGCTGTCATCAAGCCTCTCCTAAAGAAGAGCAGTCTTGATGCTACAGTGCTCAACAACTATCGGCCCATATCAAACCTGCCATTTTTAGGGAAAGTCATCGAAAGAGTTGTATATCAGCAACTTAATGACTTTCTATTACTTAACAACTGCTTTGATCCTTTTCAGTCAGGATTCAGGCCCCATCACAGCACTGAGACTGCACTTATCAAAGTCACAAATGACATCCGTATGAACACTGACGCAGGCAAAGTCTCTGTCTTAGTTCTGCTGGACTTGAGTGCTGCGTTTGATACAGTGGACCATGAAATCCTGACACAAAGATTAGAGGAATGGATAGGTATCACTGGAACTGCCCTTAAATGGTTTCAGTCCTATCTTGAAGACAGGAAGTATTTGTTTCAGTTGGTAACTGTGTATCAGACAAAATGGCCCTGAGATGTGGGGTTCCACAGGGGTCTATCTTGGGACCTCATTATTTAATCTCTACATGCTTCCTTTAGGCCAGTTAATACGCAGCTGTGGCGTATCCTACCATAATTATGCAGATGACACTCACACTACATTTCACTTACAGCAGGTGAAAATGGACCAATCCATTCACTGTGTCACTGCATCGAACAGATTGATGGGTGGATGCAAAATAATTTTCTCCAACTAAACAGAGACATGACTGAACTAATCATCTTTGGGCCACAGAAACAAAGAGAAAGGGTCAGCAGTCACCTCGCGTCTCTTTCTCTAATATCTAAAAATCAGGTTAGAAATCTAGGGGCATTGTATCAGCATTGTATTACCTTAAAAACATTTCCAAAGTCAAAGGGATAATGTCTCAACCAGACTTAGAGAAACTTATCCATGCTTTTATCTCCAGCAGGTTAGATTACTGTAACGGCCTGCTCACTGGTTTCTCAAAACAAGGATTAAGACACCTCCAACTTATTCAGAACGCGGCTGCTCGGGTTCTAACCAAAACCAGGAAGTACAAGCAGGTCACTCTAGTTTTAAAATCTCTGCACTGGCTTCCTGTTGCTCAGAGAATAGACTTTAAAACAGCACTGCTGGTTTACAAGTCTATTAATGGTTTAGCACCAGAATATATCTCTGACATGCTAGTTGCTTATGAACCTCCTCGGACTCTGAGAACATCTGGGACAGGCCTTCTGCTCGTGCCCAGAGTTAGAACTAAACAGGGTGAAGCAGCGTTTAAGTTTCCTGCAGCTAAAATCTGGAACAGCCCAGGTGAAGCAGCGTTTAAGTTTCATGCAGCAAAAATCTGGAACAGCCTCCCAGATGAAGTAAAACAAGCCTCAACTTTAACAATGTTCAAGGGGGGGTTAAAAACCTTCCTCTTTAGCTCCGCCTACATTACAATTTAAAGTGTTTTTTTATCTGCACTCTTCTTTTAAAATGTTTTTTAAATTGTATGTTTCTTAATCTAAATCTTGTAAATTGTCTTTTATTCCTGTAAAGCACTTTGAGTTACCCAGTTTATGAATTGTGCTATATAAATAAAAAGGCCTTGCCTTAAATGTAGCATTGAAATCACACAACTCTACTAATTTGTGGATACCAAAAAAAGAGCGGCCAAAAGAGAAAAAAATAAATGAATAATTGTGTATATTTTGAAGCAGTACTTTTCATTGCCTCGCAATGAGGACCAATTTGTTATCAAATTAGACCAATTTGAATAAGTCATAACTTCCTTGTCATGTATTTATATACAATTGTGCACATAAGTTTACATACCCTGACAAAATTTGTAATTTTTTTGGCCATGTTTTAAATAATAACATAAAAACTTTTCTTTCACTCATAGCTAGTGGTTGGGTGAAGTCATTTATTGTAAAACAATTGTGTTTACTCTTTTTAAATCATAATGACAACAGAAAGTACCCAAATGACGAAAAAGTTAAAGCAAAAGCATCTGGACTCAATTTTCAAGGTTAAAATGTTTTGTCTCTAATTCCAAGAAACTTTATCAATTCTGAGATCAACTGGTAAAAGAGCTGAGCTTTATCTCTAGAGTAAGGGGTTCGAACTGAAACTAACTCTGATTGGACCAGGCTGTTCTGGTCTCATAGTTGTTAGCTGTGAAAGGACAGTGTGACTCCTGATGTGAGAGTCGTTTAAGGCTCAGGTGAGTCGTTAATGTCACTGCTTCAATCAGGTGTTGTTGTTCTTGAGTGAAACTGTTTTGATTTAGGTTTCAGAACACTGTTGTAAATACTAGGCAACATGAATCTGAGGCCACCTCCTCTGTTTAAAGAGGGCTTTTCCTGGCTTCCTTCACACCTCTCAAACCATCTGGCCTCTCTGGCCAAAATTCGGACATTACTGTCCTCAAAGGAATGTCCTTTCTCTTTGAGGTGGAGGTGGACTGCAGACTCAGGTCCTCCAGGGTTGGCTCTTCTGTGCTGATACATCCTCTTGTGAAGCTGTTATTTTACATTTACATTTAGTCATTTAGCAGACTTACAAGTGAGGAAAACAATGGAAGCAATTTTAACAACACAAAGTAACAAAAAGCATAAGTGCACCAAAAACTAGTTAGTTTAAACCCAGCACAGTTTACAAAACTAATGATAGGAGAGAATTTTTATTTTCTTTTTTTTTTGAAGAAAGGGAATCGATAGAAAGGAAGTAGAATTCAGTGTTTGTCAGTCAGGTGTTGACGGAAGAGATGTGTTTTCAGGCGTTGGCTACAGAATCTGCTGATCTTGTAGCAGCAGGTAGATCATTCCACCAATGTGGAACAGATCCAGATCCAGTAGAGCATTGCAATAATCCAGTTTGGACAAGACAAGAGCCTGGACTAGGATTTGCGTAGAGTGCTCTGATAGGAAAGTCTAATTTTCCTAATGTTGTAGAGGATGAATCTACAGGACCGGGTGGTGCTGGCAACATGACTTGTGAAGTTTAGTCGATCATCAATTACCACTCCCAGACAGTTTTGTTTCTCCAACATAACTGTCACTGCACTCTTCACTGAACTGCATAAACCACATTACTTTTTGTGAGAGGGGATCTTGTCTTTAGGATCAGTTTTTGATACAGAGTATTCCCTTGTTTATCCCTTATGTGTCTGGTTTATCTGAAAAACACAAAAGGGTTTTCTACAAACACAACATTCCAGGCCACTTTAAACCAGGGTACACTCTGTATCAAAAACTAACGACTCTCAAATCAGGAGTCATCCTGTCCTTTCATGGCCAATGACTATGAGACCAGAACAGACTGGTCCCATCAGGTTTGGTTTTAGGTCAAACCCCTCCCTCTAGAGATAAAGCTCAGCTCTCTCACCAGTTGAACTCAGCTGAGCTGCAAGAGACAGCTTAAGTCTCTTGGAATTAGAGACAAAATGTCTTCACCTTGAGTCCAGATGCTTTTGCTTTATCCTTTTCTTCAAGATGACCTGGTTGACTGAGAATCTCCACAGACATGTTGCTACCCAAATGACCCTGATCATAAGTTTACATACCCCAGTTCTTAATACTGTGTATTACCATCTTTAACATCAATGACACATCAATGAGTCTTTTGTAGTAGTTGTGGATGAGGCTCTTTATTTTCCCAGATGGTAAAGCTGCCCATTCTTCTTGGCAAAAAGCCTCCAATTTCTGTAAATTCTTGGGCTGTCCTGCATGAACTGCACGTTTTAGATCTTCCCAGAGTGGCTCAATGATATTGAGGTCACTCTGAGATCAATGAGATGCCCAGTCATCTTTAATTTATGCTGCTGTAGCCAATGACAGTTTGACTTGGCATTGTGCTTTGGATTGTTGTCAAGTTCGGAACGTCCAAGTACATCCGGGCCGATGAGTGCAGATTTTCCTTTCAGTATTTTCTGACAACATGCTGCATTCATCTTGCCATCAATTCTGAGCAAGCTTCCTGTGTCTTTGTAGCTCACACATATATAACATTAGCGATCCACCTCCATGTTTCACAATAAGAATGGTATACCTTTCATCACAGGCCTTGTTGACTCCTCTCCAAATGTAACGTTTACAGTTGTGGCCAAAAGTTCAATTTTGGTTTCATCACTCCAAATTACTTTGTTCCAGAGGTTTTAAAGTTTGTCTTTGTGCTGTTTGGTGTATTGTAAGCGAGAAGTTTTGTGGCATTTGCGTAGTAATGGCTTTCTCAACCATGCAGCCCTTTGTTCTTTAAGTGCTTCCTTATTGTGCATCCTAAACCAGCCAAACCCCTTTTTTTCAGAGTCCTGTATTTTAGCTGAAATTATTTGTGTTTTTTTGTTGCATTCCGATCAATTTTTCTGGCAGTGGTGACCGAAATCTTTTTTGGTCTCCTGACCTTGGTTTGGTTTCAACAGAATTGTCCATTTCTTTATTAGAGTTTGAACACTGCTGAGTGGCATTCTCGTGTTTTTATATCCCTTTCCTGTTTTATACAGTTCAATTACCTTTTCCCGGAGATCCTTTGACAATTTTTGCTTTTCCCATGACTCATAATACAGAAACGTCAGTGCAGCACTGGATGAAAGATGCAAGGGTCTGTCAGGAGTCCAGAAACTCACTGACCTTTTATACACACACTGATTACAAGCAAACAGATGACAGGTGAGAATGTTACCTTTAGTAGCCATTCAAACCTGTTTGTGTCAACTTGTGTGCATGTTATCAGGCCAAAATCACCAGGGTATGTAAACTTTTAATAAGGGTCATTTGGGTAGTTTCTGTTGTCATTATGATTTAAAAAGAGTAAACACAGTTGTTTAACAATAAATGGCTTCACCCACTAACTATGAGTGAAAGAAAAGTATGTAAAGGTATTCATCAAGAGACTTCATCATTTCTGAATTGATAAAGTCTCTTGGAATTAGAGAGAAAATGCCTTCACCTTGAAAACTGAGTCCAGATGCTTTTACTTTAACCTTTTTTTCAACCTAAATTAGAAAATATAAAATAAAAATGAAATATAAAAACAAGTGTGCAAAGTGGTGACTAAGGTCCACTTTGTTGTTTTTGTGCATTGTGTAATAAAGTGTGTCCTCTGAACCATAAAGAAAAAAGGTGAGGCAAAGAACAAAAGGTTTACTTGTCATGTGTCTGATTGAGTAGACTTTGATAGCTGATTGGTCCTGTTGAGTTTTACAGTCTCTAAACCAGAATAAAACCATGCACATATTGTATGTGAATCCACGGAATTCTTCCATAAATTAAAATGTTCTTCTGATGAATGACATTAAAAACCTGTCTGGACTGCAAAAAGGTTTGATTGCACTGAGCGGCTGCTAATTACAACCACTACAAGGATTATACAAAACAGCTGCGTCAAATACAACTGAGCGGGAAATTAGACTTTCTTTGTTTTGCAGCCAACCCCTGTCATCTGACGGCAGCAGGAAAATTGCTCAATCAGAGGAGTGTGTGTGTTCACTACAAATGTGGATTGTCGGAAAAGAGCGGCCACAGTACACTATTGTTAAAACAGCGTTGTCTTTTCAAATGAAAGTGCTTGTATCTATCAGTATATACTGTAAGACTGCAGTTCAACTTTTGAAATGCAATGTGCCATGTGGACTTCCCATCTAATGGATCATGGCTAAATGCATAATATATGGTGGCATTGTTAAAACTAATGTAAATAGAACCTGAGCTTAAGATGCTATGGCTCTTTGGTTCATTTGTTCATTATTTATGCAGATGGAGATTTTGTTTTTTACTTTCCATTAAGATAGATCATGCCCCTCCAAAATAAACTCCTAAATTGGTTTGATTATATTAAAACACTATTTTGGAAGAAGTAGTCATGCAAGAGATAGCACTTGCTTCTTGTCATTTAATTTATTTAATATTTTGATCAAATAATATGTTCCAAAAAAAGTTACAACTTACATGCCTTGGCCGCTACGTTTTGAATAATTTGTAAATGTCATGCAACAACAGTTCATGTCAGAAGGACTTCATGGTATAATATTATCTTTAACCACAAGATGTCAGTCTTTTATCATCTTCTGGGAGCACACAGGTCTTTGTTCATGGATGAAGCAGCAGTTTCTGGGTGAGTGATTATACTGTATGATAAGATAAGCTTCAAAATGTTGTTCATGTCAAACACAAAAAAACTCAAAATTTTAAACAGCAACATCTAGTGTTTTTTTGTGAAGATTTCCGATCATCAGGTCAAGATATTTTATAAAACAGACATCTGGGCATAATGTAAATGAATTTCCTTCCACACTTTGTTGGTGGTGACATATATGGAAATAGCTAATAAACAAGCTGAGCAGTGTTTTTCCTGATTTGGATATCCTATATAAATTGATAGAAAGTATAAATAGCTACAGCATTACTCATATGGGAAATATATCCATATATTAAATTGTCAGAAATATGTTTTTAAATTTTGCACCAGTAGGGGGAGTCCTTAACCTCAGATCCATACAGCAGAGCTACAATGTTTTTTTGTTTTTACTTTCATACCCCCCTACACAGCATTTTACATCACAGAAAGAAAATAGATTTGCTAGATACATTATTTAAGTGAAGTTATAACCATTTTTGATTTTTACAGATCGTGTCAACAGTGTCAGTGATGGCTCTGATCATTTCAGGGCCTTTAAACAAGATAGGTATAGGGACCCTAGTTGCATGCTCTTTACATACGCCTCAAACATGGCAACAACAAGGTGTATTAAATAGGGTTGCCAGGTCTAGACATTGGATGAATCAGGGCAGGTACTTTGGGGCCGTTTACAAAACAACGCTGGTAGCAAAAAACAGTTGTTGCTGATTAGCGTTGATACGACGACATTCCAATACGAATATTGCTTTTACACAGTGACACCAAAATGGACAAAAAAATGTAGTACATATGCCAGACCAAAAGGGGGTGGGTTTTCTTTTGCTACTTTTGTTACCCCCTCTTCAGTAAAGTTGTTGGCTGCGCTTGCGTGTTGTGCCTATGACGTCATGGTTTCCGTCTTCAGAGTTTACACAAGAGCGGAGCGGCCGCCGCAACGAAACGCTAACTAAAGTTTGCTGTTTCGAGGTGTAAAAATCAGAGGCCTATCTGAATTACACGACCTGAACATCAAAACAATTGCTGAAAAAGAAAGAAATAAGATAAGAAAACAGGCTGTCCTATTTGTACAGTCATACAACGTCCACTTCTTTTATATAATTCCTTTGAAACTGCTTTTGTCCTAAGGCCAGCTAACTTGTTTAAATTTGAGCCTACTACTTTTTTCAACACATTTTTAAATTGCTATGATCTTTTATTATCACATTTAAATCTAAATCATAGCAGTAACCTATAAAGCAACTCAATTCAATCATACTTTCTTTACGGCAGCTACATTTACACCGGTCACTACTAACTTTTAATCTCTCTAATAAATATTTGGATGTAGCTTGACCCGGTGTGACATTTCAACAAGGCTCTACATTTACATCTTAAAATAAATCTGTGTCGCCTTTTAGCGGCTTCAGCCCTGGCCCTAAAACCATCTGTTCCTTTCTCTTTTTATTTCTCCTTTAACTTTGCCTGACTTAACTCGCCACTGCCAGGAGGACCCATATCATTTGCAAAGGAATTTAACCATTCACCGGCTCCAAAAAAAAAACCACACCTACCCTTAAATAATAGGCCCTTTTTAATAGCCCCACTTACCCTTCTCTCTCACACACACACTCCTATGAATGTTAATGCAATATGGCGTGGGCCTGCTCCGGGGTGGGGACTGACTTGTTTCCAAACACTTAATTCAATTTGTCATCGCCATTCAGGGAGGCTTGAGTGGTCTAATTTGTGTTAATGAGGGGTAATAAAGTCATAGCCCCCTGTATTAGAGCCTGGGGGGCGTGTGCGAGTGAGGGGTGGGGGTAGTAGGTAGACTATTGACGTGGTCTCAAGCGGCCCACTCGCCTGCTCGCCTTCTTGTGTCCATCAGAAAGAGCATGCTGGCCTTTCTCTCCATTGTCTCTAATTAGATGGCTTTTGTGGAGCTAATACGGGGGCCATCTGGTCCGGCGAGTGAGGGAGGCCGAGGTGGGCACCCAGAAGGAAGGGTCTCCTCCTTCCTGTCCTCCCCTCAGTCAATACCTCCAGCCTGCCCTGTCTTATCGGCTGAGGAGCCTTTTCACACTTGAAGGAATTAGGAAGAGATTGATGGGTCTCTGTGTCGGGGTGAGACTTTGAGCAGCACCGCCCCCTTTGTGGCCATCCCGACTGAGAGCAGAGGCAGGATCTGGACACTGGGATCAGAAGTAGGACAATAAATAATAAATGATGCAAGTATTGTGAAAGCAGATTGAGACTTTGTTCTTTCCATGTTTAGTACTGGATTATTGTTTAGGCTTGTTTAGTTTAAAGTTTGTCCATTAGTTTTAAATCTTGGTTTGCCAGTTATTCCTTGATGTAGGCCTTGTTTAAGTCTTAGATTTAGTTCTAGTTAAGCCAAGGTTTAGTCCTGGTTAGCCTGGTTTTAAGTGAGTCTATGATACACACAAGGTCGTTGTTTGGTATGCTTTATTTCTGAAGAGACTTGTTTCCTACACTGTCTGCAGGAGAGCAACATCTGCAACAGTGATGTCACACAAGAAATCACATTTGAAGTGGACATGTGCATTGCCAATGAGAAACAAATCAAGGAGCTGGACCCAAGGGATTACATAATTTCTTGCAGATTAATAAATGATCACCCTAAGAATTGCTCTTTAAGTTAAAGTAAAAATTGGAAATAGTTGTTGCCAACAAATGCTTTGTTGTTACAAAAATGTACATAAACATTTAGCCTGCTTTGGTCTTCAAATATAATTGCTTGACCTGACTTAGTCATTGTCTTGTTAAAGTCTTGCCTGGCTTTGCCCTGGTTATAATCCTGCCTTGATTTAGTTTTGATATATGAGGTGTAGGCCGGCTTTATTCTTGATTTAACTCTAAATGATACTTTGTTTTCGAATGATGCTATTTTCTTGGTGTTTCTCAATTATGTATCATAAGTCTCTTACGTATAATGTATCACATTAAACTCCACAGTATTTACAGTATATAATATATTACTTATAAAGACATTAATTATTTCATATTTTATAATAAAGACAACTTACAACACAAAAGCATTTACATTAAAAGTGGAATTTATTTTGAGAAAAATAGCGTCAAAGGTTGGAGAGAGGCTAATGAGGAGTCTTAGTCTTAGTCACTGCAAACATGTTCCAAAGGAAGGATCTTAGTGAACACTTAATAGAGTTGTGTCACAATGAAAACCCTGGGAACATTTGTGCACATTTAGTTTTGGATGATCAATTAAAGTGACCAGACATTTTAAATGACATCATTTTTGATGTGAAATTTAAATGTTGACTATACTTTTGTGGTAAAGTACTTTAGTCACTTGCTCACTATCAGAATTCCAAACCGTCGCTTGCATTTTCTGTTCTCCTTTTATGATGTCATTTGCTTTTTTTTAGCTAGCTCTTGCAACGTAGCCCACTGAAAAGAAGTTATTTTACCAAATACAGTTACTACCTGTTGTAGTGCTGAGTGATATCTGTTGTGTAACACATCTCGTGTTAACAGATCTGAGTGAAAACCTCAACTTGTATTCTCTAAGTGGCACTGAGTTTGAGCTGTCAAGGGAGTGTTTGTTTTGTTGATAATGTTTGTGTTAGGAGCATGCATGTGTGAACGTGAGCGTCCACGTGTGTGATGGGGGAGCGTTGATGGTTTCCGTCACTCTGCCTCAGTCTCTTTCAAGTCAAGACACAACCCCTGAGTGACCCTGACCAGTTGGTGACTGTGGCTCCTTCACGCCTTTTCATTCCACCCACAACAAACATTGTCCATCTGCCCCGGGACAGAAAAGCCATGTCAAAATGAATAATCAAAAGTTATACTGTGGCCAAAAGAAAAGATCTAAATTATTATATGAGTCATTGCATAAAATGGAAATAAGGCTGCCACAGTTCTTTTCTTGATTGCTTTAACATGTTTGAAGCAGTCCAACACAAGTGTCCTGTTTTTTATTTAGGCAAAAGCTGATCACAAACTTGATATTTGTCCATTGTTTGCTAAAAACATTTCATAAAAAAAAAAAAATGTGTTTCCACATCTACCAAAAGTCTGAAGGATGTCAATAGGATTGACTTTTATACATGTAAGGAGAAAGTCGGCGGGGAATGAGCAGAGCAAGAAAGTTTACAGTTTGAAGTAGACAGACAGAGAGTACACGGCCTCCTTGCTCTGTGCACTCTGCTCACAGCACTACTTACAGTGGTTTATGTGTCATCAGCTCTTATATAGGCCACCTACGGATATCCTCTGGGTGAGAAAATTAAGTGGATTGTTTTCACACATGCAGCCCCTCCAGGGATAAAGTCCGGAAGATAATGTATTTGTGAAATGTATTATGCACCCCTAGCCCAACAAAACCTGGAGGTCTATTACAGTCAGCCAATCACAGCTCAGGAGAGAGGTTCATTTATAAGCTGCAACTCCAGAGACCAACTTATACAATTGTATAATCGATGGGGCAAATTGTGTCTCTTTTCTACCATTATGTCAGTCTGGGAAAATTAAATGTAGATATAAGCCATTATGCCCTTCATCTAAGAGAGGACTCCTCCAATAAATTCAAATTGGAATTGTAATACTCTGAATACAATTAAAGACTGAATGCCAAAATGTCATAGTGAATGCCATAGTGATCTTGCCATTCGGTGTTGGTTTTCATATACTGTATCCAAATCAGTTTTAATCCAAGACCAAAACCCCTCTCCAGTGCTACATCGACTACTGCAGATATTATGTGAAACAATACATGAAAGAACTCAATGTGGATAGAAAGCAGAAGGCACAACACATATCAGTTCATAATCTAATATTCCTGATTGGACCGTCATCCTATAAACTTCCTTGCATGCCATTCATCTTCGTGTTTGCATTGAAATGAGAACATTCCTGACGTGTTTTGTTGGCGCTCAGCTTCATTCCATCCATTTCTTGAACACCAACAGTCCGTCCTGTTGAAATTCACCAAACCCAGCAGGCTTCTGCTCGGACGGCAAGTGCCTTTGAACACCTATTATTTTAGCTGTGAAAGTTTTTCTTGGAATTACACACTGTGCATAACTTCAGAGCGGCTCGCCTCTAAATTCTCTAATCCTGAGAGTCAAACTTCATTAGGGCGTTTGATTTATCTCCCCGCGTTCGGCTGAGTTTTTTCATTCGGCCACATGTTGAGCACAGTCTTCGTGTAATGGTCTTATTAAGAGGGAGATGCTTGCCAAAGAAACTGGCCCATGCGTCTGATAGTGAAATTAGGCTTGAATGAAATCAGATACCATTAAGGAACTTATTAGTCCTTGTCATGTTCTTGTGGGTAGTACAATAAACACCAGCCTCCAATAATCACAACCATCAGGGCTGCAATCATGCTAACAATTGAATTTCCTCTCAGCTGCCCACATTACAGCGGCAGGGCCCAGCGTGATTCACTGTTATTATAGGTGCCTTTAATCTGTCCATTATGTAAGGTGTTAACTGAAAATCAGCACTGCAAAAACATTATTCTGGCCTCTGCACATGGTATTTTATATATATTTATGCATGTGTCCTTTATTTAAAATGGTAATATGTGATGGTGTATACCTTTGAGTGAGGCTTTCACTACTGTTGGAACAACTAGAAGTCATGTGCTGTGTTTACAAGTGAGTCCCACCACTAGGAGTCACCAGAGTCAGAATGTTGTCAGCACTATCTGTGTGTATCTGTATGGCTATATTGATCATAAGACACTGTGACACTTCATAATAACTACAGACTATTAAGCATTAGTTGAGTATTTGTAACAACGTATTCATTTAAAAAGCGTAATTACATTAATAGTCACCATTAAGTCGTAGTTGGTAATGTTTTAGTCTTGGACAACAAGTTAAGATTAAAGTCACAAGACCATAATCTAAACGTCTTGGACTTGTCATGGTCTCAAACTCAATTTTACCAGTCTTGTCTCAGTCTCTGACATCAAAACCATCCAAGACCACAAATGGACAACACCTCTTGAGTCCAAATCAGTTTAAATCAATCAAGTGTGTTGCTGTTGTTTAGATGTCATTTGAGGTGCTAGGTTTTACAAGCAATAAATATTAAATATAATTTTCTTTGGGACACAAGAGACTGGAGAGTAGTCACACATTATTTTACTAAAATATTCATTCCAAATTTCAGAATGAGTAATGATTAATAGCTTAACACACTTCTGTAATTTTTACTAGACATGAATTCTATATTGTTATTGCTATACGTTAATCAATAAAACCTATATTTATAAGTGGTGGTAATTCAGAAACACTGTAAGAATAATGACATCTTTTCTCTGATTGGTGCTTGAATACCACTTCTACACGTCCACAGTGTTTTGGGTTCTGTGTGTCCAAAGCTCTCCATGATTTGCTTTGATTCATGACTCCTTCCAGGAACACATGCCAACTGAAAAAGCCCGTGCCACCACACATTCTGCCCCACCGTGGACACAAACCACTATATCCTTAGATAAATGAGCGAGAACCGCAGAAAGACTCGTCACCCTCCAGTGGGTGCACACACGGCTCCGAACAGACACTCTATCTCCAGGCCTTTTTACATTCCTGCGCCGGCTGCGGGGGTTAAAATAAACGTTACCGCTGAACCATATTGTGCCCTCCCTTCTCTCTCCATATCCTTTATTCACAGGCGCGTAATTGGTAGTCAATTTGAGCTCCCCCTTTGCCTATTGTGGGCACATTTTGCTTTGACAGAGTGCGGAAGATTAATGGCTACGAGCAGCCAAGGGAGGCTCGCCTCAGCAAGCATGAGCGCCCTAAATTCATTACACCAATTTCCCCCTGTCCTGCTCTCCCCTGCTTGTACCCAGAAGAGAGAGAGAGAGAGGGTGGAAACAAGAATGAAAAGGCATAAAAGCAAAATAGTCAGATGGTGTTGGTGAAAGAAAGATGCAGAGAGATGAAGAAAACAAAGGATTAAAGAGACGGAGAGGCCTTAGGGTTGTTCTGAGGTTAAACATAGTCGGCTAAAGCCCTGGCAAATCATTAATGTTTTCATGTTATGCTACATTTTTCTAAACATTTAACCAGTTTCCTATAGAAAATGTATGTAAGTAACATTTTCTATGTAGAAAATCATTGGAAAAACAGTATATAGCTTATTTACAGTCCAAAAGTGTTTATGTCTTTTATTGGTTTGTGAAGTTAGAATTTATTATTTATGTATACTGTAAATAATGTTTAGACAAGATGAGTGCCTGTTTATCATGTAATATAGGATAAGGAATACAAACTTACAAAGAAACACATTTACCACATATAAATAATATTTATATTAAATACACTTTTAAAAACAAACTTTTAAAGAACTATGAACTTTCTTTAAGTTTACCTTTCCAAAATAATAGGGACTAAATGCTTTGACTTTATTATTTTACCATTTTACCATCAGAAACCAAATTGCTCACAACACCTGAACCAAATATCAAAATTGGGACTATGTATTCAAACTGGACACAGCCATGAACACAAAGAGATTGTAAACTTGTCACCATTTGTTTTTCTAATCTAAAGGAAATTTCATCAGCGTCTGTTTCCCTGCTTTTCTTTGAATTCTATGTAATCCTACTGTGATCTTGTACGTAGGCCCAAGCCCCTGCCCCTTTGGCCTGATGTCCAAAAGTGCCCTTTTATCAAAGGCACATTTTAACAAATGGGTATAGCCTGATCTGTATTTTTGTTAATAGATGCAGCACATTTTATCGACTTATAATTACAATGTGGATAATATTTTTGAGCAGCTATACACGCTGGGTCCTCGGCTTACTATGGTTACGGGGACACAGCAAAGGGTCCAAATCTTTAGACATTCACTGACGTTATGGACGTAGAGGCAAGATTTATTTATTTTATCAGAAAAATACAGCTCCTAAGCTCTGTGTCAAAGCTGAATAACACCACTTCATCCTGCAGTCCGTGCTGCTGTTATAATCACAGAATGAATAAAGAACTAAACCAGCACTGGACAGTTATTATGTCAGGATTAGATTCTAGCTCAGAGGGAAGTGAGGAGGTCTAATAATGTGGTGAGTTGTGCATTAGTCTGTAACTTCTTTATTCTGTCGAAAGTTACTTACTTTGTCTCACATATTTGAGTTCTTTTAAACTCATGCCTTTTGCGTTCATTTGAACCTAACGTGTGTTTTTTTTAAGTGATTAAAAATCTGAAAAGGTGTTTGTTGATAAGTTTAAGTCTGTATTTGTCACACATAAAGATCAAAGAGTCAGTTTCTGTGTGAATCCTAAATACTGAACAGAACTATTCATAAGCATTTTAATTAAAATGTTACCCCATATTGTGAAAACACAGGAGATAAATCATTGTAATCTATGTTTTAAGATAAACCTGGAGCCATTGAACAGTTCATTTTTTAGTTAATGCCACTAAAATACTGCATTTTTCTTTGTACCTAATTGTACTATTTTCATATTTCTTTAACAAACAAATGTGGATTTGCTTGAATTTATAGTTTTGTTTTGGACATGTTCCAAAAGTAGTTAAAGGTATAATATACAGGATTTCAGGCTAATGTTGATAAACAAACCCGATACTCAGCCTTTTCCTATCGGTCAAATCCAGTTTTATTTTGGCTTTGAATCAAACTCTAACCTCTTTTTTTGATTTTGTAGCATTTTCCTTTCTGTGAGCTGTGTAGGTGAAAGCTAAAAACTCAAAAACATCCCTCCTCATGTAAACAAAAGGAAAAAAGACAGGACAGTAAATTATCTACATACAGTACGTATTGTCTCCACATTGTTCAAGATGTTGTAGGTGTGGAATAAATGGGACTAGATGTTGGTTAACTAAGCGGTCCTTGAGTGATTTTAGTTGAAGATGCCTGCTCTATAGCAACAAAAATTACCACAACAAGTAATTTCATGAGGTGCCTTAAAGCTGAAAAAATAAACAAGGTAAACCTGGTAAATCAGTGGGATGCACCTTTTGTATTGTCTCCATACAGAGGTGGATCAATGTGGAGGGTCAGGGGGCAATAACTCCCAATGGGGCCCCATTAAAACCTGTCCTTCTGCAACCAAATGCATAAAATAACATTTCAAACTATAAGTTAAAACTATAGTAAAAGTATAAGTTTTAGCAGCAGCAACAGTGTCCACAGCAAAACCTTCATCTTTTACCTGCATTTTATTAGTGAACATGTCTTGTTTTACGTATTTGAAATTTGAGCTCCTGCCCCTCTGTAGCTCTCTGCAAAACCCTGCTCGTAAACTGCTAACCCTTATTTTTGTTTTCAGTGAATAAAATAATTATGCTAATATACTGGACACGTTTTAGAAAATACTGTCTTACTGCATACAAACGTCGTGGTTTCTACATAAAGTTGCTGGTGTTGACTGTCAGATGCTATGTGCCCCCAGCAATAGCACTAATAAACAACGCTGAGGGACTTGTCTCCATGGTGACAGGCCTGTGGTGGGTGCTTTGTGGGACACAACCAGGAGCCAGGCTGGTCACTCACAGGCCGCCTGCCCTTGGCTACCCACCCTCCCCCTCCTGGACACCCCCCTCCTCCCACAACCTTGTGATACTGACACCTACAAATACACATGTTCTGCAGAATGTTTTCATGACTGTTTTCCTTCAACTATTTTAAAACTTCTGAAAAACATACATTGCAAAACACAGTGTCCAGTTTCAATATTTTTTACAATACAAGATGAGTAGGCCTTGTGGACATAGCCAGCAGTGTCATTGGTGTACATTGTTGAAATGGTTCTACCTGACTTTTTTTAAAATTGAGTTCTGAAAGAAACCTGTTCTACTTGTCATTGTCGCTAAAATGGTCAAAACTGTAAACTTCAATATCTTAAAACTGCTCAGAACACAAATAAAACACTATAATCCAATATGTTTGCGCTAAAGACAGTGCTGGTTTGACGAGATGACAAACTGTTGGCTCAAATACCGCTTTGTCTAGTTGCAGACTTGTGCTGCATTGTATGACTCCTGATACTCTGCCTTGACTGGTTCCAAATACACTGCTTTCTGGAAGTTTAATTTGTCAGGTGTACGCCTGGTTTATTTCAGCCATCTGTAAAAGTACTGGCACATCTCTTGAAATTTTAAACTGATGGTGGTAAGCTAAGAGATACAACTCTGCTCCAACTACTATTATTTACTGTCATTATTTATTGTAACCAAAATATATGCATTCAAAAAATCTTCAAAGACTTGATTAGAGTTGCCTTTTGAATAACAGTACAACATACTAGGCTGCTATGGGGAAAAGGTGATGTTCCAATCCCAATCAAAGTTGATTTCCAACATTTGATGGTGGCTGTTGTTTCCAGCAGGTCGACTCTCTTTTTTAAGCTGGGCTGAATTTGACAGATTAACACAGCAACGGTTCTGTGTGATTTGGCCTGCTGGGTAATTTATGTACAGTCTACGGCTCAAGGTTTTCCACTCTGCACCTGTTCAGAACCTACTTTAAGTGCAGTTTCCATGCTCTGCAGAGATGGTGACAGTGAAGGTGGGCGCACAGGTCACCGCTTTAAAAAAATCTGTGAACCAAGCTTTTATTTCACTCTCATTTTGAGCCGTACAAGAAAGGGAGAACTTTAAGGAGTTTGAGGGAGGGGGTTAGGGGACACTTCCAGGCCATGCCATAAATCAGAGAAGGCGAGATGGATTCATTGATAGAGAGCAACATAAAAGCACTCGATTATAATGTAGACAAGGTGTGTAGGTTTGCTTCTCTGCTGCTGCTCGTTTCTCTTTTATAAGATTGCTGCGGAGACAGTTTGCAAGGTTCCAGGAACTTTTGTAAAGATATTCCAAAGCCTTGTTTCAAGGTCAATACACATAGATAAGGGGCAGGTGTCTCCAAAACGCATACCCGTTGTTAACCCCTTTTGAATGTGGTCCATCCATCTTCTTCCGCTCAGCGGGTGCCGGCTCTGAGGGGCAGCAGTCTAAGCAGAGATGCCCAGGAACTTCCCCCTCCCCAGACACTTCTGGTGGAATCCCGATGTGGTGAGGTCCCCTAAATGTAGAAAACTGCTTCTGCCCTCCTCCAATTCTAAAGTTTGAAAGGTTCTGTATGAACACAACACAAGACAAGGCTTTTCTTCACACAAAAAGCAAGCCTCTACAGTGGTTACTCGTAACAAACAGTGTCACTCTGACCCGAGCCGTACCACTCAGGAGGAAACTACCTCACATGTTTCGTGTTAAGGATTCCCCGTGGCTGGGAAGAGTGTCAGATGAGAAACACAGCAAGTGAGGGTGAGGATTGTGAGGTTTATTGCAGGGCGTCGAGCCAAAAAGTCAGTGGGTGCCGAGATGGGTAAAAGCAAGTGTTCATAAAGATGTCACAAGAAAACTTCAGGAGACACCAAGTCTCAATTTCGGCCAAGATGCTGCCAGCCAGATGTGGAAGCCTGAAGCAGCAGCTGGATCGCAACCCCCGACTCCACGCCAAATGTGAAGCTAACAGGCACAACCCAGCAGCCCTTTTGAAGTCTGTGCCAAGATACGTCCAGACCCTTAACGACTTATAATTTATTACAACATCGTCCAGCCAGGCTTCAGAGGTCGAGGTCTGTCCAGTCATATGTCTGTCTGTCCTCTTCATGTGTCTTTTTTCCAAACCTCCTTTGCTCTTCTACTCCTGTTACTTTTGTCTTTTTCTGCACCTGTTTAACACCTTGACTCTATTTATGACCTTTGTCAGGCTGCTGTTAAGTGTCTTATGTTACTGGTCTTTGTAGGCGCACAGCTGGCTGAGCAAACAAGAGTAGGCCCCATCGGACTTCCCAATTTCGCCCTCAACACTTTCCTTCTAATAAACAGTGTCAGACATTTACAGAAAAAAGCTACACAATTGTTAGTATGCTTTACAAATCTTTGTGGTTTTTCATTGCTTCCGATGAAACACACATGCCCTTACAGACAGAAATTTTCAAAGCATTTGGTATAATACAGGATGTATAATAAATACATACAGTACATTGTGCATGTTTCTTGATTGCCTACAAAGACTTTTTTTGGGAAACACTTAGCAGAAAACCCTGACATTCATTATTGCTGTTCCTTGTAGCTACAGTATATCCAAACTTCTTCCACCACAGCTTTTTATCATTTGAAATCTTTACAGAAAGCCAACTGCCAAGTTTGTAGCCTGGCCTGAAATGGGTCTGGATATCTATGACAACAAATACCAGGTGGTAGAAATTCTATTGGACTAACCCTAACTGTTAAGAATTTGAATTATTTCTGATTGTTTTTCATTACGCTACTCCAGGCACTTCATTCTGCGCATGTTGGTACCACCTCCGTTCTCTGACTGGTATGTTTATCTGTGCCCAATAGTTCTGCCCCATGGATATCCAACTCAAAACAGACCAAACTAGTTATTTGGATAGATCAGAAGTGGGGTGGTCGTTCAGTCCATCTATGCAGAAACGATCTTTTCAAGCTGTTGCTCCCAAACTCTGGAACAAACTTTTTTTCTTACGCTTGTTGGACTCTGTAGATGCTTTTAAAAGCATTATTGTTATGTAGACTGCATAGTACAGTAGCTATTTTGTGACGGAATGATGCCCTTTAATATATCAATGGGCATTTTCTACAGTCTGAATCATGTTTTTTTTTTTTTTAATAAACAAATTAATCAGATCAGATTTTAGGACATATATAAAGTCCTATTCGAACAAACTTCTCCTGGAAAATTCTTATCACAGGAGGTACCGTATTCTGTCATGTAGGTCTGAGGCGAGCTCTGGTTTGGGAAGTGCGGGAACATGTTCCGGTGTGTTCCCTCACAATTGAAGCCCTGCTCATGGCACATAATTTGTGTACAGTTCTTTTCCAAAACCTGTTGATTTGACCATTCCTAAAGCACTAGTGTCGATGATACTTTAGAAGACAGCTATCTCTATACCTTACTAGACACCAGTTATTGCTCTTTATAAAAGCAACCTGTCTTCAGTGTAGTCTTCAATATTGCAATATAAGGCATAAAAAATCAGTCAAAGCTATGGCAGACACACTGAGTATTGCCAAAGGAGTGCATTCATTCTGATGTTTTGTGCGTTAAGATTTAGGGACAACATTTTTCGGTTTCCAATTTCTTTTTAAAGTGAATTTACCATGGGATAATTCTACTCGATTTGTAAATAGACAACTGTATGTTGGTGTTTTGATTTGAATGTTTAAAGGGGTAGGCAACATTAAGTTTCAAACTTCAGCCTACACCCTTTCGGTCAATGTAAATTTTTGATTGAAATTATTGTATTATATTCTTTCTTTTTTTGCCTGAGACTATGACTATGTCCCTGCAAGGCTGCCATAGGAGCTTACAGGCGATAAAAGGGTGGTGTGTTATTGCAATGTATAAGACATCCAAAATCACAACCTCCTTATCAAAGACAAAAAGTAAATAATTATGGATATATGGTCTGTTAAGACCTAATAAAGTGCAGAACAGTTGGAAGTGTTGACATCCAAGTCTTTCTGCTGATTCCAATTTGACAGCACAGTCAATTCTACTCATTTAAAAGTAGGATTAGCCCACTTTGAAATGCGATAGTGTATGGGATTAATAGCTTGTACATTTCTGTTCTCATGCTGTTTTATGTTTTCAAATGTTCCCTGTACTCCATGCCTCAAGTACAAAGAAAAAAAAGTCTTGTTTTGTTGATGTTAAACGAAAGTAATGTTTGACCTGAGAGTGGCTTAGGCCGAGACCAGATGGCCTGGTGAATTAATAAAGAAGCAAGAGTCTCGTGAAGCAACACATATGGAAATGGCAAATTCCAAGGGGATTCCCAATGTCTTTATCTGAAACAAGTGTGCAACCACAACATCTGACAACGACGACTCAGGCATTATGTGAGCAAATTAGTGCCCGTAAAATAATTTTGCTCACTTAACCCATCTGTCTGCTGTCAAAGCTTTCAGGCTTTCCCAGTCAACAGAAACAAAATGTACAAAGGAGAAGTGGGAAAAAAAAAAGAAATCAAAGAAAAATATCTGGCAAGGAGATTTACAGCCTTGGTGAAATGTTTCCACTCTTGCTCGAGCAGAAGCAGCAGTAAGTGTTTAGGACCTTTGATGGAGTAGAGAAGGTGGTAGGGCCTAGGAATGGAGTGGAAGGGTGATCGCTCAAAATGGCTTTATGACTCTTGTTATCGGGTCTAAATAAATCAATAAAAATCCCACTTAAGGGAAGCTTACATATTTCATTCCTCAGCTGGTACTGATAACTGTAGCCCGTTCAGGCCGCCTGCAGCTTTATGTTTGAAAAGTCATGATGCTTCAATTTGTTTAGATATGGCTCTTGATGTGGTGCAGGTGTAGAGGCTTTGAAGAAAGTCCCAACAGCCCTGAGGTTTAAGAAAAATCCTCAGCCCCCTACGGTCAAGGAATACTAACTCCTCCCCTCCAGTACTGCTTTATTAATTTGCTAAAAGAATTGCACAACGTGGCTAAATATGCAGTATTTGAAAGAGCATGCTAAGTGCCAAAGGCAGGTGTTTTGACGTTGTGAAGATACTCGTCTGTTATGTGTTTAAAGCTGACAAATAGTGCAGAGCTGAAACTTTTTTGCTGTGGTCACATGGGAATATAGCGTTGAGTTATTCTGTGGCCTGATAATGAGCTTTTGAAACATTATAACTAATATATTATCAGTTGAGAAAAATGGTCCAATTGAAATTTACAAATCTAATCTTGTTTGGTGGTTATTTAAACTAAACACAAATCAGAGGTTTTCCATAAAGATTGGTGTTGAACCTGTTTTTATGGAACACCTTTTTGGGCCCAGTTCTATTAAGGATTAGAGGTACACATCAATCAATACACATCAATCAAGATTAGATCAGATAATAATATTTTTGGCATTTGTATATCTTGAAGAATAGACTTCCCCTCCCACACTGCAATTTTGTCTGTTGACGACGAGCGATTGATTAGTTGTGGTAAAGTTGATCATTTCGGCTTTAAATCTGTGGTTAAAAGTTGCACAATCAAAGATTGCCTGTGACAGTCTCAGAGCATTCAAGCATTCAAGCAATAACACTTATATTACACAACAGGAGTAATATACTTTCTTAGCAGATATGTATATAGTTATAGATAACCATATATATAACAAACATGCTTTAAATGTTAAAAATGTTAATGACTTCCAGAACACATATTTAATGATTCTGGAAATGTTATGTTAAAACAATAACCACAATACAAAGACAGTAGTTTTTGGCTTTTTAGAGCATAAAAACAACTTACTTGAAATGGGTTTGTTAGTTGACTTTAAAAAACATCATCAAAATCTTTTCAGTGTACTTTAACAACTTTAACAATGTTCAAGGGGAGGTTAAAAACCTACCTCTTCACACTTTTTAAGTGTTTTTTATCCGCACTTTTCTTTTAAAATGTTTAAATATTTCTTATATTTCTTAATCTAAATCTTGTAAATTGTCTTTTTTTTCCTGTAAAGCACTTTGAGTTACCAAGTGTATGAATTGTGCTTTTTACTGCAAATAAAATTACCTTGCCTACTTAACCTTCATGCAAGGATAGTCAAAAAAGGTCAAAAAGAAACATGAGTGTGCTTCTCCACCAGCAGTGCTCAGTTTGTCTTCTCTGGGCAGTTAAAAGAACAGTAACGTGGAATTACAGTACATTGTCTCATTCCAGTGGATTATATTGAGTTTTACGTGTCTATCTTTCCAAAATAAGTGTATTTTTTATTATTATTGTTCCACTTTGTTTAAATATAGATAACAATTAGTGGTTTTATTTCTTCACTACTATTTGATGTTTGTCCATGCAGCTTTCAAACAGATGGGACTCTTTTATCATTTCCAAACTGAGGAAGTATTTATTCTGTCAATGAAATGTCAAAATAAACCAGGGCATCATGTGAGATCTATTAAACAGCTCAAGAATGCCTATTTTTGTGTTCACTTAACATTTGTATTTGAGTGCCTGACGTAACACGTGTCACTTACACATGTCTGTGGTTATTGTTTGGCATTTTACTATTGCCCTGATTAGTTTTATGCTCCGTAGAAGAAAGGATGACATCTTCTTTTTGTCAGTTAATTACAAGTGCCAATTGTGTTTGTTAACACCAAGTACAGACAGAAAATTTAAATCTATTTTATAAGATCAGATATAATTTTGTTGGAACTAATTCTCACAGTGAAACATTACCTCATAGATGTGTGTTTTAGCCACGAACCACTGAAGCATTAAGTAATGTTCCTAATTACACAAATACCACAGCAGATAGATAAGCCAGAGCTTGTGTGTTTTGGATAAACAAGGGCTGAATGTGCAGCTTTATATGTGTAAAGCAAATAATCAAATACTCTTTTAACAAAGTACAAGAGACTAGGGATTTCTAAACATAACACTCGGCTCGTCTCAAGTTACTTACAAGCTATTCTTCATGGTACACAAACTATATGTGTATGTCCACAGTTCTATGTATGAAAAAAACCTTTCTGCAGAATGTCCCAAAGCTCAAATCTGAAACTATCTAGAGCATTTTTCAACCAGTTGTTTTGACCTGTAATCAGTAACAACTAAATAGTAACAACTAACTGGAACTTCACCAAAACTTTTTTTAAATTAACTGACTCCAACACAGACGCCACATAATTGGTCCATGTTTGAACACACAACAAAAAGTGAGGTCCCACTTCCCACTCCAAGCTGGTGTGTAGGGATGAACAAGTTGGGCTGAATGGGCTGAATGTGGGTCTGTATGCGTGTAATGTGAAGGGGAAATCCCGTCTTAGTGGACAGTAAATGACAGCGTGTGGTTGTGTTAGGACATGCTAAATCCCAGATCAGTAGGACATGGGTGATGCCTCCCACATCCCATGCCTGACACAGCGGGGGGTTCCTGGATGGCACTGCAGCCCATATGGCACATCACTCAAGCGGGTCGAGGGCTTTTCAAAGAGACCCGGCAGCAACCTGAAGCGGGGCTGTCTCCACAGGGGTCAGCGGCCGTCTGGGCAGAGAGGCCGCGCTCCTGCTAGTCTGTGAGAGACGGACAGATCCACCCCCTCACATTCAGTCCAGTCCATGTATAGCACTGGGGCCGCTGTGGTCTGCTAACAGGCCGGGACCATGACCTTGAGAGGTCATGAGAGACAAATGAGAAGACCTCGACACAAGGCTCACTAACCAGACTCTTATTTATGACTGCACTTGCTATTATCATAAGCTGTTATTCACTTGAATAATAGCTTTACTTGTAAATGTATTTAAAAAAAGGAACAAAATGACAATACAATATTTTGCAATTGTTTATGATAACTAACTTTTATTTTCAGCTTTTTACTATTTTAAAAACCACTTTCATTTATGTATCTGTCACAGTATTTATATTTTAAGAATATTAAAAAATCATATGCTTTAATAACAAGTATGAAATGATGTAACATTATGATGCTGCGTGAAATAATAAGGATGCAATTATTGTGTAATACAAAACAATAAAAACATTTAAAAGAAATGTATGGATTTGTTCAGGCGAGAGCAAAACCTGGAAAAAAGTTCTTAGAATATGGTACATTTTAAATAATTGCATGGACCAAACTGCCCTTAAAGTTGAAACTTAACCATCTTGTGTCAGTCAGTTTTGTCTAATAAAATAAAAAAGGAACATGTATGTATGAAATATAACCAGAATAGAAAAAAATTATATTTAATTAATTGGCAGTCCAGCT
Source organism: Perccottus glenii (assembly GCA_024416835.2). NCBI lineage: Eukaryota > Metazoa > Chordata > Actinopteri > Gobiiformes > Odontobutidae > Perccottus > Perccottus glenii. The sequence continues at coordinate 11,990,526 of CM044554.2, forward strand.
AATTTGGTTATTACTTTAATTGTGTATCATTAAAGTACCTATTTATAAATCATACGCAAATTTCAGAGGCAGGTTGATTTTTCAGATGTTTTCTCAATGACAGTGTCTTAAGTACTTTGCTCTACTTTTTATAATCTTAATTATTTTAATTTACAGTCATCAAACAGTGTCGTATAGAGACAATCAGAAACTGACAATGCAGTACTTAGTTCAAGTACTTATATAGCAGTACTGGAGGAGGTCAAAAGATGACAAGACTCCAATTCCAAAGCTTTATTAACAATCGTTTTTGTTCATTGTTAGATATAGAGTCTACTAATAGCGTAAGCTGCACAGAATTGAAAACATTTGTTGGCCTGGGAATCTCACACAAATGCTCTGATGGCTGTTTTCCCTTATCCATTTGTATATGGGATATTTCTCAGAGTTGCAGGGGTCAGGGGATGAACTGTGTGGAGAATGTCAGGAAGGGAGAGTGTATAGATTCAGTTTCTCTGAAATGGTGTTTACGAGCCTGTGACATTATCCACAGCGACAAAGTCTCACATCTGCACAGACTGTCAGCTGTTAGAGTCATTCACCAGCTGCAGTCCAGAACAACCTTGAGTTATCACTGAACTCGAGCGCACCACAGGGAAACACAACTATTTTTAAACTCTAGAATGACAATTTATTTAAGAAATAAATGAGTTAGGTACAACTGTTATTTAGTCATATGTAGATAATATGCTTTTTAAAAAAATACTGTATGTCCAAACTGTTCTCATGCCATTCCTTTCCCCAGATTTGATGGATTAATAGATCAGGGTTTTGCAGACTTTTCCCATCATTTATCCAATAATTACTTTCAAATCATAAAGTGCCTGGTTTTTACAAGTCTGACATGGTTCAGAGCAAAAGTGCCCTTGTCTCAGATGTCTGGCTTAATACTACACATGGAATAAAAACCTGCTCAAATTTGACTGCCAAGGTTGACTGGACTTTTTTTGCTTACTTCCTAAATGTAAAATTATTTTTAGGCCAAGACATTCACACTACATATTGTACCTTAGTGGTTCTGTAGTTGATTTTTTTTCTATTTTCATGATGGGTGTTGTTCATAGGTCCTAATGACAGATGCATAATTACTTTGCTTTCAAAATAGTTTTCACATATTTCATTTCTAACAATCCTTTTCCAAACTGCCCATGTTATTTCACACAAAAGTAATCTATTAACCCTTAAAAGCAGTCAAATTACAGTGTAAATTGTGTATTGTGTAAAATGTTGTTGTATACAGTATATTTCAATAGTTATGATCACATCAGTCAAAAAAAAAAAAAAAAACATTTAGAGCTTCATACAACCCAAGAAAAGTTCATTACATCTAGTTTAAAGATTATGTACCTGATTTTTATTTTTATTTTTAGTTGAGGAATATGATTTCAACCCCAAATAGTATATTGTAAAAGCAATCATTATTGAAAAAAAAAAACAAGTTTTATGATGCCATCTACTGATAATTATAGGGGATTCACTCAGTGACTGAAAACATTGGCCATTCACATGCGAGCAAACTACATGCTCGAAAAAGAAGTGCTCCTGTTGGTCTACACCGGCTTGTGATCTGACGTTCCAGGGAGGGTAATAGCCGCAATAAAGTGTATTTTCATGACTAAAAATTTATTTTTAACACCTCAAAAAAGAAAAATATCAATCAAAAAAAGGGGTGCAACAAAGGAAACAGAGATAATTGCTGTCCTGACGCTAAAGGTGCATGCTAAGCTAACACTAAGCACTAAACTTCAGTTAGGTATGCTGTATTAGTATTTTGTGGAGGAAAAATCTGGTCCGGTTAAATTTATTATTTTTCGTTTTGTCGTGGAACCTGCTCATTTAAACCTAAACATTTGATGGAACAGCTTTTGTATTTTGGCATTATGTACACTAAAAAGGGAATATTGTAAGCTGTTTGAAAATTGTATTGGCATCAGAATAAGAATAACTGTGTGTCAAGTGTGTGTAAGTTATATGGAGTTAAATTGACTTAAAGAAATTTTTGTTATGTTGACTTCAGGTAATTGAGTTATATTGACTTCAGCAGTATAACCAGAAATGAAACTACTGGCACTTGGATTTGATTTAGAGAATTCCATTGAAAGTTTGTTTACAGTTTAGTTTGCTGCCTATAGGGCTGAGTTGTGCTAGAATCTGGAGAACACAATTAATTTAAGAGACATATAAAATCATGAATGTTAGAGATGTATGGAAGGAATAGTTAGGTGAGGGTGATAGAGTGGGGTTTAACGGTGATTGATAGAAGTGATTGTGGTGGGTATGAAAACATAGGGGATTTAAATAGAAAATATCATAAATGATATCTTTTTATTATTTCTCTCTCCTGTGGTTTTGTGGGTGCGACTTTGGTTGCCTTGTGGTTTTATATATTTATGTGGTGTTTTTTGTTTTGTTTAAAAATACATTTTGAGATGGGTAGGCAAAAAATTAATTTTTGGGACTTCAGCCTACGGCCTTTTTGGTCGATGCATTGTATGATTCCAATCTCTGGGGTTTCATCTCGAAATAGTTACGGTTTCTGGGGTATTAGTCTTCATGAATCTGGATGGGAATGACTTTTAGCTGCAGGGTGCTCTTCTGTACTGCCGCTGACCTGAGTTTTGACTTCTCTCTGAAGGGCGTTTGGCAAAAAGTGAATGTCTCCACGAGGATCAATAAACTCTACCATAATTGTAATGTATTCTGGAGGATGTCCTGAACGGAAAGGGGCCAGGCACACACCAGAGTGTCTGTGCTGCTATACATGGCTGTAGTCCTTGTCAGCATTTCCCCTTCTGCTCTCTTTTTTCAGCTGCCCAGTCGCTCAGCTCGCCCTCTTTTTGGGGCCATCATGAATCATGGAAATTGATTATGCTGTCAGATCTCAAATCCCCCTGCCCAGGGCTTGACCGAGCTGTGTGTGACTGCAGGTCGGTCAAGCCTGCTTAAGGGATGCACTGCTGCTTGCCCTGGAGCAGGACCAGTGAGTCTAACTCCCCCTGAAGGGTCACGCAGCTCTCCACCATGGCAAATGGAAAGGGATCATTCCCGTCTGTGGAAAGGAATGAAGACGTCCAGCCTCAAATACCAGCCGCTTCTGCTCATCCCACTCACGCAGCTTGTTTTGTAGCCTTCCAGCACTTCAGCACCACTTTGCTTCTGTCATCTGTCTTCATCACTGCGCTATGCTAATGGATTTAGTTCTGATTCATCATCGACTTCCAAGGAAATTCTTGGACAAGCCAAGAGTGTCATCAGAGTGCAGGAGGAGGGCCTGAGGTTTTAAATAACTGGGCCTCATCATTTACATTTTAGAGTGATCAGAGAAAAGGAAGACACAATATACTGAATTTGAAAGATTTTTTGGTTTCAAAGCAAAAGTTTGAGGCCAAACCACACATTTCCATAAACTACAGATTCTTCTAATTTATCATAATATGATACCCTCCCTGCATATAAGATGGTGGGTATAATGTCTAGACAGTTTATGGTTTGGGCACAAGCTGGAAAATTATGCTGACAGTGAGATGGGGCCTTTGTTAGTTATGAATGTAAACCCAGCCATGAGTTAGTATTTGTCCTGTAACCCTTGCTGTTCAACAAGAAATTACATTTGAGACACCAAGCAAGCTTTTATACATTCAAGTCCATAACAGATAAATTAATTCCCTAGAATAAATTGATAACAATCAACAAACTCAAACTCAAACATGAATAAAAGGCTAAATAATCTGAATACTATACTTTGGATACAATGGATTGTGCTTTATCACAGAAACAATTTGGAAAACATGGCAATACAAATAAGTAACATTCTTTCACCTTACATCCTGATATTAATGCTAATTGTATTGTGTAGTATTGTCCCAGTCATGTCCCCCTCCACACTTAAAGCTACAGTGAGGCCCATTGTTAGGGTGAATATACACCAAAACACCAGGAGCGACTAAAATGTCCAGTGACCATTCATTTCCTGGGTGAGGAAGCAGCACACGAACAAAGCAAGTGACGCAAATCCAGCGTCACAAAACAGGATTTGATCGACACCTGAGAGGAATAGGTCCAGCCACGGCTTGAAGTTCCCGCCCCCTGCCAGCGACTTGAGGGCTGGCCTTGAGAGCAGAGCTAAGGCAAGCAATTTTCTCGCTTTTGGTGTGAACCCAACCTTCTGTGGTGTTTTTTTTTTTTTTGTTTTGCCCAAATAAAACAAGAATACAAAGAAACAGGATGGTTGGCCAGACAAGATTGGGGATATTATCACATTTAACAAAAATATATATGAACATATTAATAAACATTTAAAAACATATATTTTTATAGTAAGTAAGAGGATAAGAAACACCATTTATACCAGCTATCTTGGCCCATCACCAAAAAAAAAAACAATCAATCATTTAACAGTAACATATTGCATAAACTATAAACATGGCCTGAATAAGATGCTTATACCATGAAGATTGTTAACTCTGCTCTACACTTTATTCAGTACAAACAGCACTGATCCTTTCATAGTTCAAAGTGAAAGTACCCTACTGTGTGCAGTTTATCATCTGAGCATTATATTTCAGCTTGTTCTGGAGCACTGGTGCCTTTGACTCTGACTTTTCCAACTCCCCTTAATGATTTCTACAGATTGTTGTTCTTTTTTATTGTGTAGATAAATCTGCTGTAACAAGCTGAAAACACCCATAAATCTGGAGCTGGGCTCATGTTGCAACCAGAATTTAAGGGTCAGTGTCGCTATGGCAACGCATCAATCCTTGCATGGGCCAAAGCTTGCTCTATGAAAGAGGTGAGTGTCTGTGACAGTGTTACTGTTGTTATTTTGAGCTCACCGTTAAAGTGTTGTGGAGCGACAGAAGAGTGAAGGCCCAATTAACCTCCTCCATGACGGGTCACTCTGGGGGTCACACTGCTGCGTCAGTCCACCACAAACTTGTTACTCTAATATACCTTTACCATACAGACATTTATTTTAGTAGACCCTGGAAAGTTTTAAGAAATGATCATTTTATTTCTTTCATTTCTTTGCCCAGGAAACAGGAGGGGTCACGTTGGGGTAAAGTGGTCTAGTGCAGAGGAAAACAACCTTCCACTGTACACCTGCCACAACCTTCCAACTACAGCTTACACCATTAAAGCTTTCACTGCTGTTTTGTTCTTACACAATGTCTCTTACTGCAAACTTTTCTTTTTAATATCCACAGTTATGACTAAATGCATGAATTTTATTTCTGTAGCATATTTTTTGTATTGTACATGTATGTTTATTTGTAAACTTGTGTTTTGTTGTAAGTCGGTATTTTGTTTTTTAGTTTACCTCACTACTGCTCTTAAAAGACTAGTGCATTGTCTTCCTGTGGTACCTTCTGATAAAAGTAAGTCAGAGTACTCGTGCGTTATTAAAAATTAAAATCTCCTTGTGTGTGTATTGCAGTTATTGTCGCTAATGCTGGACACGGGATGGCCCACCCGATTATCTCAACACAGCATATTGGCTCATCAGATACAAAAATGTCCTTCTGGACAGTAATTCAGAATTTTGCAGTCGTTTCCACCAAAGTGGCATTGTTTATGATTAGGAAAAAGCATACGTAAAATGTAAGGGTTTACTGTTTAAAATGTCTCAAATTCTTTTAAACCAAAATAGACAACACTGGAGAATGAATGCCTTAATCCATTACCAAACAGTCAGTAAAAAGAATGTGGAAAGAAAAATGATTGATGAGATGTAAAATACAAAATAACTGGCTCCTGAAAAGAACTTGCGTCTGATTGATCCACTGCCAAATGTTAAGTTTGTGATTGTGCTCAAGAACAACTGGCAGCCATTAATGTGAGTGTAGTGCAGACAGATGAACGTGAGGATGCTTATGCTGAACGGAGCATGAGCGCCGTCTTTCAGCGCCAACTCTGGTTTGTTGCTGGGACACCTTGTTGGGAATGATCTGCATCAAGTAAAAGGCCGCTACAGGAATCTCCACAAACTCTGAGCAGCTGCAAAAGAAATGTTCATGCTCCTTTAAGTCTAAATTAGATTTCCAAAATGTCTTTCAAAAACATCTATTGGGTTTCGTGCAAAGGTCAACTGGTCAACTAAAATCTAAACGGCAAAAAAGTGCTGATCTGGAAGGGGCCTAATCTCTTTTTATTGCAATTATGCAGACAAACATTGCACTTCTAAAAAAAGGCCCAGTCCAGCTATGTGGCAATGAGAGTGCAGACCAGTGAGGGGCAGGGGTGTGGCTGGGGGGTCAATAGTGAGGTGCACAATTGCACAATTTTGGATTTAAACATTTAATTGTGTCCACATTTAATAATATACACAGACTGGTTGAAGCAAGGAATAACAATGAAAGTTTTTTAATAAGGAACTTAACAAAGCAGGGAGAAGAGCACACGCTGCCCATCTTAATAGTTATTACCTCCAATATTTCTAAGTGAAATGGAAATTGGAAAGTGCTGTTTTAACCAATCAGTGTCTTGCACATGAAAAAGGAAGAGAGTTGCAGTCTAATGTAGACTAAGGAGAATAACAAATAATTAATTGAGAACCTACACCAACAACTGGTGTAAAAGTACCATTATGATACTAATATTAATAATAATATTCATAGACTAACTTTGATTGTATATTCCCTTTTTTCCTCTAATGAACTGATACATTGCTTCACTGATTCACAGGCTACTGGGTTCAAACTCCATATTTGTATTCCTCTTCCAACAAAACCAGACAGAATTACTACACAACCCAAAGAAAAAAACATTGTGGACTTCAAACATTCCCATCTATGCAACCAATCACATAAAAATCTGACTGATTTTCACATACTACAGGCAAATCTTGAATTGTTTGAGGTAAAGTGTGCTAAGTCTCCTATCAGCAGCTCTACACTTGATGACAGACTAGCTTGTGTTCATATACTTTTCTATTAATAGTGTGAGATCTGTTTTTATTTTGCATATATTCTGCTGGCCAAGCTGCTTATAACTCTAATCAAGCTTTCATCAATTACTTATTTGCTCCTCGCCTCGCAGATCAAACGCTGCAACCATCATTCGGGTGACATCACTCAGGGCCGTTTGTCATTGACAGAAATAAGAGTGCAACAGAGAAGGGGAAGTCGGCAGTGGCTCTCAGAGATTAATGGAAAACACTCAGAAATGCAGCCATAAATTGTAATCAGATGTGAAATGTCTTCATGTGTTACTGAGAAGAAACATGCTCAACGAGGGCAAAATAACAATGGAATGAATGCCGCATGCTATATTGGAAAAGTACGCCTACAAAACAGAAAGTGTGCCTGAGAGGTAAAGTGAAGTAAAGTGACAATATGAATCAGTGTTTGGTTTCATGATTGCAATGTGCTTTTGTGGATATGGGCAACATAAAATATTACCAGTGAGGCTATCATTAGCTTGCCCTCATATAATGTCAAAAACAACAACCATGGGCAATTCATTTGTGTTCTCATTTATAGTATTTTACCTACATTCAACTTGGACCCTTTCTGAACTTGAATTTCAATCCATTCTTTTTCAATTTTCCAAACTAAGTCTACATTAGATCAGTTTTGACTTTACTGTTTTATATGTCAATTTAAATTGGTTTCTCAATGGTTAACACTTTGTGTACGCCTACCTCCATTGAATTAAAATGTGAGTTATTGATGCTGAATTTACCAGTAGAAATATGATGAGCAGTCTCTGTCTGCCCCGGGTCGGAATGTGTAAATGGGGTGAACGGAAGCACGATGGAACGCGCTTTGGTTCAGCCAGGTACAAGAAAGCGCTATGTAAATTCACACCATTTACCAGTAAGCACTTAACATCAAAAGCAACAGGTCGCTCACATTAACCAAGTCATTGACAAAAAGAGGGAAGTCAAGTCTCTATAATATATCTTGGACCAATTTCTCCTGGCTGTGTTCCAAATCTTATATCATTGACTGTTGCTCCAGCAATGTCACTCCTCATTTGCATAGAGTCTGCTAAACTTTGAATCAAACTTTGATGTATTTACTCCACTTGCCACACAAGCATCACCTCTTTCTCCCTCACGTGAGTGTGCATTGGAAATAAATGACTCGCATTAGTCACTTGTGGCGTTGTCCAGTGTCTCTCCAATGTTTTCTATCTAATGTAGAATCATGAATAAAATAGCATTTTTGCAAATGACTGATGTAGGAGAACTTTCAGTGCAAGTCAGAAAGCAGAACCATTCACTCCTCCACAGAGATCCAGGTACGTATGTCTGAAACGCAACTCAGGAAACCTCCAAATGTGTCATCACTTTATATTTCTCAGAATGCCTTCAGTGTATATTTACCCCCATTCACAACCAGTGATGCCAGTAACGCGTTACTTAGTAACGCGTTACTCTATTCTGACCACATTTTTCAGTAACGAGTAATCTAACGCATTACTATTTCCAAACCAGTAATCAGATTAAAGTTACTTAACCAAGTCACTGTGCGTTACTATTTTTGTCATTTTTTTGTCAAGAAAGACATACCTTGTTCCCGTTCTAGCTAGGTGCTTAATTATCCACTCCTTTCCTTTAGAACTTAATGATTTCGGAGCGTTTTAAAACGAGATGAGATTACTTCCTCCTGACTTCCGCATGTGCGTCTCGCTAACCAGTCCCCCCCTTTTCTAGACTCGAAATTAATGTTCCACTATAGAGGCGGAAATAAAAGGCTCATTACATTTACATACAGAGGAGACAAATACAATAAAGTACAAAATAAATTATTACTTATTTACTTTTCCCTTAGAGTTAGTTACAAAGGAAGACTGCCTTTATTTTTTATTAAAACAAGTATTTATGTTAAGTCAAGAGAGACTGCCTTTATTTATTGTAAAAAACATGTATTTTTTCAGGAAATAGTTTTTAAATTCAACTTTAATTGTCAGGAGATAGATTGTTGATGTTACTGTAAAAAAACACTATAAATAAAGTGATTGTTGGCAAAACCAGTTGTCATTTTTATGTTGTCGACAGCTGCTGAATGTAACTAATAAAGTAACTTGTAAAGTAACTTAGTTACTTTTAAAATCAAGTAATCTGTATAGTAACTAAGTTACTTTTTAAATCAAGTAATCTGTAACGTAACTAAGTTACTTTTTCAAAGTAACTGTGGCAACACTGTTCACAACTTGCAAAGATAAAAACATTAGATCTGACCTAAGATACAGTATAACGTAGTGCCAGGTCTCTCTCTCTCTCTCTCTCTCTCTCTCTATATATATATATATATATATATAAATATATATATAACTTTGTCCTTCACCCTCCATATATATATATATATATATATATATATATATATATATACAGTATTGTTCAAAATAATAGCAGAACAATGTGACTAACCAGAATAATCCAGGTTTTTTGTATATTTTTTATCGCTACGTGGCAAACAAGTAGGTGCAGTATATTCTCAGAAAACAAACAAGACCCAGCATTCATGAGATGCATGCTCTTAAGGCTGTGCAATTGGGCAATTAGTTTAAAGGGGTGTGTTAAAAAAAATAGCTGTGTCTGCCGTTGACTATACAAACTTAAAACTATTTTGTACAAACGTTTTTGTTTCTAGGATTTAGCAATCCTGTGAATCACTGAACTAATATTTAGTTGTATTTCAAAACTGATTCACATCTGTGTGGCATGGAGTCAACCAAAGTGTGGCATATCTCAGCTGTTATTCCACTCCACAATTCATTTACATTTCTTGGTTTTTCTTCAGAAATAGTATTTTTGATATCACCCCACAAGTTCTCGATTGGATTAAGGTCCGGGGATTGGGCTTGCCACTCTATAACATTAATTGTGTTGGTTTGGAACCAAGACTTTGCTTGTTTACTTGTGTGTTTGGGGTCACTTTCTTGTTGAAACAACCATTTCAAGGGCATGTCCTCTTCAGCATAAGGCAACATGACCTCTTCAAGTTTTTTGACAAATGCAAACTGATCCATGATCCGTGGTATGTGATAAATAGGCCCAACACTATAATAGGAGAAACATGCCCATATCATGATACTTGCTTTACTGTCTTCACTGTCTTCACTGTGAACTGTGGCTTGAATTCAGAGTTTGGGGGTCATCTCACAAACTGTCTGTGCTGGCTTCATCCTTAAATAGGGGCCACCTGATTCACACTTGTTTTTTAACAAAATTGATGACCTCAGTGATTGAATGCCACAATGCTATTTTTTTTAACACACCCCTTTCAACTAATTGCCCAATTGCACAGCCTTAAGAGCGTGCATATCATGAATGCTGGGTCTTGTTTGTTTTCTGAGAATCTACTGCACCTACTGGTAACTTGTTTGCCATGTAGCAATAAAAAATATACTAAAAACTTGGATTATTCTGGTTAGTTATTGCTATTATTTTGAACAATATTGTATATGTATAAAGCTTCAATTAGAATAAAAAAATATCTTTCAGTAAATGTAACTAAAATGTCAAATGTATAATGTATTTTATAAACTTGTCCCTGTCTACTGGCACCGTTCCTTCCCTCTTCAAACAGGCTGTGGTCAAACCCCTACTCAAAAAACCTACTCTGGATCCTGGATGCCTAAATAATTACCGTCCTGTCTCCAATTTACAATTTTCTCCAATTTTTGACTCCACACTATCTCTGCAGCAGCACATTAGTGAGGTCACTAAACTGGGCTTTTTTCACTTGAGGAATATCTCAAAAATTCGCTCCTGCCTCTCTTTAGCTAATGCTGAAATTCTCATTCATGCATTTGTCACATCCAGGCTGGACTACTGCAATGCGTTATTCTCTGGACTGCCGAGGAAAAGTACTCACAGACTACAAATGGTCCAAAACACAGCCGCCAGACTTTTAACAAAGACCAGGAAGTTTGATCACATTACTCCAGTCCTGGCTTCATTACATTGGCTTCCTATTTATGTTAGAGCAGATTTCAAAGTTCTCCTGTTAACATATAAAATCCTTTGTGGACGCGCGCCCTCTTACCTATCTGACCTCATCACCCGGTATACTCCAGCTCGTACCCTTCGCTCTCAGGACGCTGGCCTCCTTCAACTTCCTCGAGTAAAGAAGAAGTCTGCTGGCTACAGAGCCTTTTCTTATAGAGCCCCATTTTTATGGAATGGGCTCCCGGCGGAAGTGCGGCGAGCTGACTCTGTTGAAGTTTTCAAAAGCAAACTCAAAACATACTTATTTCACCAAACGTATGGACACTGATTGATAGGTACACGTTTACACTGGTTGTAGCTGTAGGTACACGTTTACACTGGTTGTAGCTGTAGGTACACGTTTACACTGGTTGTAGCTGTAGGTACACGTTTACACTGGTTGTAGCTGGAGGTACACGTTTACACTGGTTGTAGCTGTAGATACACAATAAACCGCTCATACTATTATCACATCTACCTATTACAGTTTTTTTTTCTCTTTTCTCCCTCCTCCTAGGGTGGACGCAAACCTCTGACCTGCTGGGTGATGTGTGCCCCCCCACCCCCGCCTGACCTCCAGTGTGAGGGCCCCACCCCATCTGTCATCTACCTTAATGTTGGCTGCGGCCCATCCACTATTGCACACTCAGAGTGGACACTGGACACTGCCAATTTAAATGTTTTTATTTGTGAATATGTTTGTGTATTTCTATGTATTTTTCAACTGTCCTGGACACATTCCTGCACGGCCTGTCCGTCCTGGGAGTGGATCCCTCCTTCTGTGGTTCTCCCTGAAGTTTCTCTCTTTTCCCGGCTGGGTTTTTTTGGAGTTTTTCCTTACCCTGATGGAGGGTCTAAGGACAGGGGATGTTGTCTAGTGCAGTCTGTTAAACCCTTTGAGGCGACTGTTGTTGTGATATTGGGCTATACAAAAATAAATGTCTTGTCTTGTCTTGTCAAATTTAATTTCTCAAATACTAGATAATTTAATTAAGTATTAGAAATTCAAACAATTAAGTTGGTCCAGTTTTCTTTACGTTGAACTTGTTTCACTGGTTATACAAATGAGGCTATTGTTTTTGTTTAGTAGGTTTCATTGTACTTTTGTCTAAAATTGCTTGGAGATTATTTGTTTATGTGTCAATGCATGAGGACACCTCTATTGTTGCATGTGCCAAAGCTCGTCAAACACAGCATGATGGCTCCTTCATGCAGAAAAGAGTAATAATGTGCTGTAATGTGTGCCATCCACCTCTAATCTGAGCTAATGAAATTGTCATCTGACACTGCTGTTGGAGCGCAGGGGGAAGACACAATCTGTAATTGCCTGCATCCAACCCTTCTTCCCCAAGAGGGCTATCCATCACCTAATCTTTTATTTCCATGGCGACAGGAAATTCAGAAAAAAGGGAGAAAAACTGTATGTGAGCTAATGTCCCATGGCGACTGCACTGGGGGCTTGTGCTTGGGGTAAATAATAAAGTATGCAGCACTAGGTTGTTGTTTCATAAAAAATGGATTAAAAACAAATTTAGAATGAATTCTAAAGGGAATATTACAAATCTTTTTTGTTTACAGATATTTGTATAATGAGTACAATAAATGTTATATCCACACACATGCCTCTGTGTTTATGTTTTCCTATCCACTTTTTTAACAGTTATGAGGTTTAAATAAAGATTACTGTTTTAGTCCACCATGCATAATTGCAATAATTTCTTATCCAACAAGCTTTGGCTTTCAGGATTTACTAGTTAATTAGGATACATTTGACTAAATAGTGTCTTGTTAATCCATGGTAGAAAATCATGTTGTAATAATACTAATAGATTTGTGCAGAAAAGGAGTATAGCAATAGCTACATTTCAGGGACTTTCACACCTGCACTGTTTAATTTTGGGAGTTTTTAGTTTGGTCCAAACTAAAGCTTCAAATGCTGTGTCAGTGGGCTGTAGTTCACACTGAACAGCTGCTCTTTTGTGCTGTAAAAAAAAAGTAATCTCAGCCTGGACCCTAATTGAACAAGATCTGATTCTTTGTGTAGTGGGATTTAATGCACATTTAATGAAAGTTCGGACTCTTGGCTAAAGTGCAGGAAGTGCCTAACCTTGCACTGCAGCTGGATTCTCGCGAGATTTGGGAGTTTCCAAACTCAAAAAAATGTAACTGCTTCAAAGAAAGTAGTTGAGGTCCAAACCCTGGCTAAACTCTTGTGTCCAACGATGTGGCAGCACTGACAGGTCTGGGTGAGTTTTAGGTTTGAAGATGTAGCGCCCGTTTTACTGTTATGAACATAGACAACATGGATCTGCTCAGGTTGCATAAAACTGTGGTTGATAAATCATTTCACCAAGTATTAATTTAAAGTACGTGCCCTTTTGTAAACAGACTTATAGAACAGATTACATACTATGGAGCAGTTCTTTCTCAGACTATAAAGCACACAGAAGCAAGACAATAATTAGAATCATGTACTTAAATGACTGCTATAAACATATGCATTGCATGAAAATACAAGAATAGGTTTATTATATGCTCTGTTCAGCATGGTTCTACAAAATAACTGGATTTCAAGTGCCAGCAAAAGTGCGGCAGTAATATGATATGTTTTGAGGACGGCAGAATGGGTTTCAAAAAGATAATGGCTGGACTCATACTGTACATGTAACCGCTATGCACTGTAAAAAATAATAAAAACATTCAAATAAATACAAAAAGGGAGAAGGAAGCACAAGCACACTTGTATACATCCTTAGAAGGCTCAAAGTACATGCAGATGTTTTACCAAGTCCATAACAACATAATGTTTTGTTAATTCGTGTTATTACAGCATAACTGTGGAGTTGCAGTAATCCAACTGTGATCAGACAATGTTTTTTTTCACTATGTGGGAGGTTTGAGGTGTATAATGTGTATTTTGATATGCATTATGTATTTATCCTGTGCAAATACAAACTGATTAGTAATTCATATTGTCAGAGTATGTTTATTTATACTGTTTTATGGCCGTTGCAAACAACAATCCCATTAAATCAACCAGTCTTATTTTAATTGTTAGCTGTAACCCAAGTCAAGCCTGTCACATTAGTGCAGCTGTAAAACTGCTGTTTATTAGTGAAATATGTGGCTGTCCTGCTGTGGAAGCCTTGTATTTATGTTGAGCGGACCTAGCAGACGCCTCATGTGTCTCTCTGCTTCCCCCCGCGGACCACTTTAAAGGCATTCTAGACTGATGTGAGGGATATCGTAAAGCAAATGATAAATTTGTTGCCTGTCAGGAATGCCCCTGTGTCTACGACGTGCTCCAGGAGTCACACAGGAATGCCATATATCCCGGCTGATTGCTACTCCCCTCTAGCTGATGGCAAAATACATTACATCATTAAAGGTATCGCAGGAAATAACTTAGGCTTTGTTCTTGCTATTGTCCTGACATTGAACAGCTCGTTTGATGTAATAAAGACGTATGCTGAGAGACAGACACTGAACATGTGTCTCCCACTCTTTGGCAAATACATATTCATCCGTTCGCTGTTTCCTCTTTTTAAGCCATAACATCTTCAAATAATTTCTGGCAAATGCACAAATCATTTCAGCCATTGTTGCATTAAGTGAGACATCATTTTAATCTATGTTTGCTTTTTTACTGTTGTTTTTCTTTCATTCATTTTGGTTTAGCATAAAAATGATAGTTATCTTAAAAAAACATAAATATCATGTCTGTAGGTTGTTTTTATAGTGTTCTGACGGAAACACCATGAAACTTGGGAGAAATGACAAACAAAAAGAAAAGAGGGGAACAAATGGTCATACCAAGAAAAACTATAAAAAAAAGGTGCATTCTAAACTTATTCTTGTCTTTTTTAACACTGTGACTTTTTATTTTCTCAGATGGTCGAGCTGCCCAATCTTTTTGGCAAAAAGCTTCCAGCTTCTGTAAATTCTTGGTCTGTCTTGCATGAACTGCATATTTGAGATCTTCCCAGAGTGGCTCAGTGATATTGAGGTCAGGAGACTGAGATGGTCAGTCCAGAACTTTCACTTTATGCTGCTGTAGCCAATGACAGGTCAACTTGGCCTTGTGCTTTGGATTATTGTTATGCTAAAAGTCTGCAGTTACACACGTCTTATTTGTTTTTTATTTCAAATTATATATAAAAAACTTTGTCCTTCACCCTCCGGGGGTGGTCTCATCCTTCAAGCTCAGGTCCTCCTGGGTGCTTTAGGGTTCTGCGCAGTATATTTGCTGTTCCTAGTACTGCACTTTTCTGGACCGAGATGTCACTGCCCCCAGTGCTCCGATGACCACGATGACCACGATGACCACTTTCGCCTTCACCGTCCAAGACTTTTCCAGCTCTTCTCTGAGCACTTGGTATTTCTCTAGTTTCTCATGTTCCTTTTTCCTGATGTTGCAATCACTTGGTATTGCAACGTCAACCACAACGGCCTTCCTATGCTGTTTTTCCACCACCACAATGTCTGGTTGGTTCGCCATTGCCATTCTATCAGTCTGAATCTGGAAGTCCCACAGGATCTTGGCTCGGTCATTCTCTACCACCTTTGGAGGTGTTTCCCACTTTGACCTCGGGGTTTCCAGTCCATACTCCGTACAGATGTTCCTGTACACTATGCCAGCCACTTGGTTATGGCGTTCCATTTATGCTTTCCCTGCCAGCATCTTACACCCTGCAGTTAAGTGTTGGATTGTCTCAGCGGCCTGTTTGCACAGCCTACACCTTGGGTCTTGTCTGGTGTGGTAGATTTGGGCCTCTATTGCTCTGGTGTTCAGGGCCTGCTCCTGTGCAGCCATGATCTGTGCTGTCCTTCAGTCCGGCCCGTTCTAGCCATTGGTAGGATTTCTTGATATCAGCCACTTCAGTTATGTTCCGGTGGTACATCCCATGTAGGCGTTTGTCCTCCCATGATGGTCCCTCCTCCTCTTCCTCTGTTCCCCATTGACTGAGACATTCACTGAGCACGTCATCTGTTGGAGCCTTATCTTTGATGTACTTGGGTGGCTCTCACATTCACTAGTCCACGGCCGCCTTCTTTACGGCTAGCATACAGTCTCAGGGTGCTGGATTTGGGATGGAACCCTCCATGCATGGTGAGGAGCTTTCGTGTCTTAATGTCTATACGACGTTATATATGATATATATATATATGTTTTTTTTTCTTATACTCTCTTCTGAATATAATCACCGAGTGGTCAAAAGAAAGCTAAGTTGCTTCCAACCCTCCACAACAGCATAGTGACCTTTCTTGCTTTCTGTAACCTTCTAATTCTAGTCTAAGAGGTCATTTGCATAAGAATGATGGTCAGAAAAAGGCAGGTACGCACAAAGCCACCCAAAACGATGTAGTACATATGCCAGACCTGTAGGTGGTGGGTTCTCTTTTTGCATGCGTGTTGCACCTATGACATTATTGCTTACATGAGAGTGGAGCGAAAGCCGCAACACAATGAGAACAACTCCTCGGCTGGAATCAAAAGTGCGAGACCGGCCTCATATGTCCATCTTGTAAATCATTTTGTGAATGCATTGGCAATAATTATGCATGTTTCACTTTGCCTACTTTAGCATTTTCTTGTGTGAACAGACGTAACAAGGGCTGAAAAAGCCACTTTAACCCACAGAGGAATTTTCCGTTGTTATATTGACAATCCGTGTTGACTTATCTGCCAATAAGAGCATCTTTTATTCAAATGGTAAGTAAACCCCCTCTAAGCAAGTATGTGATGTGGAAAAAGGAGAATATTCTCATCTATTAAAAATCCAGAATTGTAAGATTTTATCTGCAATCTAAACAGTTTTCAGATGTTGAAGTTATAATAATGACATGTGGCACAAGTTTCTTTTGGATAAAAAGTTTATGGATACATAAACATTAACCTTAAACAACCTTTATAAGTTCCCACGTAAGAATGTTGATAACTTAATTAGGATTGAACCTAGGAGTCAACATTTAGTTATCTGTATTAGTTTCTCTTTATCAGAGACATCTACTGCACAAATTCTTTTATACATCATTTACTAAGTTTACACACTTGAAACACATGAGTAAATCGATCATCTAAAATGGCTGCCACAGTAATATACTACTCCGGATTCCTCAGTCTTTGGAGGAGATTAGCAGATTTAGAGCTGCACTTTCTGATTAGATGGCGTGAGAAATGTGCCTCTGAGGTTCAAGGGAGCAGGGAGCCTGGTGGGGCCCAGTGGAGCTCGATGTAGCCTGATGGGGCTCGGTGTTGCCGCCTCTCCGGCTGCCCTGCCCCTGACTTTGGGGCGGCTGCTAATCCCCCTGGGCAGAGGTAATAAAACTCCAATTTCTACTGTACCTGCCAGCTGAGCGTCTGAGTCTGTTCCAAACACAGGGAGCATGAAATTTCAGAGGAGCCGTATCAAAGCGCCAGCCCCTTCATTATGACATCAGAGCCTCAGAAGTCAACAAGCATGAAGCCAGGCTGGAGCACTGCGTGGGTTCACAGCCTTGAAGGGCGATCCGGCACTCTTAAGACCAGTGCAGGAGGCTAGTACAGCGAGGGCAATGGGGGAGAAGGATTACATCTATCACCATGCATATGTGCTCACATCTAAAAGGACTGCCACTCTGGGCCCCCAGCAAGTGCCCAACTGTTACGATAGCCTAGACAGTAATAAAGGCTTTGGCGGTATCATAAACACAGCGTGATGCTGGGTATCAAATACTTAAGAGCCTGTGAGGGAGATCTGAGGGCTGGCCCAGAACACTCCTACAAATGTAAACAGAGTAATGGCGATAATTACAGCTGGTGGAGGCCCACATCCATTTGTCATCTTAATAAACGCCTCTTAAGACCGTAAAGTAAAGCTGAAGAGCAAGAACTGCTATAAAACCACAACGAGCTCAGTGAAATATAAAAGTGACCAAACACTAGTAACTAGTGTTACTGTTTATAGTTACAGTGCTCCTCTGCCAGCCAGTGTCGGCTTGCATTCAACTCTAACCCTCTTTAAGAACTGTGAGTGCACTTTTTAACTTTTTGACATGATATTTATGTTTTTCTTTTGACCCGTAATTTTAACAATAAAAGAAAAAAACATATACAGTACATTTAACTTGCACTTAAAGGAGTGATGTTTTTGGGCCTTTTTAGCGTCATCTGGTGGCAAAAGTTCCAAAAGTACAACACACTCTTTTTTAGGGCATGTGAACAGCTATGAAACCCTGCATGAACTTCATTTTGGCTTTGAACAAAACCAGGATAAAAAGGACAGATGGAGATTTCACATCAAACCCTGATCCAAAAATGTGTGCTGCTTCTCCTGCAGTAGTGCTCAGTTTGTCCTCTTGACATCTGAAGGAACCCAAAGCAATGGAACGTCTTCTGGGTTCAATTAAGCTTTAAAGAGTCTTAAAGAGATTTGATCATACACTCATGATAAATGTTGACATTTTAACTACATTCTATTTTGTTCGACCATACAAATATGGATTCATTGTAATGATGAATAAAAATAGTAATACAATTTGAATCCAGTTCAAATGAAGCTGGAGTCTTCTTATGTAATTAATCTGTAAAAATAATATTCTCCTTGTTTGGTAGAGATTGGAGGCTACCCTTTGATACAATCTGATTTAAATAAAAGTAACTGTGTTTCCTTGTGCTGATATCACACTCACTAACACTCTCTGGTGCTGACAGAAGACCGCTTCATGCATGGCAACCATTAGAGTCAGAGCCAGTGAGATGGCCCATTGGAAACAGACTGGTCTATTCAGGAGAGTAATTAATCATTTGGGCAATTATTAATCCTGTGAGTTTCCGGGTAATGTTTCACAACGAGAACCATCACATGCAGGGATTCTGTTGGCTCTGTCACAGCAAAATAAATGTATACTATACTCATTTTAACAGATTTACATCAAGAATAAAGATTAAAGGGCCCAAGTCATTGCTGAGTATTTTGTAAATGTGACTCTTTTAGGTTAATCTGTCAATTACATAGTACCATCTGGGAAAGGCTTCCATAGAAAGTGTTTGCAAAGGGCAGGTATGTTTACTGGCCGGTGTTTGGATTTATCATCCAAACAGAACAACGCCATGTTGTTTACATTAGTAACGATAAAACGGTTGCTACATCTGTAAACCTAAAACACGCCCAGAACTGTCAGGGTCACTAGCCTTTCATTGTATCAATCAAAGCCGGGCGGGATGCAGACGCTTACAGTAAATGACAAGGATACTTCAAATGTTGTTACAAAAGGGACCAGATGGCCACATTTAGTCCTTTCACACCGGCTAGGCTAAGTGTTCCAGAGACTAAAAACCTTGGTGCTCACTCTTCAACATGCACCAGTTTGGAACCAGTTTTGAAACATGGATGCTAGCCAAACCATCAAGACAGTAAACAACTTAAAGCAATAAAGCTTGGTAAAAACAACTGTTTAATGAGGCTAGAAAATGTCATGAACCCTTAGTTTGTAAAGAAGAACCAACTAATGTTTGGTTGGGGCTAGAAACCAACTTTTTAGGGTCTAGCTCCTGTTTGCTTTTCCAAACTGGGAGTGTGCTGTCTTACTATGTGATGTAAGTACGCCAAGTATCACATAGACCCCTTTTACAAAATATCTGACAGTATTTTTAATAAAAAAAATCAGTGAATTAATTTTAAAAAAGCTACTTTTTGACAAGAAAAGTGTATAATTTGTTCTTTCAAATTAGTCTGGACTGTAGCATTGAGTATGAGCAGGGTTTCTTTCTGCCTGAGGTAGGAAACAAAATACTACTTTTCACTCAAGTATGTTTCTTGACAAATATGATAATTTATTAGCTTTCTCATCAAAGCTGAACAATCCATTTCTTCCGCGGCTGGCCTGAGTGGACACACATGCTAATAATTCAAACTGTTTCCACAATTGTTTAAAAGGAAATATTGGAGACATTTAAAACCAGCATCGACTCTAGACTGGAATGTGCTTTAATTGCCGTCCTTGGCAAAGAACAACGTCCTGAGTATTTGATCTTGCCCAGTGTTGGCACTGTTCTGAGCAGCACGCCTCCATTTTAAACGTGGCCAGTCACTCACTTCCTGCCAAATCAATGAAAGACGGTAATTGTTGATGATAACAATGACTGAGCACGCTCCGTCCACAGTCCAATCTGGCCAAATTCTGATCATTTCTGCGGCTTCCAAAACAACACGTAGCCCACATTAAGAAGCAAAATGAAATTCCTCATGATGGATGACTTTGGGAGGCCTCTGCGCTGGAACGGCCGTCCAGCGCCTGGGACAAAATCCCAAATCTGTGCATAATGGCTTCAGCTGTCGTGTCAGTCACCTGAGCTCACTTTGGCATTTTAATCGAAGCAACAGTAATGAGTGACTCAAAAACTGACCTGACAAATTGATTTGGAGTCCCATCTGATGAGCCCTTACATGAAAGCTTCTCTGTACACAAAGCCAAACACTGTCACGGAAAGAAATGAAGAAATGCAATAAGCAGAGATGCAATAAAGCGGCAAACAAACCTTTGATCAATAGGGAATGTATAGAAAAATGAATGTGAACTGCTTGATATAAAGGGACAATTTATCTAATACAGCTGCAGGTTGGGAGAAGAAACAAGATGGACTGAGCTTAACATGCAAGCACAGCAGCTGTTTAAGTGCTTCAGACTAATATTCATGCAACAGTGGGTGCATGCAAACTATCTTTTAGCACATATATCTATAATGTACAAATAAATATGCCATTAGAGCAATAGTACACAATATTTTTTGTCATTATGGACACTGTGTACCATCTTAAATAATGCAGACTAACATTGTACAGTACCAATACATGACATTGCATTTAGCCATGGAAACTCTGATGCCTATCCACATAGCTTCTTGCTTTAATGGGTGGTATTAAAAAAGTATGTATTTTTGCACAATGATGTGCCGTTTTGAAGAGGATGATATTGATGCTTTAAAAAAATATACAGTACTTTGCCAGTTTCGTATGCCTCACCCAATCCCGGAAAGAGGAGTAATGCTATACATACCATACACAGATTTTAGCGCTGTTCCATAGGCTGTACCTAATCTCCAGAGAGTAAAGCTGTCGACATTTGAGGTTAAACAAGTACAAGCTCCAATGCCTCCAAGTTCAATGTAATAATTTTGGAATCTGGACAACCCTAATTACTAATACTAGAAAAAAAGGTTAGTCTTTAGTGTTATGCGATCCCATGAAAGTGAAGTTAAAAGCGCGTTTTTTGTCTCCAATTTTGTTGTGTTCATATGCTTTGAACTCGGAAAGTGGAAAGTCAGATTATTACTGTTGCAGTTCTGAAAATAATTGAGTGAAGTTGCCTAGTTTATCAAAATTTGAGGTTTAAACAACTCAGATTTAGGCTTACATTAGCTCCTTTCCGCAGACAATGACAGAAGTCCAGTTTGACCGTCTGGTGAAGCTATGAGCACATTCTGAATAACCTGTGCATTTTAATGTACAGAGTCTGCTAAAGGTTTGCCATTTACCGTCTTTCTTGCTGAATGTGACACAAAGCTGACCCACATTCGGCTGTGAGAAATTCCCATCAAGTCAGGGAACCTTCAAAGTAATTTAAAGTCAAAGAAAAATACTTTTAAATACTGCTGGGCATATCATTTCTCTTTGTTGTGTGGCCTGTGAACAGTATTGTGTTATTCTTATGTTACTAATACACATAGTGACAAATAATGATAAATGTGTGCTATTTCAGAATTAATGACACTGACACGTTAACCTCTCCAGACCAGCCAAGTTTGTGTTTTAGCAAGACTGTGATAATTGCCGTGTGAGCACATCAAAACCTGTTTTAGCTATATCTTAACAAATTGGAGGGAACATGTCAGCCTCCCAAACTGTGTTCCAGAACATAGTGAGCCCAGTGAGCGCGGACGCTCACTTGGGAGGCATTCCACTGTCACTGACACACCGACTCTTTATCAAATTGTGTCCGACAAACTCATCTCACATTCTGCCTCTCAGTGCTGGCCAGACTCCCCGGAGGAAATGTCTTGATGTCCTATCTGCCTGCCTGAATGATGATATCTAAATCTCCCAACAGCTGCTCTGCCAAAAACAATGAGCGGAGTCAAGGGAAAGGGGATTGGGAGACATGCTGGGACAGCACAGAATTTACAAGGCCCGTTCAGAAAGGGGGGTGTGGGGAGACAGGGAAAACTGGACATACAGTAAATGCAGTGCATACTGTGTGTCTGCATGCTTTAGTTTTGGAGGGTTAATAACATCTAGAGTTGACTTTTACATTTGTTTTGGATGAATGTAATGAAGTGAAGAACTCTCAATTAAATCTATCAATTGTGTTTTAAATGTTAAATCTTTAATATATGTTCTTTACTTTAGGATGTTTGTAAAAGATTTTGAAATTTGCAATTTTAATGCTAGGTTTATAAACATGCATATCCATCCAAGCTCCTTGCCAGTTCTGGTTCTGGCTGTGGTTCAGTCCCAGAGACACTTTCTGTTGACACCAGTTTAGTGGAAACAATTTTCTACAGCCACAACAGCCGGGAACATGGCCCATAGATTACTTGTAGGATTTTGTACTTTTAACAAGTATGAACGTGTTATTTTTGTCCAACCATGTACCACTACCCACTGTGCATGATTCAAAGATGGCAACAACGTTTATGGAAGAGGCCAATAGTTTGTAAAAAAAAGTGCAACTAACTATATATTTTAGCCAATGGCCAATTGTTTAAAGAAACAAATTTATAATGTAATTTAAATCAGCAATTGATAAAAACTACAATTTAATGAGGCCAGAAAACACCATGTTGGTTCACAAAGAGGAACTATTGTTTAATTCAGACTGGAAACCTTAATGGAAACCTAATTTTGGTATGAACATGGTTGATTTTTTATTATTCTGGAAACTTAAACCTGCATTAAGCCTGGTTTGTTTCTAATAGGGGTATGGGGCTATTTAGAAAATGATGTTGCATTTTAACAGTTTTGACTCCCAAGCATATTTTTTACTACATATTACCCATGCTCCCAACAAATTAAAAAGTCATGTTTTAGAACTGTGTCTTCTTGTGTGTAGTGTAGTGGTAGCCTGGCAAGCCAGACTCCTTGCTGTATCAGCAGGGAGTCTGGAAAGGATCGCTGCCAGTTTTCTGCCAGTTAATGCCTGGTATTAGCAAGCCATCAATCTATGAAAAAGTAAACAAACTGAGGTAGCACACATACAGTGCGTCGCGTCACTCCAACATGGCGTGCGGCGGAGCACCTGTAAATGACTTTAAACACATAATGTTATGCTTGATTATTTAAAACTGATTGAAGATCAGAGGCAAACAAACTCTCGTCATTCCCCAGTTTTGAACAAAGGACTTGGGTCACCTAAGTGTGACGCAAGGCAGCACTCCAGTGGCATTCGAATGTGATTGGTCAGTACAGAAACTATCGAAGGGATTCATTGGTTTATGACGCTTTGCCAGACTGAGTTCCTGTATACACTCACCTAAAGGATTATTAGGAACACCTGTTCAATTTCTCATTAATGCAAGAATCTAATCAACCAATCACATGGCAGTTGCTTCAGTGCATTTAGGGGTGTGGTCCTGGTCAAGACAATCTCCTGAACTCCAAACTGAATGTCAGAATGGGAAAGAAAGGTGATTTAAGCAATTTTGAGAGTGGCCTGGTTGTCTGAGTATTTCACAATCTGCTCAGTTACTAGGATTTTCACGCACAACCATTCCTAGGGTTTACAAAGTCCTATGGGCGAAAATGCCTTGTTGATGCTAGAGGTCAGAGGAGAATGGGCCGACTGATTCAAGCTGATAGAAGAGCAACTTTGACTGAAATAACCACTCGTTACAACCGAGGTATGCAGCAAAGCATTTGTGAAGCCACAACACGCACAACCTTGAGGCGGATGGGCTACAACAGCAGAAGACCCCACCGGGTAACCACTCATCTAGCCTGGTTCTACCAGACTCTCGTACATTTCATTTGTACAGAGAGTCTGGCCTCGCTCCATTGACAAGCGTTTACTTCCTTGTATGCGGGAACTCTGTTGAAGTTTAAAACTATTGGATCTGCCCAGAGTCACTCAGGATCTGCCATAGCCAATCGCTAACGTCGATCCAACGCAAACTGACTCACTACATCAACGTCATCGTTCTCAGCCACTCCCTCTGTTCGCTGATTGGTCCTACAAAAAATTGATTTCTGGAAACCTAAGAATATACAGCAATCCCAGACGTAGTACTGAAGCGAAATGAAATTGAGCGGAAGTACGTAGGAGGGCGGAGCCAGGCTACCACTCATCTCCACTACAAATAGGAAAAAGAGGCTACAATTTGCACGAGCTCACCAAAATTGAACAGTTGAATACTGGACAAATGTTGCCTGGTCTGATGAGTCTCAATTTCTGTTGAGACATTCAGACGGTAGAGTCAGAATTTGGAGTAAACAGAATGAGAACATGGATCCATCATGCCTTGTTACCACTGTGCAGGCTGGTGGTGGTGGTGTAATCTCCATCAACTGCAAGATGCTATCCTATCAATATGGGCCAACATTTCTAAAGAATGTTTTCAGCACCTTGTTGAATCAATGCCACGTAGAATTAAGGCAGTTCTGAAGGTGACAGGGGGTCAAACACAGTATTAGTAAGGTGTTCCTAATAATCCTTTAGGTGAGTGTAGAATATAAAGAGCTCATGTCAGGCTGTGCCAAGCTAGAGTAGTGGTGATGATGTTAAGAGCGAAGATCCGAGTAAAAAAACACAATCTTTTAATTGCACAACAACGCTGCATTTTTATCAACATTGCTGTGGTAGAGGAGTGTGCACTACCACGAGTTCACATGAGTTGGATATCTTCTCAATGGTACCGCTTGGGCAAAATTCAACAGATTAAAAAGTTTAAAGTGAAATTTTGGGATACTAAAGACTAAGAGTACATACTCTCTCTAAAGCAGGTTCGATCAGTGGGCAAGATTCTCAAAAAAAGCTGACAAAAGCTTGTGGCAGACATTTATAGTGTAACAGTTAAAATTTTGATGTCTATAATATTTTTTATCTATTGTCACTCTATGATCTAAATTACATTTGTAAAAGACTGCGAAAGAAGAAAAGTAAGACCTGATCTCATAAGGATGTGTGTTAACACCAGGTGAAAAGGGAATGATATATCTACTTGTGATCAGATAAGAGCAAATCCTGTCGTAATAGAAGGTCTGAACTGGCCCTTTGGTCCACTCCATCATGTGAAGTTAAAAGACATCTCTCTGCTCCTCCCGCTGAGTGAGGTGAGGCGAGAACTTCCTGAGCTCCATTGGGAAGCTAATTAACAAGAGAAACTGCCGCTCTGAGTTGTTTTTACCCCCTGATGGGAGACACCCACTCAGTCAGAGTAAGCCTTTTACTCACAGACAGGAAGTTGAATGTGTTTTTCTTCACTGCTCCTCTGCCCCTCCTCACACTCACACTCTGCAGTGAGACTCACACTCAGAGAAAAACACATGCAAACAGATACAGTTACATTTACAAACCCACCCACAATGAATCTAGCCAGGTTTCCACTGGAGTGGTATGGGTCTGTTTCCATGGTATAACTGGCAATGAAGCATAACAAATAAACAAACGGTTGATTTAAGCAGTGCTGTTAACTTACCAAAGGGTGGAGCTAAACACTGCAGACTGTTGAGTGTCGGTTAAATTTAATGATGATTGTTCCATTTCCATTATCACTAAAATAGTTTTTGGTCAGCTGAAAAGAGACTTAGTCTTTCATTTTAGAAATTAAAAAAATAACCATGTTCTTTTGTACAAAGTAGTAAACTGTTTAACACGTTTTTTGGGGGATTTGGCATTTTAAAATGTTTTCCCACTGATGGCCTTATTTTAGTAAAGGATTGTAAGCAATTAACAAAACAAAACATTGTCCTGAGTCCGATCACATCTTGTGCAGCGTTCATCCTTCTGTTGCTGTATTATAATCATACGCTGTCCTCCTGTTTCTTTTGGCACCTTATTATCAGCGCGGCTGTTTTAGGGAGTGCATCTGGACACTGAGCCTAGAAGAGATGGCAAATGTCCATGAATTTTTATACACTAGTGTATAAATAACACACGCCAGGACTCATCTATATATTGCCTTTAGAACTTTTAAATAGTCACTGTAATGCAACTTGCACTGACTGAACCTGTGTCCTGGAAAGTGTAAAAAAAAACCTCATAAACTATAACCCACAAACTGGGTTCATGTCATAGAATGTCAAGTGAGTCTGATTTAGAGAGACTGGTCCAATATCTTAGGTGCTCTTTAGACAACGTGATTTGCCGAATCTGCAATGATTCTATTCATTTTGCAAAATGAATTTGTATACTTGGTCTGGCTATGAGTCTATTCACCTGCTGTTCACCAGTTGCCATCATTTACCCCTGATAACTACTGGGATATTCACTTGTCACAATCACAAAATGTGAATTACATGGTAACTTTTACTTTCGGGAAGTGGGTCTGGAAGACCTCTCATTGAATTCACTTCCACCATGCTAAATATGACCTAATTGACCTCAGTGGTTATTCGCATGTTTTGTAAATTCTGTTGGTCGAAGCAGTTTATTATGCATATTTTGGTACTGCCCATAGATTGTAAAAATAATGGATGTTGTCTGCCCATTGTTTGCCACACCTCAGGATCTGTGTTTTATAGTTTATCTTCAGAACTAGACACTTAATAGAAACAGTCACACTATATCAGATACTACAAGTACTAATATTTACTGTTCAAAATGGCTCTGCACTCTTTATAAACTAGACATTGTCCGCATAATTTAACATTAATCTGATTTTATAAAAAACTTACTCTCACTAATTAACTGCTGAGGGTAGTATCAACCAGGTCTTGAACATATTAAATTTGTTTTTTCATATCTATTTCTGATGTTTGTACTATTTATTAACACAACCTAACTTATGTCTTTAACATCTGCTGAGTGTTTTAAAATGGCCTAAAATAAGTGCACCGAGTCCGTACATTGTTAATTTTTCATTGAGTGCGAACAGTCACTGCACCCTGAAAAGTATGGTGTAGAAATATGTTGTGTAATGTTTAGTTCATTAAAATAGAATTTACTTAATGCACATGAATAAGTGCTTGTTATTCTCTGGTGTGTAAAAAGTCAGATGACAGAAGTGGCAGGAGTCCGGTCTTCACCAGCATCTGTCAGGTTTGTCTGGATCACCTCCTACGTGAACAAGAGAGTTAAGCATCATAAAGCTTTCTCTCAATTTTGTCTAATCACAAAATAGTGTGTGATGTTTAGAAATAATAAAATAAACCACAAACATATTTAAAGTCAATATTATAGAAGTGTCACTCGTCTTATCACAGTAATGTCCTGGCTTTACATGAACTACTAGTTTAGTTAGTTTTACTTGAAAATGATAACCACATACTGTCTTCATGAACAGTTAAAATTATGCTACCACATCTTTATAATAGACTTCCCCAGATCTAACATTAATCTAGAAATATTTCCTAAAATCCAAAATATATAGTTTTCTGTCACAGGTTTTAACTGCTTTAGTAATAGCCTTAAGGTCCGTTAGCATTGCTCTTAAGATAAGCTTAATAAAAAGGCAAAAATATATATTATTATTTGAATTTTAGTCACCAAACAAAGTAGAGCCATGTTTCTTGGCAGGTTTGTCAATTAGGAGCACATAATACTACAGCAAAATATTCAAGTGTTTTTGTGCAAAACTTTTCTGAGCAGCAAAAAAAGATATAGCTAACCACTAGCACTCAGTGCTAACAGACGTTAGCATCCTCTGGCATAGCGGCCACCCTGGCTCCAAATGGCACCCACATGCCAATCAAAGTCACCCTTCCCTTAATTATGCATAATTCAAAAATTTAAGCTGAGGGCAAACAAAATAATAAAAAAAAATTTGCTCCCCCCAGAGCTGTCATGAAACAATAACTTAGCTCTAGAGACCAGAACCATCTTTTGTACCAGGCTGTAAACAGGTTTTTTATACTTGTAAAGTTGCCATTGGATTTCTCCTTTATACTTCTGCTTTTGGAGCCTGCCCTCTGGTGGATGGAGGTATATCGCTGTATGGTGGCGCACTTACTTGAGGCTCTCAGCTGCAGCTTATTCAGAACGCGGCTGTTCGGGTTCTAACCAAAACCAGGAAGTACAACCACATTGCGCCAGTTTTAAAATCTCTGCACTGGCTTCCTGTTGCTCAGAGAATAGACTTCAAAACAGCACTGCTGGTTTACAAGTCTCTAAATGGTTTAGCACCAGAATATATCTCTGACATGCTAGTTGCTTATGAACCTCCTCGGACTCTGAGAACATCTGGGACAGGCCTTCTGCTCGTGCCCAGAGTTAGAACTAAACAGGGTGAAGCAGCGTTTAAGTTTCATGCGGCAAAAATCTGGAACAGCCTCCCACATGAAGTAAAACAAGCCGCAACTTTAACAAAGTTCAAGGGGAGGTTAAAAACCTTCCTCTTTAGCTCCACCTACACCACAACCTAAAGTGTTTTTTTCTTTTATTAAAGTGTTTTTTTCTTTTATCTGCACTCTTCTTTTTAAAATGTTTTTAATTTTTTCTTATGTTTAAATCTTGTAAATTGTCTTTGAGCACTTTGAGTTACCCAGTGTATGAATTGTGCTATATAAATAAAATTGCCTTGCCTTGCCTCTTTTAAGGTGTTCTATGAGAGAGGGTTTGTACTGCCCCATGAATTCTGATGTGGGTTTATCAAAATGCATGCATGAGGTAGTTTAATCTGCATCCTTTTGCCCTTGCCCCCGCTGAAAAATCAAACTCAACTCAAAAGGAACCAGATTAATTTTTTGTATGGAATGGTAAAAAATGGGTGCCTAGTCATACTAGTTTTTACTATGATTTTGCCTTAACCTGACTCACCAGATGCTCTGCTCTAGAGACCTGCACAGGACTGACTTCTCTCTCTTCCTCTCTACCTGTTCCCGCTCAAAGCCAACCTCAATTTTACCAACCATCAGGTCCCTAGTAAAACAAATTTTAAAATGAAGCCTAAACGAGATCTAGTAGGCTATAGAGCTGACATTTCTAGGCATGGAGGTTTTCCAATGCACTGAAACCTACAGAAACATGCCCAAGTAGCCTACTCATTTGTTGTAGAGAGAAAAACTAAAATGTGCATACATTGACTTTGTGTTTTGACTGCATTAGGGTGGTCTTTGAGGGTAAAGTAAAACAATACGTTTGCAGCATTTCTACAAAGTGCAATGATACAAGTGTTATATTTCATCTGACTGTGTGTGGCTACAGTGTGACACATATTCCATGAAATATTAAAACGTGTTACCCCTCTCCCCCCCTTTTGGCCTTTTTGTTCACCTTTAATGGGAAATACGAGACAGTAGTGAGTTGGGAGCTTAGTATGTCACATCACATGACGTGCTGCAGCTAATGCCGCCGACAAATGGCCATATTATGGATCCTGGTCCTGTGAAGGATCTTGCGTCAGAAACAGGTGGCAGCCACTGGAGAAGCAGATGTCCCAGTACAGCCGTGGTAAAACAAGGTCTTACGCCGTACACAGCAGTGAACAATGCGTGACGACGAAACCCAAGGTGGTCTAACTTGTGTTGGAACTGCAGGAGGGCCCAAGACGAGGTCAAGCCAAGACCTCCAGACTGTCCAGTTGTGCCCATTCCCTTGGGCTTAATGAAAACCAAGGCATACCCACGTCTATAAACCCCAGATCTCTCTCTATCTCAGAAGTAGATGCTTTTCAACAAGGAAGTCAAGATTGGTCACATTATTTCATATCCATCGGTTCCTTTGTTCACATATCTCTGCTTGTTAATGCCA
This sequence comes from Perccottus glenii, assembly GCA_024416835.2. Lineage (NCBI taxonomy): Eukaryota > Metazoa > Chordata > Actinopteri > Gobiiformes > Odontobutidae > Perccottus > Perccottus glenii. The sequence continues at coordinate 12,020,383 of CM044554.2, forward strand.
CACTGAAAACCCCGCTATGGCCATTTGCTCGCACTGTATAAATAGACTTTAAGCATTACCGGTGAGATGGAAGTAAGATTGTGGAAGTGTGCCAAGCTTTGCTAAAAGCTGTCGCCAGATGGCACGAGATCAAACCGTAACTGAGAACACACACTGGTGGAAAATTAGTCATAATACAGTATTATTGCACAATGTTTCTGTTGCCTACATGTTTTGTTTTGACAACTTTTTATAATTTTTCACAGATATCCTGAAAGAATTTGGAATGAAAGCAGAAATATTGTGGAACTGAATGGGTTTAGCGTGTCAGCAGGAACCAACTGCATATAACGGCATAGAAGACTTTTCAAGTGTAACAGCTAAACAATGCTAGACACAACGTGCTGTAATAACGGGAAGAAAAATTCACATGATGAGTGTAATTGATGCTGTACTAGTGGGACATGGTGAAAAGCTGCAGAGCTTCCTGTGTAACAGCTTGCGGTGTACATGGTTGTAATTCATGACATAGTTTGACACACATCACACAAACATGTATTTAATAGCGCTCCCACTGGCAGAGCATGAAGGACAAATCACTCCTCAACTAATGCTCATGTCTATTTGCAAAGACAAGTGTGACATGCTTCCATTCCTACAGGTGCACAGGTGCAGCACTGAAATTTGTCCCTGGACTAAATCCAGTGACCAGTATTAAGAAATAAATAAACATAATAAATAAATCATATGTTGAAATTGATAAGACCCAAAGACTCAATGTTGTTGCAACTTGAAGCAATTAAATTCTCAACTTGTGAATATGTACCTGCTAAACACTACTGACAAAAAAGTATTGTAAGATTATCTTTCTGGTCAACCTCAGAGTATTGTCTGAGTATTGTCTTGTGTTTTTAATTTTATTTTTTTTTTCATTTTATAAAGCAACATTTTTCTTTGCATTTGTAGCCTCACATCCACACACAAACGGAATTTACTGACTACAAAATGGAGATTTAAAAAATTCTTTCCAGCGTCAAAATGTGGACAGGCAAATAAAGAGCTTTTCATACCACACACACCAGGGCACATACAGTGCATATACAGGTATATGCACAGGTAACAACACATGCAATTTGTCACATTGTCACATTAATAGATTTTTATTCTTATAATAATAAGGCTTATCATAAAATAAAGCTTAACAACTGTTCATCTTTTTTCACTTGTACATAAAGATAATAAGAAATACTAATATATATATATATATATATATATATATATATATATATATATATATATATATATATATATATATATATATATATATATTTAATATATAGTCAGGTCCATAAAAATTGGGACATCAGCATAATTCTAATCTTTTTGGCTCTATACACAACCACAATGGTTTTGAAATGAAACGTACAAGATGTGCTTTTACTGCAGACTTTTAGCTTTAATTTGAGGTTATTTACATCCAAATCAGGTGAACGGTGTAGGAATTACAACAGTTTGTACATGTGCTTCTCACTTTTTAAGGGACCAGAAGTAATGGGACAATTGGCTGCTCAGCTGTTCCATGGCCAGGTGTGTGTTATTCCCTCATTATCCCATTTACAAGGAGCAGATAAAAGGTTCAGAGTTCATTTCAAGTGTGCTATTTCCATTTGAAAACTGTTGCTGTCAACACTCAATATGAGCTCCAAAGAGCTGTCACGATCAGTGAATCAAGCCATCATTAGGCTGAAAAAACAAAACAAACCCATCAGAGAGATAGCAAAAACCTTAGGTGGGGCCAAATCAACTGTTTGGAACATCCTTAAAAAGAAAGAACGCACCGGTGAGCTCAGCAACACCAAAAGACCCGGAAGACCACGGAAAACAACTGTGGTGGATGACTGAAGAATTCTTTCCTTGGTAAAGAAAACACGCTTCACAACAGTTGGCCCGATCAAGAACACTCTCCAGGAGGTAGGTGTACGTGTGTCAAAGTCAACAATCAAGAGAAGACTTCACCAGAGTGAATACAGAGGGTTCAACACAAGTTGTAAAACATTGGTGAGCTTCAAAAACAGGAAGACCAGATTAGAGTTTGCCAAACTAAAAAAGCCTTCACAGTTCTCGAACAACGTCCTATGGACCGATGAGACCAAGATCAACTTGTACCAGAGTGATGGGAAGAGAAGAGTCTGGAGAAGGAAAGTAACTGCCCATGGCACCTTCAGTGAAGCATGTGTTGGTAGTGTCATGGTGTGGGCATGTATGGCTGCCAATGGAACTGGTTCTCTTGTATTTATTGATGATGTGACTGCTGACAAAAGCAGCAGGATGAATTCTGAAGTGTTTCGGGCAAGAATATCTGCTCATATTCAGCCAAATGCTTCAGAACTCATTGGGCGGTGCTTCACAGTGCAGATGGACAATGACCCGAAGAATACCGCGAAAGCAACCAAAGAGTTTTTTAAGGGAAAGAAGAAGTATTTTATGGCCAATTCAATCACCTGACCTGAATCTGATTGAGCATGCATTTCACTTTCTGAAGACAAGACTGAAGGAAAAATGCCCCAAGAACAAGCAGGAACTGAAGACAGTTGCAGTAGAGGCCTGGCAGAGCATCACCAGGGATGAAACCCAGCGTCTCTGGTGATGTCTATGCGTTCCAGACTTCAGGCTGTAATTGACTGTAAAGGATTTGCTAAAAGTTATGGACCTGACTGTACATACTGTATAACATATTCTCACTGTGAGACTGCCCATAATGAATGAATGCAAAAGTGAATGGTTGTCTTTCAGTGTCAGGGTCAGTTTCTAAGGTTAGCCCTACAATTAACTGGCCATTGTCATGGGTGTACCCCACCATAGGCCCAAAGTAGCTGGGATAGGTTTCAGCCACTGTGACCTCCTTAAGCAGTAGAAGATTAATGACTAGAATGATGACTTCTTGTGCTGCAGTGTTGTTTAATTCTCATCTAATCCAGGCTGCTTTAAAAACACTAGGCACTAGATGTAAATTAAATCATTACATTAAATCCCGCAACATCATAGGTCCTAGATTTTTGGTTGATTTTAAAGGTTTCATTTAAAACCACATTGGTTTAAAAAAAACACATGAATTTACATTGGTCATCTTCCATGTTGCCTAGTATTTACAACAGTGTTTTGAAACATAAACTCTAGAACAACAACAACACCTGAATGGGACAGTGTCACTAACAACCCACCTGAGCCTTTAACGACTCTCACATCAGGAGTCAGCCTGGTCCTAATATGTTTAGTTTCAGGTCAAATCCCTTCCTCTAGCAATATGAGCTCAGCTCTCTTACCAGTTGATCTCAGAATTGATAAAGTCTCGAATTAGAGATGAAACGTCTTCACCTTGAAAACTGAGTCCAAACGCTTTTGCTTTAACCTTTTCTTTAAAATGACCTCGATAACCTCCACAGACTTCCATGTTAAAGGTATAACTATACTGTTGGTTTTCACAATCATCATATTATTTCCTATATACGTAGTTTCCAAACTAAAAAACAGTCTGTAGTGTTTTTTTATTTAACCAGGATAGTCCCACTGAGATTACAAATCTCTTTTGCAGGGGAGTCCTGGCATCATGTGTGTTTGGGGGGGACTATTGTACATGTTTTTGGTGGTAGGGGAAACCGGAGTACCCGGAGGAAACCTACGCACAGGGAGAACATGCAAACTCCACACAGAAAGGCCCTGCCCTGGATGGGAATCGAACCCAGGACCTTCTTGCTGTGAGGCAGGCGTGCTAACCACTTTGCCACTGTGCCGCCGGTTTCTGCAACACCAGTGTAATGCGGCCAGTTATGTGTAAAGTGTTAAAACTGTTACCAACTGTGATATAATTTTAAGTGTCTTTAGTGTAATATAATATAATGAAAATGTATGAATATATAGATATTACTATTCCAATTTTATATTTATTGTTAAAATACTTAATGCTTGCTCATCATGTACCCATGATATTAAATATGATCCTTAGCTCCCACTTCCTTTTTGCCTTCCGTGCCTCTCTTCCTCTCTTCACCTCACCTCGATCTCTCTGAGGGACTTGTCTCCAGCAGGTGGCCTGCCAGTAAACATTTCTCTGTTTGAAACTATAGCAACAGACCTTGAAAACAACACATAGCGTGCACACAAACACATGCCTGTACACAACAGTGAGTCCACTCTTAAAAGAGGTATGTCTACAGACACATTATAAAGAAGTATACAAGACAACAATAATAAGCTGTAAAAAGCATACTCACTCTGCAGCACATGGCCACACACCAGCTCACAGTTACATGCTCCAAGACGGTAGTATCATTAATCCCACACGTTATGTCTTTATGACCTTAAAGCAATAACCAATTTAGCACTTTATTCCAGACCAGACTGTGGTGGAACCAGCTGCAGTTAGACCTGACACTAATGCGGTCCCAGCAACAGGTCTTACAGACAAAACTTGTTTCTGTCAGCAGGGGTCAGGCCTTAGCTGGTGTCTGTTCCCACCGGCTGCCAGCTGCATGGGGAGAGCCAGGCAGGTAAAGTAGTGCACAGACTTGAGGTCACAACATATACAAAGCAGGACTGTGACACATTGCCAAGCAGAATTAAACAGTTCAACTTTAACTTCTAACTGTATGCTTAGATATCCTTTAGAGTGTCATTCGTGAGATTTCTTAAATTGTTGGGAGATAAAACTATGTATTTATTAGACCTTTTAATTTCATTATTCCCATTATTCAAATATTGGACTTGTTAATAATGTTAGTTAAAGCACAAAATGTATTAACATTCAAATGGCAACAGTGTTCTCTTCTTTTGGCAAAACCATCCATGAAAAATCACACATGGGTTCTTGTTGGAGGCCATTTTGGATGTGACAGTGAAAAGCCTTTTGGATTCTTCGAAATCCTGAATTAATTGTATTACCACAAATTGCATGTACACAAAATTATAGTGGTGTGATATTTTAATATACTGAATAAACTGAATTGGTAGAATCCAGATTTATAAATTAAGCCACATGTGCTGCAATTCACTGCACCTGTTTTTGATCCAGTCAAGTCAAACCGCAAAACGTCACAGATTTGTCAATACTGAAGAAAGACACTTTATACTATGATGTTTCTCTCTAACTGGTTTACCAATAGTTCTTGGATTGAGCTAAAGGCATAGTTTGACATAATCTGCGTAACATACTAAATGACAGACTTAAAAATGTTAAAGATATTTAGATTAAGTTGGGAGTTTGGATTAGGAATTTTGCAGTTGCCTGTTAAAACAAACAAGCTGCTAGCTAACACTGAAGGTATGCCCATTAGCACCAGGGATGTATTAAGACCAGGGTAGAGTATAGCTCACTCTACACTCAGTGTGTTTACATGCAGTGAGAAGGTTCAATCGAGCTATGAGCATAGTCGGAGTAAGCTTTGCACGTAAACATACTGACTGTCACTAATTTCTCTTGTGGCCACAGAGGGTATTGCAACAAAAAAACATCCCATGTAGATTTTCCCCATAGCTCACAATGTAAAAAGAGATGCCTTGTTGTTTGAATTTTTCAATAAGGAAGCAGACAATTAAATGCTACAGTGTTTGTTCGAGTTGAATCCTCTGGAGATTATTTGTGCGCTGAATCTGAATGCTTAGCTGTTCTTGCGGCCTACACCTGGCCCACCTGTCTTTCATATCACCACTGGGACAAATCAATAAAAGCTCCACCACAGTTCCCAAATGAACTATTTTGCATTGACCGGTTGTGTGGATCTCCTGAGAACCACAAAGAAGACTGCTTCATGTATAACCTCTTGGTGACAGGAAGCTAATCAATCAGAGGTGGCAATTTCCACACTCAGCCAGCATGAAGAGTAACGCACCACTTACTCCCCGGGGCCGATAACATGGGGGCATGATCCCAAAATCACTCTGTCAAAGCAATGGGCAGTGAAAGAGGGGATTCCAGGCAAATGGCCACTGTCAAAACATTCCATAATTGTTTTACAGGGGGGTAATGGCTGGAACATTGAAAGCGTGGGTCACGTCATTCATAATACAAGTACTGTCAATGTAGCCTCATAAATACATTTAAGACTGAAACTGCCAGGGGGTCAATTGAACCCGCTTTCAATTTTAACTTCATTTGACTTTGTCCATAGAAATCTCTGACCTCCCACTTCATGACTTTTCAGAGCAGAGGTGTTTCTAAAAACTCTGGGGACCGGCCACAAGGTACCCGAGGACCCCCCAAGCACTCATATTATACATAAAAATATAAATGCAGAGCATTAAGTTTTTTAAAGCCTTTCTGTTCTTTTCGTCTGTAAAAATACTGTATTCAAAGTATTTAAGTCTGCTTTTCACCAACTCTAGCACTTTTTAATTCTTTTTTTTATATATTGATTGATTATAAAGGCTTGATCATTACAATATCGTTTTTTAATCTAAATGCAATTATATGTTGCAAAAATATGTTACAAAATTATTTTTTTTTCTTTGAGTTGTTTTTATGTCATGGATAGAAAATAACAAATTGATCAAAAAATAACTCATCTTTAGTGTCCAGCCTTCAAGCCCATTGATCAGAACTAATCATGTTAAATGTGATTGTGTCAGACCATGCCTGCTCTATGGCCCCCATTACAGTGAAATAAAGATTTAAAGCAGGAAAAAATTGCCATATGCCTCAGTGAGCAACATGCATTGAAAATCAAGAGGGACATGACTTATTCAGGACCGTAGTTTAATAATGATTGATAATAATGATGATTAGCAAATTAACAACTCAATACACCCATACCATACTGTTATTAAATGTATGCTGTTATTAAGTTGTATGCCCAACTATTATTTTACAATTCTTTTCTTATTTTGCCATTGAATACAGTTGTTGCAATTGAAATTTTAATGTATAAATCCAACAAAAGTACATAATCTGAACAAAATATTAGTTTGGTAACTGGAATAGGTATAAGACATTCTATATATTTGAACTGAACTTGTAACAACTTAACATGTAAGATTGTATGCCTTTATCAACTATTAGTGAGAGACTTGGTTTTTGCTGATACTGTTTTGAAAGAGAAAAACTTTAAGAGCGCGCCAACAAACTCACTAAAGTGAACCTTGCCTTGACCTTGCCCTGACCCCACGTCCAGCTCTAACCTCCAATAAAGAAACCCTATAATGTCAAGTTAACTATGATTAATGGCAGTGCCAGGCACAAAGTCTTTCTGTGTGCAAGACCCAGAACCTTAATACAGTTCACAGCACTTCAGCGGCAGCCCCAGGAATTTATAGAAACGTCTGAAGCTCTCTGATCCTAGTCTCTGTACAGTAAACGGAAAAAGAGTAGTTGCACGTTTTAATCCGATCAGCTCAATACTATTTAATTAAAACTTAGTTTAGCTTTCTTGTACTATTTTGTCATTATCCGAGCGCAGTTGCCACTTTTTGGTGCTTGACGTCTTATTTTGGAGCTAAAACTTTATGTTCATGTCCAGATTGAAGGTTTATTGGCTAATGCGAGAGCTGGCTGTCGAAAGTGACACCCATGGCTGGGGAGAGTTTATCATTCTGCTGACAGGCTAAATAACTTGTGCCGAGGCAACAGATAACAAATGGGCTCAAGTTGTGGCTTGAGTGTCTGTGTGTTAAAGACAAGAGCAACTGGGCCGCAGCAGAAATAAATGGGCTTTACTCTCTGGCAGGTTACACTGATTACTAGGGCAACAACAATACAGGGGAGTTGATAACTGTGTGTTTGACCTCCCACAACCCTCGGTTAAAAATATACTTTATTGAGCATTTGAAAGAAAGACATTTTATGGAAAATATGATATTGAATGTGGTGAATGAGTCTGTGGCAAATGTTGTCTGGTTGTAATTGGCACGCTCACCACAGAACCCTGCAAATCATTTCACAGAGCATCTTTACATTTTTAGGACTCAATTAAATAAATAAAATCTATTGCACCGTTTTGAGAATGACAATGCCTATCAGTCAATCAATCATATTTGAAGCAGACCTTCAAAACTTGGATGCATTGCCAATGATTGATCAACGGAGAGAGTAAATGATTGTTTGTAGTAGTGTGAGATGTATGGCTGTAGGCTGCTGCAGTAAACATTAGTTTACACATTACAGTTTGTTCCCAGCTTTCTAAAAATAATTTTTTTAGAGATGCACCAATTTACCAATTTATTTTCACTTACCTTGCGCGACAACTTAAATGTTACTAGATCCAATTTGTACTGCTTCAGGACTGTTTGAGACCCGCTGCCAATTCGGAACAATGGTGTGACAGCACTAACAGTTATGGGTGTGTTTTAGATGGTAGCAGCACTAACAGTTATGGGTGTGTTTTAGATTTGAGCACAGGTAACCAGTTTCCTACATTAAAGAGACTCACTATTTAATTTAAGTTCTGCTTGTGTTCAATGACATACTGGTTTAAAATGCATGCTTTAATGGTTCAATTTGCACTTGATTTACAGATAAAGCTGTCAAATGTTGATTTTGTTGGGGGACAGGTAAAAAAAACATGGTGGTTCTGGAGGGGTTGAAATCAGTTATAGCTTTTAGAGTTTATTACATTAAAGTAATAAGCCCAACTATTTAACTAATTTTATTTATCTTCCAATACAATGTTGACACAAAATGCAACGTTTTAATTGTGTTCTCTTGACAAGTTTGACATGTTGGAGTAAAGATTATTCATCATACATACAACAAACTGTTGGAGCAGTGTTTGGCTGCACTTTTTTTGAAAACGGACCAAACTGATTGAACCAACGCAGTTTCAAATTTGTATGGTACACTTTTTGAGAATGCTTAAACTCCTTTTGGTAATGGAATGGCACTGACCCAAACCAACACGTAAAAAACAGGTGTGCACTTGTAAACATTAAAGACTTTTGTTTCTTGTTTAAAATAGTATTTTTTCTTGACATAGGCTGCTCATATACAGCTGTACACTACTTCAAAAAGTACAGTGAAAAGTATTGATTTGACATTGTTTACTATTAAATCTGAAGACCAAACCTCTTTTCCTGCACAGAGCACATAGTCACATAATAAGACATCCTGACTTGACATTTTATTAGACAAAGATTGACTCCTCACATTGCTCCTCCTTCATAATAGCCCTGAGGATCCAGTGTGAAAGCAGCAGCCTAATAAGCCAAAGCTGTTGATAGCGCCACACTCGACGCTCACCTTTGCCTCGTAGGTGTCAAACTGTCAGTGCTACAGACTTTGGAGTTTACTGCCACTGCGCCGGCGACGTGAACAAAGCAAGTTTAGTGTAAAGCAAAATGGTGGCACTTGGGGAGACCTTTACGGATGCTCCACATTTCTGTATCCGAGACGTGTCAGAGTATAAACAGATAACTCTATAACTCACATTCCTCTCCCTCTTGGCTTTATGTTTACAGCTGTTTCTGCCCGTACAGTGAGTGAGATACACCCCTGGGGGAAACTTGGCCGCTGTTTTAAGCCCGTGAAAATGTGCTGTAAGAGATAAATTCCGAGATGTCAGACGAGCTGTCAGTGTGAAAGAATACACTGGTCATTACCACCTTTAGATGTAGCTCGCATGCAAGCCCCCTCCCTCCTGATGGGACCCCCGCTGAGGATGAGCTGCATTTTCCCACAGTGAAAACACACATGCATTAGGTCAGTGGGACTAAACCTTTACAATATGTGACTCCGTAATCTGACATTTTAGACACTTTTATTGGAAAATGGAAAGCTTGCAGCAATGATAAGACTCGGTTAGCTCTGAATAATGTTTGTTTTACACTTCATAGGTGTACATTTAGCCTCGGGTTGTGTTTGATTAAGAAGTAAACAAAAAAGCTTTGACAGGAGCTTCACAAATGGAAGGATTTTTAGTAATGTAATGAATGATGTGAAAGCAACCACTTCATCACTATGTTAAAACCTACATGGCAATGGTTCGTAAAGAACTCGCTTCAGCTGTCAGATGTCCTTATTAAGGCTCTCTAATAAGCCCAGGTTACAAGATGGTTCTGAGAAGTAAGCGATATGCACACAGTGGCATACAATAAGGCAGCGAGCCTTAGTGTGCATTTCAAACTCAGGGCTGATCATACTCTAGGCCTATTTTTGTTGTTGATCTCAGGCAGAGCTGGAGCCGGTCCAGCGTGGCTCAGGTCATATCCAGCAGCAATGTGTGCCTGCCTCCATTGGGTACTACTTTTTAAACACACATTTACAATTTTCAACAAAAGGCATGTTTCCACTAAGAGTCACAGTATGGGTCGGGTCAGAATGGCAAGGTTTGTTACAAGTAACTCCCCAAATCCTTGCTTTCACTAAAGTGGTCAGGGTCAGGTCAGAATGGGTAAGTTTTGTAAGAGTACCCCTTTTAAATTGTGTTTTACAAGAGCAGTGTTGCTTGGGTCAGTATGGGTATGTTTCCATTCACAAAAGGGTTCGGAAGCATCCCAAAAAAGTGTACCAAAGTACTTTTGGGAATGCTTGGCCACTGGTCCCAAGTGTCCACTTTCAAAAAGGTGTGTCTTTGTTTTGACAATATTCAAAATATTTCAAGAAAGACCATGCTAAATGTACTTTTTGATTAGCAACAGCTGTTTTGAATTCAGATCTTGTACTTTTAGTCCAAAATTTATTAAACACATGCAAAACTTTAAAATTACATTAGATTGTGAATCCTTAAATTAAAGAAAATTGGTGCAGATCTATTATTTTATTGTTTAGAAAGTTCCAAATAAACTGGAAAAAGTCTAATGTTTACTGCTGTAGAAAATAGCTTCACATCCAGCCTCATGCTTTTCAGGTATTATACGTTTGTTAGGAACCTACCCCATTCGGCAATGGAACTGTACTGAACTGTACCATCCTGACCCGTTTAATTCCAGGGGAACAGAGGCTTTGGGGATACCCTTCACCTGTCCTTGTTTTACACTACTACACTGAGAATGTGTGCTACTTTTATAGAACCTTTCCCAACAGGATACAAAACACCTCACACTCTGAGTCTTCATTTAAACCAGACACCAATGAAGACCTCAACAAGGCCGCGGGCACTGACGGCATGACAAAAGCACGTTTCGTCATTCGTATCCTAGTCTCTTGTAAATTTACGACGCAGGGGCCACTATTTCTGCCCTCTCCCGCAGAGATAAGGGCTGCTTTTTTCTTCTAAAATCGCAGGGGGTTGGGTGTAGTCAAAGGACACACTCAGCTGCTAGATTAACTCATCAACGCTGCATTGCAGGGTGTCAACAGAAATGTTTCACACACAAGACCGACAAGGAATGAATACCATTTGGAGGTCACAAGTGGCAACCCCTCGGTTCTCCAGGCCTTTTAAATGTTAGTGTCTGCCTTTCAAGAGCAAGGATGTAACCTCTAAACCTTTGAGGGGGAAAAGAGATATGGGCAGGACATTCCCCCTCATGTCAGCTTCCACTGTACATTATGACTCACAGTGATCAGGCCTTGGAGATTTATGCCCCGTGAAATACTGTGAGGGCATTTTTTGTTGTCATTTTGTGCCCCAAAATAAGTTATGTACTGACACTGATGACACTCATACGGGTAAGGTTACATAATAAATTTATGTTTTGAAGCAGTTTGAATGTACCCAAAATATAAAGCTACAATTGAGCTGTCACTGCAAACATTGTCCCACAATGTCCCATTTCAAAATCTGACCTACTAAAAATCAGATAGCACTGTCCAAGTCTCGAAATAAACAACAATATGGCGAGCCCATTAAACAATCCCGAAATACATCTGCAGTGTGTACACATACTGCTTTTAGCCGCACAAGCGTGACTCAAATAACTTCCAGGAGCCGTGGCCTCCTTCTTAGCTCCTTTGACGAGCATATCTTAAGGGAAGTAAAAAACAACTGACAACCGGAGACACAAGATCATCTTCAAAAGAACGACCTATGTCTGTGGCATTTTGTCTTTTAGCCACTTGAGCGATGCCATTCCTTGTAGTTTGAGTCATCGAAACACTGTGAGTAATGGCTTTCCAAATATAGATTACAAGCGCAAGTTTCATACAAAGTGTCAGATTTGTTTCAGAGCAGTTAAAGGTCTTGAAAAGGACAGATTAAAATGGTAGGAATTTCAGGAGTGTTTCTTAGCTGTGGCCTCAGATGGAGCCTGGGATCTGGCCAGGTTCCTCGGCCTCAGTGTGGATTCTGAAGTCTTTGCACTTGGCAGGCAGCAAAGCTTTCAGAGCTGCTCAGGGAAAGTCATTGTTTTCCCTCTAAAGCTGAAGTGTAAGCTGAAGTGTGCTTGGACAAGGCTGCCATGTTGTGCCTGTTTGTTTAAGATTGGACTGTGATAAGCTGAGGACCGGTGGGTAGTCCCTGTAAGAGTCCAGACTAGTCAACATGGTATCATTGTATTAAGATTGTGATAAGATTAAATTCACCATGGTAAGCTGTAGATATTTTTTTCAGTTTGTACAGGCTCAAGCTTTAAATAATTCTTAACTAAAATTATAATTCTATTTTTTTTAAACCTATTTGTAAATATGTTTATTTTTTACTAATGTTGTTAAGCACCTTGGTTCAATCTGTGGTTGTTAATAGGTGCTATATAAATAAATATTGATTGATTGATTGATTGATATTTCAAAGTAAATGTGTCAGGGTCTTTGACAAAATGACAAAAGGTGCATTGGTGAGTAAACAAGGTGCAACTACAGTTACTAGTCTTGTGTCTGTTGTGCAAGGGATCAGCCGCTGCTTTGACCATTTTCTGATTCTCATATTTTAGGCTATTACATGTTACATATTACATACAGTGTCAATTAAATTCTATTGTAGTTTACTAGAATAACAAAAAGTTAATAATGGCACAAGTTCATAGAGGGTCACCCAAATTCTTAAGCTTTAAATTTTGTTGCATTTTTTATGTACTTTCTACCTTATTTTTGCTTTTTCAGAATTTAACATTTAGACCTATATAAAAATTACTGTTAGGGTACAAGCCAGTATTTTGTGTTTTGGTGTTGTGTAAACGACCCTTAAGTGTTTTCCAGGGTGTACCCTTGCCTGGTTTACCAGACTGTTTTCCTTTTTTCAAAAGGAGTACGGTCTGGTCCTTTCCTCTGCAATTTTGCGGACGGACAAATCACAAACCGTTTCTCAGCAGCAGAGTGTGGTTTGCTACATCATACACAAGTAACTCAGCTTGCTAGTCCAAAACATTCAACATGGCAAACACTGCTCCTGAGAGCAGTTTATTTCTGCTCTCGCCTCGGTTTTGTATAACCAGCAAAGTATAAAAACGATAAAACTGCTCTGGTGTCCACTCTACTGCTGGTCATGTTAACTAGCAGCACTCACATGGCTTCATTGTTGACAGTTAGGTGTTCCCCACCTCACACCCAAAGCAACTGGGATAGACTCTAGCCCAATGTGAGCCATTACATGATAAGTTATAGAAAATAATAAATTAATACACTGTTTAAAATGCATTTGTTTAAACACTGTATAGCTCACTTTCAGTTGCATTATTATTGAAGGTTATTGCAATTGTGTCATTTAAAATTCTAATATATACACTGTATATAAATGCAACTTATTTAAGGTGAGGAGACCCACATGATTACATCTGACCTTGTTTGATTAAAGGTTGGTTATTAGTAAACCCAGTCAGCCCAGTGCCCTTCAAAACCCTTGAATAGATGCCAACAGTAAAACACACCAGTGGATGAGCTCCTCCATCTTCAACAAAGTGACAACAAGCAAAAAGTCAGGTCTGAGCTTAATGGAGTATCTGCGGGATCAGTAGATGTAAAAATAATGTTGAGAGCTTTTCACTACAGGCTATTTAACAGTTGCATATGAAATGTAGACAGGGCATCAGAACAATGTTAAACCTTAAGTGCTCTGCAGCACTAAAAGGAGAACTTATCTAATGACTGACAAAATCCAGACACATAGAGATATATGCCAAGATGTTCCTCTCGTCTGCAGTAACTATTTCCAACATGGCAACACCGGCTCTAAAACTATCATGATTAACAGTCGCACTTTAAAGGTGCAGTAGGCAGAATTTGATAACAGTCTGAAATGTCAAACAACATAACTCTAAGAAGAAACAAGCATACATCACATCAAGTCGTCTTCCTAATTTGTTGTTAGATGATGTTATGTAGGAGGAGCCTGCTGTGATTTCCAATTTCACTGTAAATGTATTAAATAGTGCTTTTCTTAGTGTGATTATTTCTGATTTAAACAAAGTCTTTGAACTTTAGGTTAGCTACGATCAGTATTAGTCTCAACTCAAGTTTTATTTTATTTTAACAAAAATCTGTTTTGTACTGCTCCAACTGCAGAATCTGTGTCCTGACCGGTATTAGTTTGATCAATGATGTGGTAGTACTGACTTTGTCAATGTATATATATTTTTTCATGTGTACCATAACCTATGCTCCCTGTTTCTCTCAATTTCACAAATATTATAAAATGTTTTATAAATGTATTGCGTAAAAGCAATTTTTTCTTCTTCTTTTTATATATCTTCTTTTTGCATTTTTGTTGGGACTGCACATTTATACTTGACAGACTTTTATTAAGTTTATTTTATCTTATCTTTAATGATGAATCTGAAAACTACTACTACGATCTAGTAAATATAGCTAATATTACTGGTTCTAAAATACACTGAAACTATTTTACTTTTATTATAATTTTAAATGTGTAAAACCATAACAGGATCGCCTACCCCAGCTTTAAATTATTTTGCAAACTCCAACTGGTGAAGGGCAGGACTCAGCACAAACACGATATACATGTCATTCCTAGCTGTCAGTGGGTGAGACTGTGACAGTGTTTTCAGCGTTTGGCATCGTCAGGGCGTGGAAGGTTAGGGGGCAAATGGCAGCATCGGCCCTGTCAGCCCTCCTACACCCCCACCAGCCCTCCAGGTCCCAGGGGCTGGCGCCAGGCAAGCCCCGCGAGCAGCCGGGACAAAAATAACCCGGCACAGTTGTCGGGCAGGGGAGAGTGGCGAGGAGAGCATGTCACAGCGAGAATTGGGTTTCAGCGGCTGTCATCAGAGAGCGGTCATTACTTCTGGGCTAATTATCTCGTGCCACATGTAAACAAACAACCTGCCAGTGGCAAGACGACATTGTGTTTGTAGCTCCAGGCACTGCTTTGTACCTGAGGGCAGCATACAGACATGGACTCTGTTTTGAGCTTGTGACAAAGAATATAGGGCTTTCAGGACATCTTAGTATATAGTCCAGTGGCTAAATTTATCATCTTCATTCTGTGAAATGTTAGAAAAGAAAACACAGTAAAAGAACATTTTTATTTTTCCCCAAAAATAAAAATGTTCATGAGCATCTCAGTCGTTGTACTCAATAGCGGTAGTTATTTGGCTTTACCCACTAAGATTGTCTGTCAGTATAAGTCTCTATGGGGATGTTTACACTAGAAAGCTGGTCAGGAAAGCACAAGAGTCATGGCGTTACAGATCTGTGTTCACTCAACACCATTATCCAGCCACCCAAAATGGCCAAAACAATGAAGTACATGTGCCAGACCAATAAGAAGTGGGTTTTCTTTTTCTACTTTAGCTACCCCCTCCTCTTATGTCTGTGAAAGGTGCTATATAAATAAACTTTCTTTCTTCTTCTTCTCTGTAGAGGAGTTGCTTGCACGTGTAAACGGCCTCTAAGTATCAGCCCTGCAATTAACAGGCAATTGTCCAGGGTGTATCCTTGTCATGGACAAAGCTGCTGGGATAGACTTTAGTCAATCCCAGCAGCTTTGCAGAATATGCAGAATATGCCGGAGAAGATCAATGAATAAATAATTCAGTAGTACAGATCAAAAAACAACCTTACCTTAGGTTTAGAACACAATTTAGCCCAGCTTGCATAAGATTGGATGTGTATGGAAACACTTAAGCTTCATCTCATTTGTTTAATATCAGCCATGTCAGAAATTTGATGTTACCTTGTGTCATGGCAGCCATTGAAAAATATATTTTACATCATTGCATTCTGACATTCTTCATATTACTGTCATTGTGTCCTTGGGCAAGACACTTAACCATCCTTGCCTCCAGTGGTGTTCCAGCTGTGACACTGGTGTGTGAATGGGTGAATGGAAGCTTAATGTAAAGCGCTTTGAGTGCCTGAGAGGTGAAAATGCGCTACAAAAAATCCATTTATAATTAAGTCACCCTTTTGACACTTACACTTTTCAATGCTCTGAATTGTCCCTTATTTTTTTATCTTATAAGTTTCCAGCTACTGTATGACCATTATCATTATTTGTGAGACTGGGTTAAATAGAACAAAGGCCTACCATCAAGACCTTTTGAATATCTTCAGGTTGGACTGGAATAACAATAAACAATGTACACTGTCAGTATCATTGGCCAGCCACACCCATTTCAATTTTTTTTTCACTTCAGAGCAATTTTACTGTAATAGATTGTAATTATGTTGTTTTTCTGTTTGATTAATACTCTGATTGCCCGCTGAATGTTCATATGTATCTACAACACTTTACATTCTCAGTGGGGCGTACAAAATGTTGCAGATGCAGGAAGTAAAAGCATAAAGATACAACAAATGCATAAAATAGTAACATGTTCAACCTTCATCCTCTGTTGATTTAGTTGATCAACTGCACTCTAACAGAAATTATGAATGCTCCCTGCAGCTCTGGCCTGCAATGCACTCCCATTCCCCACGCTTCATGGCACGTTTAGGCCCCAGCTCATGTTTCTATCACAGGCTTCCCATACCATACCTGTGTCCCTGCTCCATATACTGACCAGCTGCCACTGACCACTAAGGATCACTGGGAACTCGGCCTCTATCGCTTCAGGCTAAGTTTGCACTGTAAGCAGGGACAATGTCAGTATTGCTGTTTCACTAAAGAGGGTTGCAACACAGTTTAGAACACAGTTTAAGTTTTCAAAACTAATAACTAACAAAAAAAAAAAGTTTTTTATTGTGTGGGCTGTACAATTCAATATACTGTATATTATGCACTATCAATCTATTTGGAATTATGACTATCTATAAGCAAATGAAAAAAAAAATGTCTTATTTCTAGTACATTGTTCCACCAATATCCTGCCACAACTTGTCAGTGTCCCAGGAAACAAGAAAAGATCATTTTTGCAGTTTGAGTGTAGTTTCTATTTTAGAAGGTACAATGTAAAAAAAAATTATATTAAACACAAGCTGTTTGTTTTTTTAGTTCTATACATACTCATGTACAGTAACGCAGCAGTGTTTTTTTCATAAAGCCCCTTTGTTTACTTTTTAGCTTGTTGGAAAAAGCAAGGATAAACAGTTTTGGTCATAGATTAAGCAAATGTCTGGAAGGTCATGCAAATAGCATTGAAAGTGTTGAAAATTTATTAATTATTTACTGTTTATGCTACTTGAATAAGTCTTTATTTTCTCTACTGTGATGCATATGGTCATTTTATCAGTAATAAGACATGAGAAAACAATTAAAGAGTGTTCTATGGGGTCAATCTAGGGTAAGCATGAACGTAAACAAAAAAAAAATAATTAAACTTAAGCTTGGAACTGTAACCAAAGAAAATGCAGTCCCAATGCACGAAACTTGGTGCAGTCATTGTCTTAAGGTCTGAAGGTCAAAGTTTGCTGAGGATATTTGAGTTAGCCGGGGTTTGAACTCACAACCTTCAATGAGGTGCTAACCACTCTGCCATGTGCACCCTGGAAAAATTGATTACAAGAGTAATTTGTGAAAACAGAGAGAAAGCAGCAGAATGGTAGTTTATATAAAAATAAAATAAAAAGTTACAGGGTTACAGTTACAATTCTCTCTATTATTATTTTTCCTTTGGTTACAGTTCCAAGTTTACGTTTACAATTAATTTTTGAAGTGTATTTATAAATATGTATATATATATATATATATATATATATATATATATATATATATATATTTATAAATGCAATAAAAAATTCACAATAAACAAACCGTCTGACCTAACTTCCTGTTCCTCTAACATGGCTCAGCCAATAGGTGGTGAGCCCGTGCCACAGACTCATGAATAATTAATGAGTATATTCTTAATCATAACTTTTGGATTGTAAAATCAAAAGATAGGGAACGTAAACCATTATTTTAATAAAAAACTATTTTTCATTTACAAAAATATTTACTTTGTTTACGCCTTCAAGGCTACAGTTACTTTTTTATTTATGTTTCTTTGCTTACTTTTCTGAGCTTATGTTTACGCTTCTAGATTTACAATTCCAATTCCTTTATTTTGTTTACGATTAATGCGATTGACGCCATATCCTTAAAGCTAAATTATAGGCAGCTAAACACTTAACACAGTGTGACTATCCAAATTCTGGCAATGAGTCCATAGGAAGGTTATACAGCCTTGTTTAACAATATTATAGAGCCACAACAATAACAGTTTTTGTTTTTGCTTTAGTTCTTCAGAAATCTTGGTAATGGGGAGAGTGGCAGCTTCTGTACCATGTCTTATAGAGTATAAGCTGACTGGACCATGTGTGTCTACATGACAACTTTACATTGTGTGCAACGCAAATGTATGTATGTATGTACTTGGAGCTCTACAGTAAAGCAGAACCTACAGCATGATTCATGACCACACTGCTGATTGTCCATGTAGCACAGGTTGAGGTGCTTAGTCAATAAAGCAGTGTAATGGAGATGAAAAATGACATTAAGCAGCTGCTTGAACGCTGTCATTTGTGTCAGCTCTAAGTGTACGTTATTAATTGCCCTCTTGTTTCTTTTTTTGAAGGTGCTCTGAGTGACCAAACGTTTTGTGCTCAAATATTTATGTATGCTCTACAAACCAAATTACTCCATCCATGCGACGGATCTAAAGAGCTTATTTGCATGCTGGGGTCTGTTTTGAAGAGCGCGAGTCAACAGTGAACACTACAGCGCTACTCTGTCAAGTGAGTGACTGACATTTCTAATGGAACATGAGCGCCTGACTGAATATGGATTTAGCCCTGCCATTAGCTGCGGGTAATGCTTGGTGACCAATAGAAATGTGATAGGTAATTAATTTTTGGGAACAAGTTCGCTCATCCCCACCAATCCAAATCAAGGGCTGCATGAGCCCCCATTTACTAATTGAGTTATCTGCATTTGTCTGGTTCAGAACTTGAGAAGTGTCACAAATCAGATTTTGTTTATCTACCATTATGTTGGAGCAAGAGGCTTAGTTTTTATGAGATAATTATACCTCATGAGACAGTGACCCTGGACAACCTCTTTTGGTAATGCTGAGCACTTTTGGCAGAGCACTTGATGCATGCTGGGCATATTTCATCTGGCATTGTGTGCTGTTTGGCTTGCAATGGTCTACTCTGGCCCTGTCTAATTGTAGCATGAAATCTGTGCATTACAAGAACATTAAAGATTTAGTTCAATTAAAATGTCTTATGTCCTCCAGATGGCAATGTCAGTGAAAACCTGGGAAGTACAGAATGTAGCTGTTCAGCCTTAGTCTTCTTTCCTCCTCAAAACTCAAATGAATAAAGAATCCTAAGCCTAACAGTTGTCTAGGTGACTGACACACATACACAAACTCAATGCCACATTAACGAGAAAAAGACACAAAAGAATTACATATGTGTGGATTATAAATGTGCTGGATCTGATATGTACTGTAGTTTTCAAAGACAGATTGGTGTTGCTGCACCACAGGACTCTGAAGTTTTTCTGTCTGCTTGGCCTTCCCCATTGCAACGCCAGTGTAACCCAGGATTATCAGATGGCTTTGTATCAACAGTCTGATGCAAATTTCACTGAATCCAAAATGGAAGCCAGTGACAACAAGGAGTGAAAACACTTGGCTTTGGAAATGCAATCTGTTTTTTTGGGGTGTTGAATGAGCTTTGATGGACACTATCTACTCTCGGGGCAGACCTCGCCGTGCCCCCGCCAGAGAGATTTGCAACTGGTGTCAGGGCCCTATAAATCATCCTGTATCAAAGCGGCCCCATAACGCTTCCTGCATTTCAACATATGTGAAATCAGAACGTGTCTGTCATCGTTGGGAGCCGCTCTCACAGAGAAAGGTTTTTTGGAGGCCTGTCCCACTTTAACGTGGACCATATGTGCCATTGATTGGGGAGGTTTTACCTGCCACTACGGGATACTCCCCAAATGAGGTGAGGCAGACATTGTCATAGTTCTTCAATGGTTACGGATTAAGCCTGTAAACTAAAATCAACACATGGCGGATAACTAGCAAACGGTTCACTGTAACTGACACTGACATAACTATTGCTCCAGAAATGGTGTGTTTTCTTTATGTAATGACAGCCAAGGTTCCCGCTGTTTTGGCGAGACACTGTTAGTGTAGTGTTAGTTTTATTATTACAAGTAAAATACAGTCAAATGGCATTACATATGTGTACATGTCAAAAAAGTAAATGCACTGTATTACTTTAAATCTACAACTGTTTGTAATTAATATTGTAGAGGCAACTTTTTACTAAACATAATTATATTATAACCCTCTCTCTCTCTCTCTCTCTCTCTCTCTATATATATATATATATATATATATATATATATATATATATATATATATATATATCAAGGACTTTTGCAGGACACAGATAATGTTTGTTGGCTGGCTAACCTGTTAATATCACTACTATTACTATTGCTACAATGGCAATGTGGGAGTACAATGTCAGTTCCCCAATTAACTGGATTAGCTTATTAAATGAAATATCAAGAGGATATGTAGCTTTAATCTGGCTCAAACAATGACAATAAATATATCTGTGTTATTTGATGTATAATAATTATTGTAGCCTGGCCAGCCATTCACAGGAATTAATGGGCCTAGTATTTGATTGACTACAAATCACCCTGGTATCTTGTTTGACCAATAGTTGCCATATATGAGGTGGGCTTAATGTGAGGCTTTTTTCTGATTGTTTGTATTTCGATTGCGTCATTCTATTCTGTATATGTTGGTATTGCACCTATTAACCTCCCCATGAAAATCCAACTTGAATCCACAGAGAGCAGACTAATTCTTTGTACAAAAGACAAAAATTAAAAGGTTGGCTTGCCAAGCTTTTATTATGGTCTACTTTGTAATTATATATACAGTATAAAATAAATACATCAAAAATTTCTAGGACCTGAAAAATGTTTTGTTTATTACAGGTTTCCCAGGACACGTTAATCCCTGCCAGTATTAGCTTTTCATCTCCTCTTCAGCCAGAGCTTTACCTCTCAGTAGCCTCTAAGCACACAGTGATCTGCTCCATTTGCATCAAACGAGACAAACTCCGGGCGACACCGGCTGGTGCCAGGATGAGACTATTTATCTTCATATTATAAATGGCCCTCACTGTCATCCAGGGTTTTAAGTTCCCAAAGCAATTGATCTCGCTCTTGTACCGGCCATATATCTCCCTTTGAAAGCCAAGCCTGCGTCCCCTGCTGCTTTGTATTTAAAGTTGGCCCTCTATCTACCTCCTTTTTCAACGACCGTCATAACTTTAAAAAAAAAAGAAAGGTGGTTCCAGGTTTCATAGTAATTTGTGAATTGCTGTCTCAAAGGTGGTGGGTAAATAAAAGAAAAATTTAATCGTATGTGACTTGCAGTAAGTTGTGTAGTAGTAGTTGTGAGTATTCCTGTTTCCCTGCGATGCCGTCATTAAGAACCAACAGTGGGAGAGTTAAAACAGGGACAGAGTCAAGGGCATGATGCTCGCTTTATGTTCTGCCTGAGAGACGGTAAATATGTGGTCCATGTGATTGGTTTTACGTTGGATGCACTTAAGAACATTCTATCAATGCAGGCCGTGTGGCTCCAAGTGGCACTTTTACAATAGGGTTATATTGGGGTCAATTTCTAAAATCTTTAACATTTATTGCTAAGATGTCTGTGAAGGTTCTCAGTCATCCAGGTCATCTTGAAGAAAAGGTTATGGAGGTTAAGCAAAGGCATCTGCAAACCTAGCACAGACGCTTTTGCTTTAACCTTTTCTTCATTTATTTCTAAGCTTACAATATTTTTTTTCTGTGCCTGTTGCAGAACATACAAAAATATTGAAGGTTCTCATTCATCCAGATACTTTACTAAAGATGCAGACTTCTGTACTTTATGTCAAATAGTGCATATTATATTGCAGTCATATTAAATAAAAATAAACAATAATAGTGTTGCATATATTTCGACAAATGTAAAAGTCCAATGATATTGCTACGGATACTTTACTACGTTTATGCTTCGTTTTTTTTTTTTTTCAGTGTCAGTTGGAGCAATATTAGCCAAAAGGAGGAGAGATGACAGACACTGAACAGGATTGCTGGTGCTTACTATTATCAGACCTTACTCACCCCAGTCCTTCCCCCCACCCAACTTCTCACCTATTTTATTTTCTGAAATTCCTAAGTTTGTAAACATCAGGAAATTTGGTTGCTAATTAATCACAATAAGAATTTTGAATTAAATGGCATAAAAATGTCTCTTGGCAATTTAAGTGCTTTTTTCAAGGGCAAGCATTTGCTGTGTGTATCAATGTCATAGCACCAGATAAATTAGAATTTTTTTTTGCTGTGGTAACATAATAATCAGATGTTTTAAAGGCATATAAAGATATGTTAGTGACAGGGATTTTAATTTATCTTAGTCAAGCAAACATACCTAGTTAAAGCAATTCATAGCAAGCTATTTCTAAATGTACACAACTGGGCAATGGTAAGACTGGACTAAGTGCTTTGCTTATGCTCCTTAGCACAGAGTGAGCAAAGGTCAGATGCCGACACAGAGTAAAAATGGTTAAGAACAACAATACTTACACATTTTTTTAATTGGCAAAAATACATGGTGCTTTGCCACCAGCTAACTTTTTTGTCTGTTGTTTTGGTCTTCTGAATTTGTAATTTGTACAACTTTTTTTTGTTCATGTACTTTTACTTTTGATATATTAATGTAGTCTAGTTTATTAGCTTTTGACAAGTCAGGCTCTCGTTTTTACTCCCAACATCCATACAGCATTAGCCTGAGCGGAACACTGTGGACAGTATTCCAGTTAAACATCCTGAAAAATATAAAAGTAGTAAATGATCTAACCAACCAACCACCATGATCGTGGTATCCTGGTAAATAACTGCCCTCAAGCCAGGGAAGTGGAAAAAGAGGCATTTCAAACGGATCTATGTCGTCCTTACAGCTGCTGTGGTGTCTTAAATTACCTCGATGCAGCGCTCCCAAGAACAGATTGGGTTTCCTCCACCATCATTTTCATCCAGATTTTTTCTACAATTGCATTCAAAAGATTTATTTACAATTTATCTCAGGTTTGTTTCTTTCTTCCTCACGTGTGACCTCCTGTAGAGTTCAGGAGATTTGGTTCGGGTGCCAGTGGTTTTACTTTCACATATGGGCATTGGTACAGCAGAGCCTGGCCAGGTTTATAGTCAAGTGTTAGAGTTTTGCTTTCTGATAGGATCACTTCAAAGCTCTTGGCAACATTTGGCCTTGAACTTTGCCTGAAGGTGAGAGCTGCAGATCTTTAACCACTGACGTCGTAATAAAAACTGAGAAGAAGGTGACGCGTCATCCGAGTCCAGCTGAGATTCGTCAAGCGGCTTGTTGACTACTACTGATTGACAATTTGATTCAGAGTCATAATTAAGTATATTAAAAACTATTGGCGAAGTGTAACATTTGCATTAGTCTGTCGTCATGAGGAAAATCAATTTAAAATGTTAACTGCAAAAAAGGCTTTTAGCATAAAGCTGTCTATTAACAATGTATCTAATGCCAATCTTATTACATTATTATTTACAACCCAGTGTGTGATATGCTTGTGAGATCTTAAACCAGGCCTGGATCATCATAGCTGTTGCCTTATTCTGTGTCAGATAAGTAAGTGGAGCCTGTGTCTTCATGGCATGGTGCGAATTCCTGAGATTAATGTAAATGATAAGGAATCTGCAACTCTCCAGATTCTGAGATCCTCGGGATTAAAGGTTCAAGTTCCACTCCGCGCTGGAAAAGGATGACTCACTGTCCAGCTCCGGGTGCTATCAAATGTCCCGTGTCCTTTCTGCTAAGAAAGTGAAGAGTAACGGTCTCACTGTGTGGGCTGGAGCTCATGAGGAAATAGCAGCTTTCCACTAGGGCTTTAGAGATGTTAACAGCAGAAAACAACATGGGACAACAATGTGAATACACTAGTAGGTCTACTCGATGTTGCCTGCGTGCCAACCGTTTGACTTGTTTTTCTGTCTGGGTTTCATTCATCATTATTACAACCCTTCTTAAATGGGTGAATGAGCCATGTGACAAAGCCAGCCAAAGCCAGCCAAAAGTCAACATTTGGTCTTCCAAGCTAGATGGGTGGGTTCTGTGAAAAAAAAATAATAATATTGGCCTCTTTACCATAGTACACATGGACCAACCAATGGGGTAGAGTTAGAGTTAGGTCAAATATGTCTTTTTAATAAAAGTTCTTTGTTAAACTGATAAAAGGACATAACAAAATGTCATGTCAGCCAATTTCACATTTTTGTTTACAATGTGCTTTATGGGCAAAAAACACTGGAGGGTATTGATGCATCTCTAATTGCAAGATGTGTGGTGAAAAAGCAGTGCTTCTACCTGGACAATAAACTTGAGATATTTGATAGATTTTATAATAATAATGCCACGGTGTATTATATTGACTATTCGAAGTGTAACTTCACCTATGATGTAATTCATAATAACCAAGTAAACAGAACATGGCCTACTGACGTACTGTAGACCTAAGACTTTGAGTATCAAAATCTCAGGCTTACACAGGAGTAAGTGACCGCTGATGTCATTTATGCTGACCTCCATCCTGCTGAAGGTTACTGTCCATTTCATTAAACGCCTCGTCTACTGATCCCTGTCCTTGGTGAGAGTGTCCTCTCCGGCCGTGTCTCAGTTAACTCGGTTAGCTCTCTCACACTCTGACCTATGGCTGTCGAGTCGACCCGTGCCGACAGCTGTGCTTACCTTAGCATAAAACGCCACAATAGGTCATCATTATCAAATTCATCATAGCTGTCACAACACGGCACAGAGCTACGGTCAACACTCCTCAAAAAGCACTTAGATCATGTAACACTCGGACACACAGCAAAGGAAGCACACACTCATGGAGTTACTCACAGAAATGTGCTCAAGAATCAAAATGTCCAAGCACCAGTCAATATTTGTGTAATGAAAGTGTTCTATTTATTGACATTACTTACAGTGGAGCATGATATTAACTCAAATCACTACATTCATAAAGGTTTTCTATATAAAAAGTTGCTTATTCAACAATTGCTATTATGACACTCTTTTTGCAACCATTACATTTACATTTATTCATTTAGCTGACGCTTTTATCCAAAGCGACTTACATTGTTCTAATGTAATTACCAGTGTTACAGCCACTGGAGGCAAGGTGGGTTAAGTGTCTTGCCCAAGGACACAACGACAGTATGAACTGTGGGGAAAGCGGGAATCGAACCGCCTACCTTCCGGTTGAAAGACGACCACTCTACCACTGAGCTACTGCCGCCCAACCAATTAATATAAGATATATAAAATAATTAAATGCATATCTACATTTTAATTGGCTATTACTATATGGATATGTAATTTTCTTCTGTCTGATAGGCTTATGCCATATTTTGTAGTTTTAGTGAGTGTAATATTCTGATTGATAACTAAACTGTGAATGGTTCAGGGTGCAGGTTTTTAATAGTGTCTTTGTCCAAGTTAACATTTTCAACATATTTTAACAAGCAAAAAATGCTTTTATTTTTCTGATATTTTAGCCTTACTGTATATTGTTAATACTTTCAGAACACTTTTATTTTGATCATATTTATGTGTTAAATGATTTCCTCCTTGTATTATTTTCAGCAGAACCACTCCATTTCTCATGCAGATGTTCACTGTGTCCCTATCACTCATTTAGTGACAAAAAAGCTGAGATAACAAGAAGACACTTTACACCTGCTGTTTAATAACAGAGAAATGCAATGTGTGTGTTTGTGTGTATAAGGAGTGAAGTGGTGGGGGTGCAGTGGTGGTGCTGGAGCAGAGGGAGACATGCGACAGCAAATTGCCAGATTGATTAACTTGTCTGTCAGGCTGTTCACTGCGACAATAAACTCTATACCTCAGGGAGCTTATTGAGAGATGACATGCCCGAGACCCCCTGGCTTACACACACACACACACACACACACACACACACACACACACACACACACACACACACACACACACACACACACACACACACACACACTCGTACATAGACTCCTCCACACTCTATTTCACTCTGTCATTATAACAGACTGATAATGTGTTGCATGAAAAATGCTGCAAATGCTGACTCTTTAGGCATTTGTTTCTGGTTTATTAGTGATTTAGTCGACAAATAAGAACTCTCTATCTCTCTACTTATATGACCCATGTAAAACAGAAGGCAGAGATATTTCAGAAAATGAGAATATCTTGCAGGTAAAAGGTATCTTCTTTGTCCCTCTGCACACACACTGTCCCACAGCATGTAGTCCCCAGGGTCTCCCATGGGCCCTCCTGTCCACACTGCGCTCTGAGTCCAAGAGTCGGCTGATAATTGAAAAGAAAACTCTGGGGCGTGTTTGACCACTTAATCCATTTAAGATCATTATGTGCATTGTCAATGGGCTTGACCCAGCTGCACAGAGGACGAGACAATAGGGGCACCGTCTCAACCCCCTCTTCCCCCGCCCGCAGGGTCACACGAGTTAATGAATGATTATTTCTCACTTTGTAACACACCGGGACGTCGGCTTAAAGGGCAACAGCAGCAGCCCCCACTCACCAGCGCTGGACACACACTGACATCGCACACTCCAAAGATGATTATGTTCAAGATTTATGAGCAGGCGTTTTTTTTTCAGTAACTGCTATTTGTGTCATTAAAGAAAATACTACAGGGACAGTCATCACATTTTTTAAATCACAGCAGTGTTTTAATAATCAAGATGCTTTTTAGTAATTACTTGATGGTATTACAGAATGGCTTGACATTATGTGTTTTTAGTCACAATTTTATCTATCTAGAAAAAACGTCATATTGTAAAAGTTGTTATTTGTTAAACAGCATTGTGCATTGCCGTGCCATATTACGACGATTTAATAATATATAAATTGTTAGGTTTAGAACCATTTTTTGTCAGTTTGTAGGGTTTTGTTGCCTTATATAGCAGAGTGTGTAGACTGTAGCTAAACAGGAAACAAGGGCTAGAGAAAAAGGAGAGGGCATGGAACAAATTGACTCAAACTGGGAATCGAACCTATGTCCCTTGGGTCATGTTTTTTTAATCATACTATTAAAGCCACATTTAAATAAATAAAAATTATGTGAATATTATTTATTATTATGTAAATTTGTAATTATTGGTTGTTTTCTGCTGAGATTTGCACGAGAGAGTAACGTGTCCCGTCACGTAGCGTTACCAAGCGGAGTCTCTGTTTAACCAGACACACTTTGTATTTAAAAGAATATGAGGCTATTGTCAATGCATAAAACGTTGTCCGCGGCGCACTGATTCAGCTCCAACCCGTTTAGATTCCTAATGGGTCTACATCAGGGCATATGAGGCTATGAATGATTTTCAGACTTCATCTTTTGAGTTAAAATTTACATAGTGTTGCTTTCAGTAAGCCTTTGCCACCTTATACCCTGACCATGTCTTTTTATCAGGATGATATGTCCTCTCTCAGGCATGTTACTAAACACACATTTAAAACATTATGCATTATAAGTCAGTATATGGATGTGGATATAGATGCTGTGCAGTTATTTCAGACGTTGCAGAAATGTAACAGATTTGTAATTCAAATACAGTTTATGTTAAATGAGGAAGAATTAATGGCTTTGTCACATTGTTTACAAAAAGTAGCAGCACTGTTTGCTTTTTAGTAAGAGTATACTGTGTCAACTTTATATTAGGGGAATGTTCAAAAAGGTATTTAAGCCTCGGTTCTTTGTGACACTTTATGGACTGCTTTGATCTACATAATACTCTTACCTTGACGGCGCTAACACAAATCTAACAAACAAATGAGCCAAGTCCTTCACGAAGACGGTGATTCTTGAGCTTATATTGAAACAACAGTTATTGGAACATGTGAGACCCTTAACCAACTAGTTTAAAGTAAAGTTCAAACAGCAGGAGAGAGTACGAGGTTTCAGCTCCAGACACACGAGCTGTGAACGTTGGGGGTGGAGGGGGATATTTGGTTCATACAACCAGGGCACACGGATACAATCGGCGCACGGTGCAGATTTCAGTAGATGTGTTGAAGTGGCTTTAGCTGCCACAGTCATGGATGGACGTACCCAGTCGAAATCATGAATCGTTTCAGCCCTAGTTTCAGTATTATTTTTCATGTCTTACTGTTTACTCTACCCATATAACACGTCACAACTCAGACTGAGAAATCCCTCTGGTATGCTGGTGTAAGACTGATCTGAATGTGACAGCACAGAAACCCACCTCAGCCTATTGTTTTTGCCAGCTCCTGTTTGAAGTCGGAGGGCACTTCCTGTCCACAGTCCTGAGTGAACCATTTGTTTATGTCCCTCTGCTCTGTAAATCACTTAGCGCATCAAAGAGCTCTGTTCTGCCGTGCAACAATAGGAGGTCGTGCCAATGCAAAAAAACATGACAAGGATACAGAGCAAGAAATGTCTTCCTCTGCTGAGGTGATGACAATTGCTTCAAGATTTATGGCATACTGACACTCAAAAGAGACACTGGAAGTCATCAGAGATTAATCGCGCCTTATTTCAGGAGCAGAAAGACTCAATCAAATGCAAAGATGGTCAAAGACTGTGCGTGCTGTTGTGATGACGAGACCAGGAAATTTTACAAAGTTTGCACTTTTGAGCTAATAAAATGACAAATCTTACTCTAACATTAGAGTGGGTCATTCTGGTTTGACCTCGCAGTCTTTAAGGGGAAGCAAGTAGCGGTCAATTTTCCTTTGTAAACAGACAGTGCTGAGTCACGGTGGAAAAGTAGCCAATTTGTTTTCACTCATTTTGTAGCTCTCAACACGTCACGTGAACCCGACACATGGCTGACGTCAGCGAGGGAATTACTCGGCACCCGTGAATGTCCTTACACAGTAGCAACTCCCTGGTCTGCCAAGGGAGCTTCGAAGCAAACCAACAGGAAACAAGAGCAGACTAGGACTAGCGCTCCCCCTTTTTACTCCAGAAAGCCCTGAAATACGACAGCTCGGTGAGATCCAAGGCCAACAATGTGCCCACGGCCCAGGTTCACATCCTCCCTGGAAGCGCACTTTTCCCCAGTCTCTTGCAATAACTGGAGCCGGAAAAGGCCTGAGTTATACGAGAAACGGCAGACCATTGTGTGACGGTGATTCATGGGAGGCCGTACGAGCTGTTAAACAGTTACTACTTCGTCCAGGTCCAGCTCGTTCCCCCAAGGCCCAGCTCAATAAATGGTAGTTGATATTTGGCTTTTTCACGCACCCTAGTCAGGTATGGACTTTTAGCACACAAATACAACTGCAAATTGAAGGAAATGTATCAGGACTTCCTATGTGTTTTATAACTGAAAAACAAGCTTTTCGTGGGTTTTTTGTGGGTCTGAGTTGTACACTTTACTTCAGTGCTGTCAACATTTTTTTTCTTTGTTTTACATTGTATACTTCAGTTCATTCTATGTTTGCTTGTCTACTGTAAAATTTGACATTTCTATTTTTTCAGATAGGTTTAAATCAGCCAAACATACAGTATAAACATAATAATAATATGAGTCAAACTTTGTACTAATGCTTGGTATCGTTGGGTTTCCATAAATTATGAAGCAATTTTTTGAATTGTTTCGAAAAAAAATACATTATGTATGTTTTCAGGAATAAACTGAGATGTCAGATTCACAGATTTTCATGAAGTTTCAACAGTAGCCCAATCTATGCACTTATTTAAATTCAGTTTACATAAACAATTTGAGGTTTGTGTGAGATTGTGTGCTACAATGTAAAATGTAATCCTTACACTCATAGTAAATACTCAAATGCATATGCCCTACATACCACCTTACATTAGTTTACAATGCACTATTAAGTAAATGTGAGCAAATAAACCAAAAACAGACATTAGCCCTTTTCATCAATAAACCAAAAAACTGCATGAGCCACAATTATATATAATAATAATATGCTAATATATTAGGTACTTTAAGGTAATCATAAACACAAGAATAATGTTGTTGTACAGTTTTGTGCTTTGTCAATTTTCCCTTCCAAAACATTAATATTAATAATCAAAAATACAGTTTGCCGTAGTGGTGTATTCAATACAAATCTTCTTTTTTACCATTTTGAAATCCATGATTCTACTATGTTCAACTGTATATACTGCATTCACCAAAACAAGTGCTAATGTAGCGCTGACTTACAATGCACTAGCAAGGTAATGTTAATGTTAATGTACCAAACAATTCATTAGCCTTTTGTTATGCATAAACAAATGAACTGCATGAATCAGTAACCAACTTAATCAATGTTTCTGACTGTTTTGAAAGTCATTTAACATTTGTGGCTATACTGACATACTTCAAGTAGTGAATATGCAAATAATAGACAATAAATGAATAGATAGAAATGTAGAAAAGTGTATGACAGCTAATATATCAGTAAATAAATGGGGATATTAATGTGTATGTGCTGTTGTATATGCTTATCTGAATTAAAAACGCATCATTAGATCTACACTAAGCTACAGCTGCTTACATTTCCAAATGCAAAATATAAATGTTTCTGTTAAAATGTGTGTGACCTTAAATGGAAGAAGTCAGAGCTGTTTCCTCTCCAGCTTATGACAGTTTAATCATCCTTTTAGTGCCAGCCTCCCTGTACATTTACATAGATCATAAATGCATGAGCAGATTAGATAATTCTTTACAGAACTGGCTTTGTATTAATAGCAGAATTCACAAAGCTGTGGCACTTGCATTAATTTGTGTGGGCAATGACATTAGCCTGGATCACATTGCATTTTAGGCCAATTCCGCGGGGCAGTGGACCATGTCGGCCCCTCTTCCCCTCCCCTTCCTGACTGAAGGAGACAGGAGCGGCAGGAGGAGGCGGCTCGTCTCATTGGCTGTGACCTCTTGCTGTCTGTGGCGCTCTGACAGCTCCTGATGCGTCGGGCCTGGCTGCGCTGCTGGCCACGCTGCCACTGCGGCCCGGACAGACCTTTCTCACAGTAGAGCTTCACTCAGCCCCCGGCGACAGCACACAGACCCCTCCTCCTCCCTCGGCCCACCTGCACTGCACCTTTAGGACACAGTCGGAGGAACAGAAGTGAAAACATCATACATCTGTTACAACATTATAAACAATCTTCTCAGAGAATGATATTACATTCCTTGTAAACTCAAAAATATGAAATTATAGTTACAGTGGCACAAAAAGATGAAGAGGTTTGACACATTGAAGGGGCACTTTTTTCTGAGTTGCATAAACACATTTTTTGGCTAAACCTTAAACAGATTTTAGCCTTGCCTAAACCTTTTTTCCACATACGATTCATATTTTTGTCTAATGTTAATTGTTGAAATTCATACTTCGCAAAATTTTATAGAAAATACATAATGTTATGTAATAGAATTGTGTATATTGTAGGAATACTTTAGAGAAACAATTCAACATCATAAAAAAGCCATTTGTAATTTCAGTCTTTTCAGTAATTTAAAATTTGAGTTTTGACCCTCTGAGGCTGTTGTAGATTGTGAAGGGGAAATACAGAAAGAAATAGTCAACCTGATGGCTAAATATGAAACCCAAGGAAATAAAATTTGAGAAATAAAACTGGTCTGTTGCAAATTATATGACCATTAATGAAAAAATATCCCAAATTGTTCAGAAAATGTCCTGTGAATGCAACTTGTTGTTTTTAGTAAGAGTCCTCTAGTGAAAACTTGACTATTGCAGTATGATAAAACATGCAAATTGCTGGGATAAATGTGGGTACGAGTCCTGTGTCCTCCATCCAATAGGAGTGTCTCCTTCAGAGGGACCCCCACCAGGTGTTTATGTCCTTAATAAAACACCCAGAGAAGTCTGTTAAGGAAGAACCAAACTCAATCAGGGGCCTTACTTCCTCTGCCCAGATTAACAACTCTATTAGGCGCAGTCAGCATCTTCTCCAGACCAGCACAAAGCAGTTAGGGACATTTTTTTTTAACTTTAAATACAATATTTTTTCAGCATTTGTTATTCTCTTTTCCTACAACTTTTTGATAGAAATGTATCACTGCCACATAATTCAGTGTAAATCTTAGTATAAGCATTAGTGTAGCTGTGCAGTTTAGCATTGATTTATTGCCTCTTATCTGTATGATGTGTACGTCGGAGCACACAGTGTTATCTGGTGTCACGGCGCATGTGTGAGCTCCTCCAGTAAGGGCCTGCGGTTGGCTCGGCAAGGAAACACACTGTAGCTGGAGGTTGTGGGAGACACGGGGAGGAGACGAAGAGGAGAGACTACTCATCCCAGACTGGGAGTTCATCCATCATTGGAATCAGTGTGTGCTGTAATTACTGTGTCAAGTAGATGGGCTGATGCCTGGGAGGAACGCCTGCGTGTGAGAGTGAGACAGTGTGTATAATGGCCCGAACCGCTGGTATGTGTGCATGTGTTTGAGGTGGGAGCGCTCGCACAGATCTCCCACGGACACCTTATCTTCATAATCACCCCTTCCCCCCACAAACACACCCTCCGCTGTCATCTGTCATCCATAGCCGGGGCTGTCAACTGGTGCTGTCATGCATTGCCAACATCAGGTCGTCAGGAGAGGATGTCTTAACTCTGGGCGTCGGTGGAGCCAGGACCATGCAGCTATTTAAGGAATGCACACAATAAAAGATGGATGAAGCGACAGAAACACAGGAAGCGTGGATAATGTGGAGTAGCAGAAAGGCTCACGCTTCTGCCTTTCTCAGGTTGTTCTGGGATGGACACACAAAAGAAGACATTAGCAATACAATTTATCAATGTTCAAACCTGGAGGCAAACTGAAGGGCTGCCTACAAATATGTTTGGATTTGTTAAAGGTGCAGAGAGAAATTTCAATATATTGGTTTGATATTGCCACGTTGTGTTTGGAATTCAAGAAGGGAAACTTTGCATAGTCCCAAAAAATCAATCACAAATTAAATTCCAAAAAGGCCCTAAAAGTGTTTGTCTTTACTCAATATATTATGTAACCAAAACACAATAATAATAATATGTTAGCTAATTAATCATAGATAAAAGCGAGAAAGGTAATGGAAGACAGATAGTAATCTAAACACACGTATTAAGAACAAAACCACTTGTGGAATGGATACATCATAATATATATTGTCATCATCAATTTGTACATTGTAGTTTAGTTTTGTTTAAGGCAGGAGACCTATACACTATATGGGTCAATCTCATGAAGGTATATATATACACTATGTATATATAGTGTATATATATATATATATATATATATATATATATATATATATATATATGTATGTATATACACTATATATATATATATATATATATACACACACTATATATACTATATATATCATTAATAAAATGAAGAAAAATGTATGTAGACATAAGGCTATAAATTTAAGTAAGAAATATTTAGATATATTAAGTAAGTAAGTAATATTGTCAGTTGTTTATTTTGTATATTTTTTGTTGGCCCAAAATAACAACATTTTCAATGACTGATTCAGCAAGTCAAACTTCCAGCATGAAACAAGAGTAAAAGTTATTATACATTAAAACTATACAACTTTAAGAAACAGATTAGTTTACACATTATTTATGTGTATTATTATATGTAAATTTGAAAATCCGCATGCTCTCATCTAAATTTCCATGGTCAATGTATTTAAAAGCTTAAAAAAGGCTTTATCAGTATTGATTTTAAACCCAATTTCACTTTTAAAATCCAGCCCATTATACCCTACTAGCTAATTGCCCCATTCCCTAGAGCGTGCACTGTGTGAGGGTGGTTACATCTCTCTCGTGCTTGGTCCTGTCTTCTCGCTTGAGAAGTTATCTGAAAAATGGGGTGCGTGTCCGTGAGCCATATGGCTGAGTGAGAGCAGTGCCGAGCGGAGCAGTGGAGCACATAAAGAGGTGGAAATGGCGTTAGCTGCTTGGCTGCTTGCTGTTGGCAATCAAAGTCCCGTTGAAGCGGTGAAAAGTGTAAGCGGCAGAGAGGATTATGAGTACGGTCACTTGATTTGGCGACGTGTCAGCTTTGTCCTGATGGTGGAACAGTGCAAGATTTCCATAGATGAGGAATATTCATCTTAGGTTATTTACAATTGCTGTCTTTTTCTATCAAACTAAATGATAACTTTTGACACTTATGGGACACTTATACTTATAGATATAGGTTGGACTAACATATATCTGTGAGAACTTGATATCATCTATAGCAGGGGTCCCCAAACTTTTTCCAGTGAGGGCCACATAACTTTTCCCTTCTCTGATAGGGGCCAGGGTCAGTTTCTAACAGAAAAAGTGTGATAATCGCGGAGGTCCCTAAATGTAATAATTTATTGTTTTCCAGAAAACCCGCTGACACTCCAGCGCACCATACATATCCAAATATTAATAACCCTTTCTGAGATCAAATAACCCTCTCTGGGTTCTTCACAGAATAAAATAACACAGAAAATATATAGGTGCTCAGGGCCGGGTCAAATGTGCTGATCTATAGTATATAGTATATCTATAGTTTTTATTTTGACAATTTAACATACCTCAGGCAGAAGCTTGGTCATTTCAAACTGCTTGATTGATTGATTGATTGATTGATTGATTGATTGATTGATTGATTGATTGATAAAATGTAAGAATATAATTTATGCTAATTCAATGCTTACAATGTTTATACAAAATAATACATTGGAAACCTTAAAAAATCTTTTAAAATTTGATTAAAGAGAAATTCAAAGTATTACTAATGGCAAGTGTAGCATTCGGTTCTCTATTATATTTTTTTATTATTATGTAACCTCCATTTATCCAGGAAGGTCCCACTGAGATTATAAATCTCTTTTGCAGGGGAGTCCTGACTCCATAGAACTATAATGCTTTAGAGGCAGGGGAAACCTACACAGAATAGCCCTGCCCTGGATGGGAATCGAACCCAGGACCTTCTTACTGTGAGGCAGAGGTTGCGCTAGACATTTTCACTCTGTCATATTGGCGGACAGAGTTGTAACATTTCCGCCATAGTCTATTATTACCTGTCATTTAAAATTTTCATAATTTTATATTACTTTTATAATGAGCTTTAATAAAAACTTTTTGTTTTACTCCCATTTTAAGAAATTAGGCTAAAAGACAAGCATAGTGGACAGATTAACAACATAAACAATTAGATCATGTTCTACATGAAGCAGAATTTTTTGGTTTTCTGCACTTACAGCGGAAAGATATTTTGTGCTTGAACAGGCAGGTATTGAGTTCAGTATATTACACAATATATAATATTGTGTCATTTATTACGACTACAAAACTTTGACTTCATTCAGTTGCTGTTCTGTAGACCTGCCTGCCTGCCCTGTTCAGTGTTGTCAGTTTGTCCTCCTTCATCTTCCACTGCATCGTGTCTTCTTTTTTCACCTTTATTTACAAATTCAGAACTATTTTGCGTTTAGAAGAAACTACTCACACTCAGCTGCCGTCACATTTTTGCAACTGAATGCAGCATGACAAAGACAAGACAATTAGAGATCATTGCTAATTAATATGTACATTCACCACCAACTGGACAGAAGTAGGAATTACAATAAATCAACCTCAACGTAATCTGTCAAAATGACGGATGGCATTCAGATTTTTCCGTCACTGCTGAAAAAAATGTCAATGACGGAACATATTTGGTTAACGCAACTTTTGAGCAGGAGTGCTAACCACTCTGCCGCCAGTGCCCACCTCTATGAAATAGATAAAACACTTTATTTTCTTCCTTGACACCAATGGCACTAGTGGCCACTCATGCTATTGCAACTAAAACAGTTTGCTCCATTTCATGTATCTTCTTAAGACCAAAATGTATAAATGAGTTTCTATACTTCAATAACTTATGAAATGCCCTGGCATAATGGAAAATAGCAGCCATCTATGTCCCCAGAATCTTAGGCTGTGTCAAAAACTGCTCCCTAGTCACTATACAGTGCACTGTAATCAAACCATGATGATTAGCAATAATCCAGCCAGAATCAGACATAATTGTTCTTTGATTAATGTGGGTTAATTTGTTAAATATTTAATTTATCACTAAAGTAATAACTATTTTTAACACCATATGTACACCAGAGTCGCGTGACTAACTGTGATTGAAAAAGAGCGTTGTTTTGTCCGAAACTGTTCACTACCTTGCATTGTCTAGAGGTGGGACTATATTATTTGTAAATTTTTTCTCTTGTGAAACATTATTATAATACAGATATTGTGATATTTATTAAAAGATCATTTTCCATGTTGTGGATACAGAGATGTGGGAGTGCATGATAAAAAATAAAATTACTATATGTGATATTTAAAAGATATGATTTATTGTGATTGAATCTGCCAATTCGCTGTATCATGATATTATTGTTATTATGGACAAAATGTAACAGGTGTATTGTACATCGTATTGTGTCATACTATGTGATTCTTAACCTTAAATAGTACAGTCCTATGTAGTGGCTTTGGGGGTGAGGACCAGCTTGGTCGGTTTTGTGTATGTGACCATTTGAAGCTTTGCTAACCTTAACTCTACATTAAGCTATTATGGAAACAATTTTTCTTCGATTGCATTTTAACCATTTAACTATTATTATACCTAAACTTGCTTCTATCATTAGGTCACTGTAGAGGTTAGTTTATGGGAGACTTAGGTAAGCCACTGTCGGGGAGTGACAATGTTGTTATTAAGGAGCTCCAAAATCATTTCGTGTTTTGCCTATTTTCAGTAATGAATGAAACCCAAGCAACAAAGTCTCCAAACATAATTGTGTAGCCACCAGCAGATGCCTCACTATGCTGCTAGTATGTCCTTGAGCAAGGCAGCACTCCAGTGACCGTATACAAGAGCAGACTGCATATTGGGTAAAATGGATTATAATTAATTATTCGGGCATCATGTTGCGTCTATTAAATGTATGAGTGTAATTCACCGCTTAAAGCCCGGCAGAATCCTATAAACTCATAATGTTGGCAGAAAGAATTGACAGCCCTCAGCCCTTGATACCACAATGGTCTCTACACAACCTTCCCTTTCTCTGTTGATGGCAGCGCAGCTACTCTCAAGGGCTATTAGGGAAGTGTAACATTTGGTGCCATATGCTTGCGGGTTGTTTGGGAATAGCAATGTGGCCATATCATGACATGCTGTAGCTTACATTTTGCCAGTTAATTACCATCATGACATCAAAAGTGGAAACAAATTACAGATGCCGCACTGGTAAAAAGCTCTGAGGGAAGGAGCCAGGCAGGGAAGAATATAGGAAAGATCATTAAAAAGCACAGGCTTATTATCAGTGGAGTTGAACGTGTACAGTTTCTATTCTTCGAAGTTTGTGAATATCATTCTTTCTAATCCTATATAACAAAAGCTTTCCAGGCATAATTAGAAACAGATTTTCAAAAATATGAAAAATTATACTGTCACTACAGAAATATTTTTTTCTGGCTAGCCTTTTCTGGCCTAGCTAGTCTTGATTTTAAAGTTGCTCAAATGGCATCTTGAAAGAATAAATGAAATCGTCAAAAATGTATTTGTAAATGCTATATACTTGCAATGTTTTAAGTAAGATTCTGTTGTGTTTTGACTGATACATTACAAGGACAGCATTATCATGCCAACTTTTCCCTTTGACTTGAGGGCCTGTTTTAGTTCAAGTACAAGTAATAAACTAAATTGTTCTTCTTCAAAAGCAGAAAAAGACATTGTTAATAGCATTAGAGGTATCTATCCATATTGAGCTTTCAAATGTTATTAGCACTGTTTCAGATTCTTTCATCATGTGTGTATTTTTGAGCCGATCTCCACTATCGATTCCTCTTGTATGTATCATTGTAGCGTTAGTGGGGTCCACACTGCAGCTATTGGCCAGGCAGACATAGGGTCTTCAGCTGCTGAGTGTGTCCTTGTGAACTTTTCAAGGGAATAAACAAAATGTTCCTATTATGTCTGAACTGGTAATTAATTATTACATTTTTTTCTTAATAGCTGCCAGTTTAACATACTAGATGAGGCATAAATCCAACTTCTATTATGAGAGGTTTACATTATTAGATAGAAGATACATTTGGTAATAAGTTTAAGCATTAAAGGGAGGTAGTGGTAAGCTTCAGAAATTAAAGCCATTAGTAAAATGTGTGGTTAAATTTAGGCCTATACCCCACTATCTTTCTAAACTTGGTGCGGCTCTTTCCTCAGTGCAACCTAAAAAATATGTTTTTTATGATTAATCACATCTTCTAAATTAGCTTTTGTTCCAGTGAAATATGTTTGTCCTATATCTACATATTCCCAATTCTGAAAATCTTATATACATAGATCTGATTTGGGAGATTGTCCTGTGTATACAAGTACCGTAAATCCACAAGCATTTACATTACATTCAACTGTGCTACAGGCTTTTATATATTTTTGCTACAGGCTTTTATATATTATTACTAAAATGAACTCAAAATAGCGGAAAGAGAGTAAGCCTTGTGTGTGTTTGTGTAAAAACATTTAATATCCCAAGTGAAGAAGAAAGCCAACCGTAGTCCAGAAAGCCCAGGGGCTATTTATAGTGGGCAGCAGGCTGAATGGCAGACTTCTCTTAATCAGCATGCTACTACGAGAGGTAATTTAAAGACGCCTCGCCACTGACAAGAATTAAATTGTGTTT
The DNA here is from genome assembly GCA_024416835.2 of Perccottus glenii. Lineage (NCBI taxonomy): Eukaryota > Metazoa > Chordata > Actinopteri > Gobiiformes > Odontobutidae > Perccottus > Perccottus glenii. Next base: position 12,059,371 of record CM044554.2, read on the forward strand.
TGATTTTCTCATTAGCCTAATCTCAAGTGGGCCTCGTTATTGTGTAATTTTCCTGCCTTGACACGACATCTTGTTTTGGGCAATGACAGCCGTATGCCGCCGTTTTGGGGACAGGGGCAAGGGGTGGCGGCAACGGGGGGTTGTCGTTGCATGGCGACAGCTTGAAGTTATTTGGTTGGCTGTTCTCTCAGATACACCTCCCACTCTCCACCGCCCGACACTAGCACCAACTCACAAACACCAACGTGGCTTCCGAGCTCGAGTGATGGGAGGGTAGGCAACGTTCAATGGCTGCAGGGGATGTTAGGATCCAGACGTGAGTGTGTGTCCATGCGCATGAATGGAATACAAATGAATCTCTCAATGTCACTTTGTTGTTCAACGGTTATCATTTTAGCAGCCAAGATAATTGCAAGTGTGTATGAGTTGGTCGACAAGACTGGAGTAGTTCTAATACAGGGTGACATATATTCCATATAACACATTCATTTCTACATTTTAAAAAACTTTGCACATTTTTTAATTGCCTGAAAGAAACCTACTTTCAGGCAATTAATGAAAGTAAGTTTACTGGTGGTACTGGTATGTGGTATGTAAAGTTAATGTAAAACATAAGAGTACTGGTATTATTTTGAGGGTACCCCCTAAATTGCTAAAGCTAGAATATACATTTTTGTATAGTGTAGTTGAGACACACCTACTTTCGTTCTTTTTTTGTATTTGTTAAATGTACTTTTTTTTTTTAACAGGTTGTAGTAGTGGATGAAGCATTAACCCAACTTTCTGTTTCCGTATCAGGATTTTCCATTCTGATACTGGAATGTAATAATTTATTATTTACTTAGGTCTGTAGAGTTTAGGTATGTGGTTTTGAGTAGTGTGACAGGATGTGTGCTTGTTATATCTGTGAATACATTTTCAAATATGTCATACTTTAGCTTAATGCTTCAATGTTGACTCAATAAAGTTTTGTTTTGTATGGAAGTGCTTAACACCAGACTTTGACACTGGATGTCTGCTTCTCATCCCCACTCTGCAGTGCCTTTAGTTTTTCTGTTATTTATGGACACCTTAGAATTTCTATAAAAACTGTCCGTACAGCGTGACACCCTGTGGACACACTGGAATTAAAATATTGACAACAGACTGTGTTTTCTAACCCCACTGGCCGTTTTTCATGCAGTCTTGGCAGAATCCTGGCAGAGGTGATAAATCAAATCCTTTAGTATTCTGGATTCTTTTCTAGCCGCAGGTTTCTTGTCGCCAGTCTTTAGCAAGCCAAATCTGAAAGCCGTGACCTCGCCGTTGCCCCCTACACCTGTTGCGGTGAATCTTAAAGCTATTCAAAGTGTTAGACCAAGACAGAACACAAGAATAACACAGACAACCAAGACGGTATGGACTCCATTTTGAAACTTTTACAAGGACAATGCTAATTGACTCGGGCAGATGCTTTATGTTGCAATATATATGTATTAGCACATGCATTCACACTTTTTATAATTCATTTGGAATGCAACTTAGTTGCATATACTGTAAAATACTGTTTATGTAGATTTTTATGTAGCGGTGTCCTCTTGAATAAAAAAAAAATTAGCTTTCTAACTTATTATGGTATTAGACGCTAACTATATACAGTATTGTTCAAAATAATAGCAGTACAATGTGACTAAACAGAATAATCCAGGTTTTTAGTATATTTTTTATTGCTAAGAGGCAAAGAAGTTACCAGTAGGTGCAGTAGATTCTCAGAAAACAAACAAGACCCAGCATTCATTATGTGCACGCTCTTAAGGCTGTGCAAATGGGCAATTAGTTGAAAGGTGTGTTCAAAAAATAGCAATGTGGCATTCAATCACTGAGGTCATCAATTTTGTGAAAAAACAGTGAATCAGGTGACCCCTATTTAAGGATAAAGCCACCAGCACTTGTTGAACATGCATTTGAAAGCCTGAGGACGTTTAAGACATTGTTCAGAAGAACAGTGTACTTTGATTAAAAAGTTGATTAGAGTAGGGGAAAACCTTTGAAGAGGTGCAAAAAATTAGAGGCTGTTTAGCTAAAAAGATCTCCAATGCCATAAAATGGAGCCAAACCAGAGAGACGTGGAAGAAAACGGACGACAATCATCAAAATGGATCGAAGAATACACAGTACACAGTAAAGACAGTGAAGCAAGCATCATGATATGGGCATGTTTCTCCTACTATAGTGTTGGGCCTATTTATCGCATACCAAGGATCATGGATTAGTTGCATTTGTCAAAATACTTGAAGAGGTCATGTTGCTTTATGCTGAAGAGGACATGCCCTTGAAATGTTTGTTTCAACAAGACAATGACCCCAAACACACGAGTAAACGAGCAAAGTCTTGGTTCCAAACCAGCACAATATTAATGTTATGGAGTGGCCAGCCCAATCCCTGGACCCTAATCCAATCGAGAAGCTGTTTCTGAAGCAAAACCAAGAAATGTAAATGAATTGTAGAATGTTGTTAAAGAATTATGGAGTGGAATAACAGCTGAGAGGTGCCACAAGTTGGTGCCACACAGATGTGAAGCAGTTTTAAAAAACTGTGGTCATACAACTAAATATTAGCTTAGTGATTCACAGGATTGTTAAATCCTAGAAACAAAAATTTTGTAAAAAATAGTTTTGAGTTTGTACAGTCAATGGCAGACATTGCTATTTTTTTTAAACATAACTTTCAACTAATTGCCCAGTTGCACAGCCTTAAGAGCATGCATATCATGAATGCTGGGTCTTGTTTGTTTTCTGAGAATCTACTGCACCTACTGGTAATTTGTTTGCCACTTAGCTATAAAAATATACTAAAAACCTGGATTATTCTGGTTAAACACATTGTACTGCTATTATTTTGAACAATACTGTATGTTATAACAGTAACAAATGTTAACATGTCAGAAGAAGTTGTCACCAGTTCAATATTTTTCAAAAGGATCTTGGTATGATCATTCTTAATTCAAACAAGTTAGTCAAACATGAGCTAACATTTGTCTATTCTTAACATAAGCTAACATTAGTCTATTCTTAACCTAAGCTAACATTTGTCTATTCTTAACATAAGCTAACATTAGTCTATTCTTAACCTAAGCTAACATTAGTCTATTCTTAACATAAGCTAACATTAGTCTATTCTTAACATAAGCTAACATTAGTCTATTCTTAACATAAGCTAACATTAGTCTATTCTTAACATAAGCTAACATTAGTCAATACTTAACATAAGTTAACATTAGTCTATAGGCCTATCTTGTATTAGCAACAATTGTTAACATGTAGGAAGAAGTGGCCACCAGTTAAATATTCTTCAAAATGATTTGGTATGAGCATTCCTGACAACAACAAGTTGGTCTAACAAAGACATTAGTGTACTAACGTTAGTCTATTCTTTACATGAGATAACGTTAACCTTTTTTTCTAAAAATTACTTAAACTTAGTATTATCATTAGCCAGTTATTTCATTCATATATTTTTTAATAGGAGGAAGCTGTCAGAACTGTCAAACTAAAAGTGTTCAAACTCAGCCGTCTGTGTTTTACACATTTATACATCAAAGTCACCAGAGGAAGTCTGGTCTGTAGAGGTCATAACCATCCAATGATTTATCAAAGTGAACAATAGCGTGACTTCATCGAACCAGTCGATGGCACTTGGGCTGTCATCGCTGCAGCCTTGGTTCCCACACCTCTGCAAAGAGAAAAAAGAAAAATTAGTCCTGTGACACATTTTACAGAAAGTCTACAAAAGTCCTCATCCTCCTTTAAGCGTATCCTGTTTGGGTGAGGGGGTGACGGGCAAACTTTGACCCTTGTGAGCTCTCAGGGTTCCTGTCATGGCTTCTGTCTGGGAAACTAAGTGGCTGGCATGCACATCCCTATCTAACACTTTACTCCAATTCACAAGCAGTCTATTTGTCTATTAGTATACATTTTTTTCTGCTTTCTTAGAGAAGATTCACTCTACTTAGTACAAATGACGAGAAAAACAAATATCAAGTTACAACACATTGTTCGGACTGTTCCACCTTGATTAATTGCTCTAGGATACTCCTTCCTAAAGTAATTATCAAGTTCAACATATCATAATGTACATGCATGTTATTTTCACAGGATTAGTATGCTATTGCTTATGAGCGTACATGGGCATTGTCTTAACTACTTCACTGTTTCCAAGAGTCCCTCTCTCTCTTAATCTCACTGCTGCAATTTACATAAAAATGAGGCTGCCTTGTGTGAGAGTGATGCAACATCTGTGCTGATCAGAATTAATTGAAATCTGTAATGTTGTGCAGCAGCGCTAATTCGCTGCGTTGCTCCCTGCATATGAAGAAGCATTATGCTATTTAGGGACATCTATTCACTATCCCTGATTGAGACATGGGCTAAATGCTTAACTGTTCTACAGCAATGATTGTTGCCTCTCTGCAGGGTTTACAGCAAAGTACATTCAACCGTTGCACATGGACAATCTACAATAGTGGGTAGACTATACTTTGAATAATGACAATTACTCAAATACACTATTTCCAATTGGCGTCAAATACATTTTTGTATAGTAGCCTTTTTTGTGTCGTAAAAAACATTGGTTACGTGTCCAGAAATAAGGAAAATAATCCTAATCATCCTAATTACTGATGATTGTTTTGTGTTTTTTAGCAAATAGCTTGGTAGCTTGCTATCTTAACTTAGCTAACATAAAGAACATGCAATCCTCCATAAACATTAGCATTCTAGCTATCTTAGCCAATTTTATGTTTATGTCCACTTATATCCAGACAATTAGCAAAAAAACAAATAAAAACAAATATGGAGGTAAGTTGTCACTAGATATTTTTACATTTACAAATAATTTGTGGATTTTTCCAATGTTATATTAAACAGATAAAACACACATTAACATGCATGCAATCTTGCTCCAAAAACAGTACTTTCAATTGATTAAAGTTGTTAAAACACACATGTATTTCTGGTAATGTGTGCTTTAACAACAAGACATGCATTTGCTGCAAAACCAGATCAAGCCTTTTTATAATGAATAATTGTAATTTTTTTAGTCAGGCATTCATTAGATCTTGCATAATACTCACAAAACGTTTATCACTCTGCAACAAGACAACAGTAGTTTTTTCATGTGTCTTAATAATGATCTAATTAACTCCAATATTTTAAATACCAAATAATCATCACAATTATTCAAAGCAGTATTTACAAGTCCCACAGCAAATGCCAGAGCATTGCTAGTACCTGTGATGTCTAACACTGTGAGGTCACCTGGAAAATTGCTCCCATTTATTCCCACTTAATTGAGAGAAAGGTTGGAGGAAAGATAATGGGACAATGGGTGATTTGACTTTTAACCTACATGTGCATTAGGTGTGCACTGATTTGTAAAGCTGTGCTCCACTGGGGCACGCTAGCGAGTCTCTTTTACGCCGTGATCTATTGCCCCGCTTTAGCTCCAACGATCTATCACACGGAACTGGCAGTAACGGATGAGAATGATCTGCTGGAAAAACTCTCTCATTTGTCTCTGTCGCAGCCAGTGAACTAGAGGAGACGCTAATAAAGGGAGACGGCCCGGGAGGGGACGTAATTATGTCTCGGCGCTCTTCTGCTCACTGCCTCACTGTGGAAGGCATATTAGGATATAATAAAGCCAGGCCTCACGCTCCCGTCTCTGGCTCATTCCTGCTTTCATTTCCTTTTGCCATGGTTTTTTCTTTCTGTCTCTTTCACATGCGATTCATGTCAGCCTCCCAGTGTCTTCTTTCTGACCATGTCTCTGAAATTTTGTCCTCACAGGATTCACAGATCACAGGATTTTTCTTCATTCTAACATTTCCTAAACACAAATACACACTATGTTGGTGGAGGAGGTGGATGCCATTAAAAATTACAGTATGGATCGCGCAATTAAGTTACATTTAAGTCTCTTGAGACAATGACTAATTCTTATTAGTCTACGTATTGTACTTATTGGTCTAGCCACATTAGTCCTCTGCCACATTAGTATTTTTCACCAAAGAGGTGGATGGGGCATAAAACCCAAGACCTTTCAAATGAGAATGAGAGTTTGGGACAAGCAAGTAACATTTCACATTTGTAATGTTAAGGCATAAGGCATAAAAAGCATATAATTTTGAAAGGAAGCCTTTTATTTCAAAATCTTTTGAAAAAATAATTTTAGTCAAGTTTCAGTGAATATTTAATAGTCTGAGTGTAAATTGACTTGTCAGTAAATGTCTCACTGCAATGGCATTTTTCTCCAATATTGTCATATAGATAATAGGTTGAGTTTTGCTTTTTTTCTTGATTTTTATCTTTGTGTTTTGTATTATTTTGAATTTGGTCACACTATGCAGTGTAGATCTTGTCAAAATACCCTCACTCCTTAAAACTATAATAAATGTCCTTTAATGATTATATGATTGCTTTAATTGACGTATGTATTATGGAAGATATTCATGCAATAGTTCTAATTTTATGACGCATCATCAATTACTGGTTGAAAATTACATTTATTTTTGTAAAGTTTGGTTAAATGGGACACTTCAACATATCATTATATTTTGTAAAAAATAAAATAATCTTAATACATATTTGCCTTTTGTATAACAGAATTGCATCTCCCAAAACTCTCTGTAAACTACAGTCAGCGATGAAGTCAGTGTTATAACTATGTGCCTTACACAATAAAATTCCACACATGACATGTTGAAATGATTTGATTCTCTAAATTGATAGCAATCATAATGCTTGCACATGCAAACATCTCCTGGTGACGGTTTTGCAGTTTTGCATGAGGTCTGAGTCATCAGGTTTTTTGGAGACACAAAGAAACTTAAGTTGGAGCCAGCCCTCCTCTGGCTCTGTCCATGTTCTCTCTCTGCGTTTCATTTTGGATTTGGTGGTAAGCGCTGAAGCCAGGCAGCACTTGGATTCAGACTACAGGCCCAGGACCGAGCCAGAGCTGTTGTCTCCCATCTGTGTGGAGGTAGACGAGGCTACAGGCAATGCCCTAAAGCAGCCACAAGCCAACACAAAAGCAACCAGGATTTTAAACATTACATTATAACTAAATCACTGTTTTTTATTGGTGCTCTGTTTTTGACTGTTGAAATTTTGCTAAAAGAAATATGTCAATTGCCAATAATTGCTACTGAAAAATTTCAATAAAACTTGTTGTGATGTATGAGTAAGCAAAATTATTAGGTTTGTAATAACTTTTGCTCGAAAAATGCTGTTTCCAGTTTTCATAGGTTTTTTCACAACTTTCTAATCTCTTGCATGGATTTCATAAATTGTAAGTTACTTGCTTTTTCACATGACTAGTTAATTATAATTTACAAAGCAAAAGCCACACAACGGCTACTCTAAGCTAAAACAATGTGCATGCACTGTGTTGAGCAGAATGTTGTTTTTTTATTTCTCTTCATTTTTTATTTAGCTTTTTTGCCTGCCTCCCATAGTTTCTAATGCAATGATTCTACTTCAAATATGAAATGATTAGGCCTAACTCTGCAGTATGCAAGATGAATATTCCAAATACTAACTAATGTGAGCATTGAACATAATGTTCTGCAGCCATTCACTAAAATGTTAAAAGTTTTGCAGAAAGTTGGCCTATCAAAACCAATCACCAACAATAAAAATGGAATAAACAGAGAAGGTTGCTCCTTCAGCTCTTCAAACAGGCTAAGTAGCTATTGTAAGTGTCATGTGTGAGAGAAGACATCCGTTTTGCCTTGTGAGTCAGCTGCTCCTGTCGACAGGAAACTACCACTGTGTTATGGGTAAGGTTCCTTCCTAAAGCATGGCACAGAGGCCCACAGGAGGTCTGCTCCAGTAGTCTACATGTGTGTGAGCGCTACACGCTGCATGTTCACTGCACTAATGAAATAAATAGATCTGAAAAAGGTACCAGTAAATCAAAAGGCATGATTCAACTGGAATGCTACTGATCAGGTTAGAAGGTCAGCACACACACACAGATCCTTTTCCATTATCACACGTTGCACAAAGCATCTTGAATAAGTGTACTACCTATTTGTTAACCCCTCTGCTTTAGGGACTGAAGGGTAAAGCAAAACACTGCAGTCTGTTTATTGGATGATAGAGAATCCTTGATCTGATGAAAATAAGAATTGGTAAAGAAAGCAACAGTGTTTCTCAAATTAAGTTTATCCTCTTATTGTGTGCTTATGTTAAACACGAGCATGAGTGTTTGTTAGAAACAATGCATAGGCTCTCTGCATTAGGAGACCAGAAAACTGGTGCAGCTTTCTAAATTTAAAGTTTAAATAGTCTTTTGTGCCACGATTTATTCACTTCTTTATTTTAGATAATGACAACACACCTTCATAAAAGGTTGCATCAGATTTATTTAAGTATGTCATCATTATTTATGCACCAGATGTCACCCCTTTGCAGACACAGCAGTGCAGTTGAAACACAAGCTTCTTCAAGAGTTTCTCAAATCACACCTGTTCCAACCTGATCAATTGCATTTATTTATACTAACTGTTAGGCTTATTTTTACATGCTTACACAGCTACTAATAAGGGCACATATTTTCTCCAAATAAGTTTCACTTAGCACATTTCACTTCCCCTCAGAAGGCTAGTGCTGATAAAGGTGACAGCACCAGGTAGATAGGCAGGTACAGCCCCCAGGGGTGAAGAAGAAACACTGTCCAGCCAATGACAGTGAAGAAAAAGAAGTCAGGGAGGAGTAAAAGCTTGGTGCTTAGAACTATATAAACTTATGACACTAATGTTTGATAGCTGATGACAGGGGAGCACTCTGGTAAATATTCTGTATGTCAGCCCATGGCCACGTAACCTTACATGTGATCTGTTTTAACTTAATCTACTGAATTATAGTGGTCTTTAACAATAATCGCTTCCAATCTGGGAAGTAAAGAATCTGGGAAGTGACCCGATTCTTGACATTCTACTACAAACTACAATAGTTTCTACACCGTTAGTAAACTGAGCATAATTTACTCCTTTTACTCCTCCCTGACTTCTTTTTCTTCACTGTCATTGGCTGGACAGTGTTTCTTCTTCACCCCTGGGGGCTGTACCTGCCTATCTACCTGGTGCTGTCACCTTTATCAGCACTAGCCTTCTGAGGGGAAGTGAAATGTGCTAAGTGAAACTTATTTGGAGAAAATATGTGCCCTTACAACGCTTTTGTAGTAACACTGAGAAATAAATCACAGGCTTGGACATAGGTTCTTTTGGCAGGTATTTGTGTTTGAATAAACCTGCATTAAGCTAACACTACTACCTTAACTAACTATAACAGTGGAAGAATGATAGCTAAGTTAATGTACTTAAATGTAACTGGTATGCACAAAAATGTTAATAAACATTAACTTAATAAGCACATAAGTATGTCTCAAAAGCATATACAAACCAGAAACATGCAACCTTCCCATTATTTTAAATTCTAACCATTGCTGTTTATTAGTTTAGTATTAGTTACATGTCACTTTGATATCTGCAAAACAAGTCACAGTGTGAATACAGTAGCAACAGAAGCACACACGTCAAAACAATGACTTTAAAATGGTAGTAAAATGGACGTGATGTATATAAAGTAGAATAAATGCTCTTACACACAGGTCAGAGTGCGCCAATAGTGCAGGCAGAGAGCAGACAGCCAGTGTGTGTGTGAGAGAGCCATTAAAGCCTGGGGTTTTATGCGAGTAGCGCTGCCGTGTGACAGTTTGTTTGTGGAGCTGTAAACAGGCTGTGGTCAGCTGGCGATGATGGCGGCGGCGTGCTGGTGGTTTGGAGGCGATGCTTGAACCGCAGAGGGACTGTCTCTGCAGAGGCCCGACACCTCCACCGCTGGATTAGTGACTTATTGCTGTGTGTCCTGTTACATCATTCATCTGCTCGTCTCACTTTTCTGTCTTTGCTCATAAACACTCTTAACAGCCTCATTTCCTCAGATAGCTCACTGACTGACCTCGTTGATTCAGGATGTCAACCAGAACCGCAGACTCTGGACATTTTGTTTTCTAAAGAATTAGGGCTTTGGTGAACAATTGTTTTTTATTATTATTAATGGTTTTACAAATGAATGTCTTTTTTTACTAACTCTACTTTATTTACAGCTTTTATAATATTTATTTGTTAAAAATGCATTTTTTTTTTGTAAGAATTTGGGCTATTTATATTTATTATTTATGCTTTGATAAATTACCATAACTCAATCTCTAATCTTGTACTTATTTCCAACCCCACCAGAATTCATTTTAACTCCACCAACTATGGCCCACACCCTGTATCTTCTATACATAGGTTACTCAACTCACACAGCTGACCTACACACGTCACCATGACCACCACCATAAACATTTTCAGTCTCTGTTAATACCTTTATTGTTTTTATCACACTTTTCCATGTCATTGTACTTTGTTAAGTACATTTGTGTTCTGTGTTTGGTTCTTGTGTCTCTATAAGAGGTCTGTACACTTTTGTAAGTGTGTTGTACAGCATCACCTAATCACCTAATAAAAAAATACCCTCAAAAAAGTTGAAAAAGGCAGCCTATCTTGTTTTGTTTCAGAGCAAGGCAACATTGCAGTGACAGTGAGTCCAGTGACACTAACTTCATACTCAAAATATGCTTTATCTTCATTTAATTTTTAAATGAAATAAAAGTGTTGGTGTGGATTTTAACAGTTTGGATTTTGAAAGAAGCAAAAACATGTCTAAAAGGTTTAGTTTAAATTAGTATTACTACATTTTAACAAATGACTGCGCTTCTTCTACTCTGTTTTTCTACTTTGCGTTATATCTGTATAAGCTGGGTGGTATGATCCAGATAATGGATGGATGCAGTTTTATTAGTGGAAAAAGAACAACCAGGCAGTTATACTACAGTTATAGAAAAGTAAACAACCTGCATTTGTCTGAGTGAGTTACACTTGAATATCTGTTTCCGTACTCAGCGCTGCCAAACTCTAATGGCTGCAGGTTACAAAGCATTTTGGTTAAAGGATATCGGCTTACTTTGTTCTCCGGGTTCAAATCGTTGCTTAAGTGGTAACAACTCTTGGGTTATATTGATCCTCCAGCCTCATCTCCACGCCTCTGCATTTGACCTGTGCGTGTCCTCGCAGATCAAGAGTTAATTAAGTGGGCCTTCATATTTTTTGTGGTGGTTTTACCCCAAGAGTAGAGAGGAGCTCAGTTTAGCCTTGTGCACTACCACTCCGCTAATTGGAACCAGGATCTGTAAAAATGGGAACTTAAGTAAAACATGCCATAAAATTCTGAAGGCTCGCCATAAACTAACCAATTTCTTTCATTCTTTTAAAGGGAACTCTAACTGAAACCTCCGCGTAAACTTTTATGAGGATCCCTGGGGTCACCCGTAAACCCGTTAATAGAGATGAGATATGAGCGGGGCCCTTGGGCCTCCCATTTCGTTTGCATTTCTCTGTCTCCTTTTTTTCTTTACCCCAGTTCCATTGCATTCTTGGAAGGGGTCAAATGCTGTTCGGAGACAAACACCACAGAGAATCCGCTGTTGTTTGTGTTCGAGGGGGAAATGTCAATTTGAACCGCAAGGACAGATTTAAGCCAACGCCTCTGACTTCTGCATCCAGTGCTCTTTACTCCGTGGCTTTTCGCACCCGGCTCGCATTGACAGGAGTGATTTTTGTGGCAAGGTGTGAAAAGGTGAAACTCACACTGTTTTAGTGGCCATAGTGCAGTGGGGTTTTTCTTTTATGTACAGCTTAAAAGAATTCATTAGTTTGACCAGCCATGTGACAGACAAAACTTATACTTTTACTGCCACAAAAAGAAATCAGTAAAATATGAGAGTCTGTTCATACATACATATATACACATTATATACGTACACACACACACACACACACACACATATATATATATATATATATATATATATATATATATATATATATATATATATATATATATATATATATATATATATATATAAATTGCCTTTCCAGTAGTGCACAACACCTCGACATTTGATAGCAATGCTCGGACTTTTACAAATGTCCTTTTCCTAACCACTCTTTCTTGACCTTTGATTTCAATGTCAGGAAGTCAACACAAAGAAGTCTGCAAATTAGTGTCAGTGGTGTTTTGACAATTCAAACTTCACTAACTTCAGCAGTGGAACCAAAAAAACTTGACTGCCTCTTGAAAAAAAACAAGTGCACCAATGTTTCACTCGACAATTTAAGACTCCACATTCAGAGGTTACAAGAACCTATATCATTGAACAGACAGGCATAGTACAAAATACCTTCAACATATCAAACAGCACTGTATTCAAACTATAGGTCCTGGTCTGGCAAAACAATCTACCAAATCCCCTTTAATCTAATACTAAGCATTAATATTACATAGATTTATTTCTCACTGATGTAAAGAAGCCTGTGAAAAGCAAGGTTTTATTGCAACATGCATTTGTGAATTATGATAAAGGTCAGGTATGTAACATTGTGGCTATAGAAAAAAAAATACTTTTTTTCTTCCCAAAAAGTGAACATCCAGAGATTTCTGTGCAAAAGGGGGTACGGAAAAATGCATTGGATTATTTTTCTTTTCTTTCTGAAGTGAGCATTCAGACTGCCCTTAACCTAAAGACCATAAGACCATTGGGCCAAGCTAACTTGTTTATTGACTGTTTGGTTTCTGACGTAAAAGGTCAACCAGAAAAGGTCCACCTACCTTAGTGGAGTGTAGCAGACTTAGATCAATAAGTTGATGCTCTTCCAAGAATGTACAATGGAACGTACATAAAAATTGCTTGTGTTAAACGCAAATAAATGTACTTTGCAAGGTAATTTTGTAATTGCTAACATTTGTACTTGGTCAAAAATAGCAGTGGTTAAATTTCAATAGATTCTCTTCTAAGCAGTTAAGTGGTAGCTTTTGAAGATATTGCATCATAATTATGCATTATAAAGTACATGGTTTGTGTTAATTTATATACACAGTTTATTTCCTGATGCGTATTTTCTCAAGGAGAATAAAATCATTAACTCCTAGACCGGACCTTGTATTATAAATGTCCAAGAAAAACACAAAGGAAACATCGAGGGAAAACAGAGTTCTGGCTGCTGTTGATAATGATTATCTATTTAAATGCAGCAGCCTCGTCTCACTGATGTGTTACTCAAACTGTAGCCTGAGCTGTTTCATATCCCACTGAGACTAATGAGAATGAACTCGAGACGTGTTGCGGTTATATTGACAAATTGAGCCTGTAGTTGTTTTTCCTTTAACCCCCTCATTTATTGCAATCTAAATCACTACTTTTACTGTAACAAAGATAATTTGGAGCTTAGGTTTGGTGCTTTCCGGGGTAGAACTGTAATCCCGAGCGTGGTAACCACATATCCTGGGGGTGAGGTAAGTGGTCAGCGGCGCGCAGCAGATCTGTTAGTCAACGAGTGATGGTGCTGCTGAAAAATCTGACAAAACAATTGGTTAATTTTACAAATGATAATGATTTTTTTAGTCAGATGATCCCCCCAGGCAAACCAAAATATAGGCCACGGTACAACGCCATGTCATACGAGTCAGAGGTCTGCGATGTCTTTGGTCCAGGGGACAGCCGCCTACATGTTTCAGTATGACGCTAGCTTCTCGGGTTTCGCTGTAGTCCGAGCCAAGCGGCGGCCAGAGACCACCCTTCAATTAATCTTAACCTTGTAGCGGCTTATAATTTGCCATTACAAAAGACATTAAACCTGAGGGCCTGATTCAGAGCTCCTGGGACCATATGGGAGGAGGGGATAGGGATCTGACAGGCCTCTTTTTGGCCCCTTGGACCCCGGGCAAGCCCCCATCCTGAAAAACAGACAGGTACTTAAAAACAGGGTGAAAAGATCAGCTTAAAGAAAACAAGGATGATTAATGGGGAAAAATGAGGGCCTTTTAGGTCGCTTTCATCTGGCTCTGATTCAGGTCTTCAGTGAGCCATTAACCCACAGGACAACTGTCCAGCGCTAAAGTGAGAAATGAAGTCCCTGTGCGCTGCTCAGACTAAAGCAGGCGCTGGGCTCTGAATGTGGAGGAGTCAGTGCTTGTGTTTGTCTGAATGATGTCACCACTGGCTTAAAAAGCACATGCATATAACACTTTTACGTTTTTAAATGTCATGCCATGTATCTTCTGTATGAGATGAGCCAAGATGTATTGAACAAATATATTCACTGGTTATACATTATTAGTGTAGGGATTTCATTTTAAATAAGTTGATGTAGTTGTCTGTGAGGAAAAAATATATATTTTTCTTAATAAATTCCTTAAAAGGCTATCAGTTTATTTTTTATTACTGTTAATTATAATAACATCTCCTGCACACTTAAAATACAAGCTATAAAATTTTCAACATTTGTACATATTCAAGTATGTCTCCATATTTGTCCTTACATGTTTTTATGTGTTTTTACATTATTAAGACCATAAGGTGGCTATACTGTATTTTTGGCAAAAGATTCCTACGGGAAGCCATTAAAACAAGTTTTTACACTGAATATTTGAATAATTTGGAGGCTATGGGTAAAAAAACTTGCATAAATTTAACTTTAAAGATGAACATGACCTTCCTCCTCAAAACGGAAGCAATTTTTTTTTTCATCTGATTATGAAGGTAAGATTCTAAGGTAATTTACCTTGAAATACATTGAAAGACATGAGATTTAAAAGTCAGGATTGCTGGAGATTGTAGTTGTAATTCAAAAACATATCTATGTTTATTTAAAACAGTAATATAAAGATAATTCAGGATAAATGAATAAATAGGGAACGTAATAACTTTGGACATGGTGTAACAATCATTAAACAAAAGAATCATCAGGCTAGTGCAGTGTACAGTATAAGCAGCCACAAGAAAACTGGTTTTAAATAAGATTCAAGAGCAGAGGGTGAACATGTCCAAAAAGTTTCATCAGTTTCTTTGTAAATCTTCACTGCTTAATGTCTCTCAGAATTATGCATTGTAAGTGATGTTCTTAACTTTGTAGTTCCCCGTTAAGCCCACTGCGGTGCCAGGTGTGGAGGCTTGGCCACAACAAGCAGCCGACTGCCAGGAATCCTGACAAGTACATGGAAGCGTTTAGAAGTCAATTTATTCAGCTTTCTTGTGATTAATCTCTTACTTACCTGACACAATATGAAACATAGTGATGCGGTAAAGCCAAACCATCTGGTGCTACTGCAGGCTAAAACAAACAGCACATATTTTACCATGCCACTTCAGCCACTCCATAAAAAGACACAGGGCAGGTTTCTGAGAGTATTCATAAACAGTATAAAGCTGCTGCCTGACAAAGACACTGAGGGGCCAAATGCACTGGACCCATGCATTATGGGTCCGGTCAGTACAGGTAAGTTTCTAACACCAAAAAGGCTCAAAAGCATTCCATAAAAGCACAACATACTGAAATATGTTGGAAACTCTTTAGCCTTGTGTTCTATCAGAGTAGTTCTCTTTCCAAAAGGTGGAGCTCTAATCTGCAGGCTCTCAATTGTACAATAAATAATTCTTACTTGGGCAAAAACAAGCTTAAGGAATATGGCATTGCTTTAATTGGATAAAATTGTGTTATTCAAAAGGTTGATTGAGGAGGTATTTGTCAAAAGCTTTCTGCAGAAGTCATCCCAGATGGGTTCTATCTGGTGAGTCAGGTTAGCGCCTCTCATCAGAAACTCTGCTAATTTTGAGTCAACAAAATAAAATAACAATATCACATGTATGCTAAACCCACATGTCTGCATGCACACATAACTTGTAGCTAAATGGCATATGTACACATTAAGCACATGTTTGAAGTCTGTAAAACAAAATATCTTTCAAAATTGACAAGCCAGTCCTAGCATACATATAAGAAATATTTTGAATGAATTGATAACAAGTTAGCATTGCAGGATTTGTCATAAAAATAAATAAATAAATTAAAAATAAATGAAATCAACATACCAAGGATGCAACCAAAGACTTACGAAACATGCATAAATAGATGATTTGCTAATATGAATAACGTAACACAACTTGTCTCTTCCATTGTACAAACTCTAACACATCCAAAGCTAACAGTATTCCCATAATTGCCTCTAGGGGCAGTAGCCTGCATACGTAGGTGCTTAAAAAATTAAATGCATTTCAACATTTATCAACCTTAAATAAATGTGTTTTTGAATGTGGTAGTCATTGTCAGGTTGCAAAATGTAGAAGCAAAAGTTAAAATAAAAACAATTTCAATGGCATTTTTTTAGATATAATGTGTAAAGCCTTTTCAAAGGTCTGCTGATTTGGATAGTTTAGAGAGCACCTCTGATTTAGCTTCTACCAATTACACTGACATACAGCATCCAAAGGTGGGTATAAATAATCTCTTTTGGATGGAAAGGCCAGAGTGCCATTATAGTTCGTGGCAAGTACAAAGCCCACACCTGGTCCTAGAGTGAAATCAAATCTACGCTGAACTCTGTCTCTCCTCTCATTTGGCTCGGGTGCTTTTCCATGAGCTCTGTTCTGGGTCAGGAGTCGGGAGGAGTGATTCCAGTTCAGGTCACACAGACACTTTCACACAGTAATGCTTTTCAAGGCTGTCACATCTGTTATATAAGGCTGTCTTCAACCAATTCTTTACTTTGGCCTCATTTTCTCAATTCTGATTGCGTTTATCACCGAATATTTTACAGACCTATAAGTGGCTGCGTTGGATAATGTGTTATGATCACTGACAATTAAGCCATTCACAGAGCCCTTTGCAAATCAGTGTTTCTTTACACCGATCAATAAACCAATTCCTCTCACTTATGTTTTCCTTGTCTACAGCAATCAGTCCTGGGCTGATTAAATAACAGCACATTATCTCTGTGGAATTTATCTTGGCTAAATTGAGTTTCTTTCACCTCGTGGCCATGGGAGAGTGGGCAGCCTGCTGGGAGAGAGAAATAATCATTCATTAACCTTTGACCTGGAAGGAGTGTCAATTGAGTCGCTCAGCTGTGTGTTTTCTTTGCCTCACGCCCCCTTGAGCGCGTAGCCGAGGCAAATTGACAATTTACACGCTGTAGCTCAAACTTTATTAACCTGCTCGGCGGTTTGATGCAGTCACTTGATTAGCAGCTGAAGCGCAGATGAAAGATGTATACTAGTTCGGCCTCTTGTGCCTGTTGTACATATCCCCCAAATTTAATGTATTTCTTCAGAATTGAGAATACACAAAATATAAATGTTCAAGAGCAAAAATCATATAAAATCAAGCGTCTAAGTGTCATGCAAGCAGTTTTTAATTGTTATAACAAAATGAACAGAATAAGAATCTGCAAAAAGAAGTTGACTTCTAAAGAAGGGCTGCACAATATATCGCAATATATTGTTATCGTAGTATCCGTATTACAAAAATCTACTTATATTATAGGACTATGGTAGGACCTGCTATATGTATAAAGTTATGGTTATCTGTGAGACAGATATTAACTATTTTCTTAAAATGATTTTCCAAACATAGCAATAAAAAAAGGTTAAAGCAAAGGCATCTGGACTTAGTTTTTGAGGTGAAGATGTTTCAGCTCTTCTCCAAGAGACTTTGTCAATTGTGAGTTAAACTGGTAAGAGAGCTGAGAAGAGACAAAAAGTATTCACTTTAAAAAACTAAGTCCACTTTGCTTTAACATTTTCTTCAAGATGACTGAGAACCTTTACAGACATCAAGAAAAAAAAGTCTTTGTTTGGACTTGGTTTATTCGTGCTAATATTTCAGGGTTAGTCCTTGGTTTAGTTCTTAATTTACTCCTACTTTCAATTTAGTTCAGTTTTTACTAGATTTTTGGAAAATTGTTTGGGATGCAAAAAAAACCTCACAAATAATTTTAGCTGAAATACAGGACAGAAAAAAGTGGTAATGAGTAAGTAATGATCAGATCTGGTGGCTATAGATAAAGCCCAGTTGGGAGTGCAGGGCCAGAGTTGTTATTCAATGGAACTAGAACCAAGCTGATGTTGGAGCGTAAGTGCGGGACGAGTGCTGGGCAGGCAAGTATAGGACCGGAGAGCCAGCTGGACTCTGCTGGAAGTAGCAGGTAGCTGGAGCAGGTAGTAGTACCAGGTTAGCAGGAACCAGGCTAGCAGTAGTTGTTCTATCGAGTGTTCAGTCGCGCAATCTTGCAAGGAAGAGCTGCGTTACGGGGCTTATATAGAGTGCAGTCTGATGAGGAGATGAGGCACAGGTGTGCCTGCAGGTGTGACTAATAAGAGTCCTGGGTAATATCTGGTGTGGAATCCTGCCGGATCATGACAGAGACAAGCCTCAAAACTTCTGGAACAAAGTCATTTGGAGTCAACTTTTTGGCCACAACCATAAACGTTAGATTTGGAGTCAACAAGGCCTATGATAAAAGGTACACCATTCTTCCTGTGAAACATGGAGGTAGATGGCTGATGTTTTGAGGATGTAGGGCCCTCTCGGGACGTACTTGGATGACCTGTCATTGGCTACAGCAGCATAAAGTGAAGGCTCTGGACTGGCCATCTCAGTCTCCTGACCTCAATATCATTGAGCCAGTCTGAGGAGATCTCAAACGTGCAGTTCATGTAAGACAGTCCAAGAATTTACAGGAACTGGAGGCTTTTTGCCAAAAAGAATGGGCAGCTTTACCATCTCAGATCATTTATATTTCCTGAAAAATGGCCAAAATAATTATCACAAATTCTGCAAGAGTATGTTAACTTATGAAACTTATAACAACTGCATATGGCATTTCCTAGAGCTTCATATTTAATGTTCATATTAGGATGTAAGAGTGCTCTCCAACCTGTACACTGTAAAGAACTGAGAGCCCAAATATGATCACACAGACGTTTCCAAATATGTCAACAATTTCTAACAAAGGCATGTAACAACGTTGTTTTACACTTTAACTATAACCAAAGTTTCAACCCCCCATCTCCCATCTGTCTGATCTAAACAAACAAGACAAAGTGTTTTTAAATGTTGATTTTTGACGGAATTTGTATAAATGCTGTAAGGTCATGGGAAATACTGTACATATTAACATAACATTCTCTGACACTAGGTTGGTTTCCCAGTCATCAGAGAGTTCTTATGTGAACACATTATTTGAGTTGGATTTATGAACTGTCTCTGTGTTTGAACACAGCTTACTGTAGCCACTGACCCACTGTGGATGTTTTTTTTTTTTGCCTGGTTTGGGTTTGATGTCTTCATACAGTGTGATAAATTACTCAGAAGCCTTTTTTCTGTTCGCCACATGGATCTCTTGAAGTGTAGGCATGCATCTGATTTGAAAGCATGCTTTCAGCTTTAAAGAATGGCTTCTCACAAATCATTCTGTATTAATGTACTATGTACTTACATGTTACTACAGTTTTTTACACAAAGAGGTCGTCAAGTTCAGTGAAAAATAAAGTCAACATTCTTTGTTTTTGTTTTTTGTTACAGATAAAATTGATGCCGTGATGTGGGAAGTACTAAGCTTCAATGCTCTGTGGAATCAAAAAATATGAACATCACAAAGAGCACACCAACAATGCCCACTGCACTGGCACTCTTCTGCAGCATCGTCAGACTTTGTTCATGCATGACATCCACTCGGTGGTTACATTAGGTTACCAGCAGGAAAAGCTACTGGTCGGGATTTTGGAGGATAGTGTAGTGGTATGAAAAGTTCTTATTGAAAACTTTGTAGAAGTAGAAAACATTTTGGATTCAATGTATAAATATCATCCGGAGACATTTTTTTATGTAGGCAGCTTCACGAGAGACCAAAGTAACTTTTGATTACTGAGTTTTTAAGGGATAGAGCTGGACAGTATTTTATTTTTTTTTTATTAAATATTTGGTGATTTTTATAAGATTTAATATTATTTTCTCTTGTTAATAAAGCTTTACAAATAATCAAACTGGTTTAAATATTTCTCATGTATGTTTTTACTGTACATTTCAGACATTAAAAGAATCTTCCATGCATTGTACTGCTCTAAACAGAAATGTGAACAATAAGCACAAACAATGTTAGCATGTCACGTTAAAACTTTTACACCGTGTATTGATCTCAGTGTCAATGTTAGTCTTTGATGTGATTCCTAATACTGTTATGCTATTTCTGTCCCCGGCACAGTAGCAGTAAACACACGCTAGCATGCCCTGAGATCTTTCCCTCTGACATTATTAGGAGCTACAACTGTGTGAGACTCAACATGGTGTAAAAACAAACCAAATGTCAGCGCCACTGCCCGAGCGCCTCTCCTATAGCCAACAGCAAATGTAATGAAAGCTCGCAAGGCTCTGTTAGTACGCCGTTGACCTTTTATACATTTATTGTTCTCTTGACATTTCTGCGAGATCGAGGGGGTGAAGAACGGAGTGAGGCGCTAAAGCATGAATCAGGATTTTTTAGCTTCCATCTCCGCCGTTAGAGAATGACTTTCATCGATCCAAACTCCGGGACTTCACAGAGGGTCGATGCTGCGTGATTGCCAACACTAACTAACGCGCCTCTGCTCTCTGTAGACACCATAGACTTTTATTAGCTTTTGTGTCACTTCACTGTTACTGGAAAGCACTGGAAAAGGAAACAATTTTAACTTTCTGCCTGGCAGACAGATTTTTGCCAGCTTGCTTTTTTTATTTTAACTCCAAAATCAATGTAAGGTTTCTACAAAGGTGAATACGTACCATATCAATGTCAAGAATGGATCATTTACAGTTTGTTGTACTTTTAACATTGGCATTTACAGAAAATGTATCCAAACTGTTCATACAGAGAAAATAGGGAATTAAAATCTCATGCTGCATCAAGTTAAGTAAAAGTACTCATATGGCAGTATCTGAGGAGGTCAACAACAACAACAAAGTTAGTTCTGATCAGGACTTTCCATACTTCACGAGAAACTCAAGCGCAGAACTTTTTCCTTTTCCTCATTAGCTAATCACACAATAGTTCTTGGATACCCACAAGAAAAAAGTTCTACTCAGACGATGTGTCAAGGACAAGCTGCGAGAACTCCCAAACCAGGGCTGCAACAACAAAATGACAATTGTTCTTACCAACTCAAGAACAAGAACAATTTTCTCTGTTCTTGTGGCGTATGTAATGGCCGTGCGGCTCTGATGCTAACAAGTACCAAGTAGTGGTATTGCCATAAAGGCCTCAAATTATAGGACCACTTCCTTCCCTTAAATAATCTAAAGACCCTCTACATGGCCTTGCTTTTTACTTTTCAATAATATTTCTGGGGAAAGAGGTTTTATGCTTTGTACTTTTGTACACCCCTGAGATTACTAAGCGTGATCCTAAATAGTCGGTGATTCGAAGCTTTGATTCGAGGAGTCTGATTGGACTACAGATCTCACAGTCAAATTGTTGTGGAGGTTATGAAAGAAGGTTCTTGCCATTTCCTCTATATGGGGGTGCTCAGCGTCTGATTTCACATCAAACTACTGGGTTTCTGTTCAAATACAATCTATTTTTGTTTCTGTGTGCTTTGTGTTAAAGAAAGAAAAAGTTGTCCTACCCACTTGTTGAAGGGTAACCCCCAAATTACACTGCATACGTCTCCACTCCGCTGAGGAACAACGTCGCAGACCGTCGGCCAGAGGATGCATGTCAGATCCGCTCCGCTGTGGTGCAGCGCCGCGAGCATGAATGAATGGAAGCCCGGATGTTGTGCACGCACAGTTTCCACTTTGGTTTGATCTGATCTGTTGAGATTTATGCGTTTGACTCCGGCGTCTGGTAAAAATATAACTGCTGCATTTAGTATATATACTATAGCCATTGTGGCAGATGTGGCGATCTGTTTTGAAAGAGAGGCTGGAACATTATACAATATGGAGAAACTGAAAATCAAAAAGTACAAACCCTTTGAGGAAATGGTGAGAGACACCTTCCAGGGCATAACAAAAGTCTCCTTTAAAGGATTCCCGGTCGGTGCCAGGGGCAAGTGGCACTATAACAACTTTGCCTCCAAAAAATGGGCCTATCCAAGACAACAGCCAGGTCAGTGGCCTAGAGGATATCAAGGAAAGCCCTGTATGGCACCGTATATTCAGACAACACACGGCTATTTATGTGTCCTTTCAATAAAAGCTTTACTAATTCATCTCACGCCTCTCATTTACTTGCCTATGCCACATCTGCTGCTAACTCTAATTAAACTACTAACGCCTCATTACATCCTTCCTACAAGAGGCACCAAGTCAAGACTATCTGGGGTGCTAGAGGAGCACCCTCCTTGCTGAGAAAACATCATGGGACCAGAGACTGATACAGTGGTGCTCTGGTGGTAGGTAGGGTTCCCTTTTGAAGGGCGCACATACAAACTATTAGGTTGAATTCCTCCTAGTTTGGGTCATTTCTTCATCTGTAGACGGTCATGTATAATTACAAGCCCTACAAAGTCATAGATTTAAAAAAACTCATTAAATTGAAATATTTTCATATATCAATATATAACCAAGTACATGATGTGTCATACAACACGATTATTTGTGTTTATGTCAATTTTCTTCAAAAATGTCACAAAACCAAGGCGTATCTTTAGTGTCTGTATAGTTACGACCAGTGTTGCCACAGTTACTTTGAAAAAGTAACTTAGTTACGTTACAGATTACTTGATTTAAAAAGTAACTTAGTTACTATACAGATTACTTGATTTTAAAAGTAACTAAGTTACTTTACAAGTTACTTTATTAGTTACATTCAGCAGCTGTCGACAACATCAAAATGACAACTGGTTTTGCCAACAATCACTTTATTTATAGTGTTTTTTTACAGTAACATCAACAATCTATCTCCTGACAATTAAAGTTGAATTTAAAAACTATTTCCTGAAAAATACATGTTTTTACAATAAATAAAGGCAGTCTCTCTTGACTTAACATAAATACTTGTTTTAATAAAAATAAAGGCAGTCTTCCTTTGTAACTAACTCTAAGGGAAAAGTAAATAAGTAATAATTTATTTTGTACTTTATTGTATTTGTCTCCTCTGTATGTAAATGTAATGAGCCTTTTATTTCCGCCTCTATAGTGGAACGTTAATTTCGAGTCTAGAAAAGGGGGACTGGTTAGCGAGAGCACATGCGGAAGTCAGGAGGAAGTAATCTCATCTCGTTTTAAAACGCTCCGAAATCATTAAGTTCTAAAGGAAAGGAGTGGATAATTAAGCAGCTAGCTAGAACGGGAACAAGGTATGTCTTTCTTGACAAAAAAATGACAAAAATAGTAACGCACAGTGACTTGGTTAAGTAACTTTAATCTGATTACTGGTTTGGAAATAGTAATGCGTTAGATTACTCGTTACTGAAAAATGTGGTCAGAATAGAGTAACGCGTTACTAAGTAACGCGTTACTGGCATCACTGGTTACGACAGTCATTTTTAAGCTGTTCTGGGGCTAGCAGCACATTTAGCATTCACACAGTGGAATGCACTGTTATATTTGATATTGCTATATTGAAATTGTTCAAAAATCTAAAAGCTTGAATTAATCAAATTAAATATATTAATTTCCTGGCGCTTTTAAGAGGATTTATATGTTTCTAGATTAAAACTTGTGCTGTGCTTGATATTTACTGTTATAATTTATGAAATATTTCTTTATAATGCAAAACCAGACTGTGTCTAGGAGCAGTAGTGGGCATTGAGCTTTAAAAAGCAAGTGATCCACAGAGAGAAGGCACAAAACTGCTGCTTAATAATTCAAGATGCTGAGATTAAATGTTGAATTTGCCGAGTGCGTTATTAAAAGGCAGAGTAATTACTTCAGAACTCTGTGTCACCGCTTCAATAAGAGCTGCCTAATGTGGTTACTGCCAGCTCACATGTAATTGCACAAGATGAACAATGGACTCCACACAAAGAGAGGTCTGAAGCATCCAGTGCACAGCAGATTCAATCAGAGGAAGCTCCCCACATGATAACTGGGATCCGCGATGTGCCTTGACAAAT
The DNA here is from genome assembly GCA_024416835.2 of Perccottus glenii. Lineage (NCBI taxonomy): Eukaryota > Metazoa > Chordata > Actinopteri > Gobiiformes > Odontobutidae > Perccottus > Perccottus glenii. The sequence continues at coordinate 12,083,386 of CM044554.2, forward strand.
ACATTGTACTCTCCAGGGCCGCTGGATCAAATTTCTTAGTTTTTAGACACTATCCTTACATCTAAAGCAAAGGAAATATCTGTAGAAAATATAATCATTAATTGGTAGGTAAGATACTTGAGGCTTCTGTCTTTGCAGCCACATAAAGCGGGCTCTTAATGTTATAATCTTGCACTTACTGTAGTTGTGGGCCAGGTTATAGCAGTGCTAGCAAGATATTCTCACGTTAAAAGCTTTTACCCTCATCCAAGGAACATAAGCATTTTAGCCTTGGCTTATCAAATAAAGGCAAACAATTGGTACAAACTGTAATATTTATATAACAAGTGGAAAAGCATGACAAAAGTTTTAGTTTGAGAAGTGGTGTGCTTTGGTTTAAATACTAAAATACAAAATACAAATGTGTCCCCTTTTTGCATTCTATTGTGCAATTATTCATACATTAACCTAGACATGTCATGTTAGATATACCTAGGCCAGAGATGTACTTGCTTGGTTTAGAGTGTTTGTTCAGCCTAACCAGAACACGAGCCTGTTACTATAGTGCAGATAGTGCAGATAGTGCTGTCAGCCTTTAGACAACAGTAAAGAAGAACCATGAAACTTTCAGCCCAAAAATCTATTTTTTCAAAATGATTTGGATTGTTCTTAGACATGAGATTTATAGAATCACGTCAGAAACCTCCAATGTAACTTTCGGGTTTTCCAGGGTGAATAGTCTCAACTCCCCCAAAAAATGGTGACCATGAATATTGTTCCGCTGTTGTAGAGAGTCTGTAGAGGGATATGTGTCCTCTACTGGCCAAAGGTTCAGCAGTTCCTCTTTAACAGTAAACATTTCAACTTAAGAGGAGATTATATTTATTAATAAATAAGACCTGCTCGATCAATTTTCCAACAAAACTCTGACATGACCCCGACAACAAAACCTTAATCCTAGTGGTGATATTTAGATTGCAACACGTATATACCATGTAAAAAAAAATGCAAAGTAACCTAGTTAGGCCCGAGCCGGTGATGACCGGGAGGGCCTATTGTTTTTGCTCGGATTTTTTTTTTTTTTTTCCACCTATGATCCTAAATTTGACCCAGTGAACATGAACGAAAAGTCATTTTTATTGCTCCCAGCCTTCAAGCCCGGCGAAAAATTGATGTATTTGAAGTCGCCGAAAAAAAAATACGAAAAATGACTCAGTGGCGACCCCTACAAAATCAAAATACATTGGGCCTATGGAAAGTGAAAGTAACTTTTTTCCAACGTAGAAAAATGAAACTTGGTATATCCATAGGACACCTCAGGGCAAACAGAAAAGTCAATGACAGTCACACCCTAAACTTAACAGGAAGTCCGCCATGTGGGGTGAAACGCATGGCCACTAAAATCGCACCCCATGCGCAGAAAGATGCAAATCATTGTGTTTTAATCTAAATGGCCCCAAATTTGGTGAGTATCATCTAGACACATGTGCCAACCAAAGTTGTGACTTTGTTTATGATATCTTATCGGGTATGGGTGTGGCAAGCCTGTAACGAGTTGGCCATTTTATGAAAAAACGCCTTAACTCTCAAACGCCTTCTCAGATCGAGTTGGACCCAAAAAGGCGTTTGTGCACATTCATGACCTGAACACAAATATATGTAAATAAAAGGGTTATCTTTAGAAATGGCTCTCCAGCGCCCCCTACAAACTTATAATGGGACCCAAGAATTTAGTTTGTCATAGAGACATAAAATTTGGTACACACATCTCTTATGTCATGACGAGCATAAAAGCCAATGACAACCACCCCTATCTATAAATGTGTTGCCATAGCAACGTCCCAAAAATGTGGAAAAAGTCAATGGGAAGTGAAATTTTTAGTTTGTTGTAGGCAAATGAAACTTGGTACACACATCCACCATGGGCTTATGAACAAAAAAGCCAATGGGGACCACACCCTATCACACACGGGAAGGCGGCCATTTTGAATTGAAAATGTGAACCGACTTAAAATACACCTCTTTTTTAAAAGTACACAGACAATAGCTGCTTCATTCCACAGACACCAAACTTGGGCAAAATGAGCTAAACACATGTATGTAAAATAGACAAGCGTTTTTCTAGACTTTGTTGCTCGAGTTATTTTTTTTTTTTATTATAATTCGGTGTATATTTTGTTTATCATATTTTTTCTGCAAAATGATCCTAAATTTGACCCAGTAAACGTACAACTAAAAGTCATTTTTATTGGTCCCAGACTTCAAGCCCAGCGAAAAATTTATGTATTTGAAGTCCCGAAAAATACGAAAAATGACTCAGTGGCGACCCTAGAAAAGTCAAAATACATTGGTTCTATGGAAAATGAAAGTAAATTTTTCCAATGTAGAAATACAAAACTTGGTACATCCATAGGACACCTCAGGGCAAACAGAAAAGTTTATTACAGCCATACCGTAAACTCAACAGAAAATCTACTATGTTGGGTGGAATGCGTGACCACCTAAATCTCACCCCTTGTGTCTAAAGGCTTTTCATCTAAACAGCTCCAAATTTGGTGAGTATCATCTAGACACGTGTGCCAAAAAAGTTATCAATTTGTTTTTTGATACATTTGTGGCTGTGGTCGTAATGAGTCTGTGAAGAGGCAACCTTTGGGAAATAAATGCCATTTCCCAATTGCCAGGATCCTTCCTTTAGAGGAGGCCCCTCCAGAGCCACGGCTAGAGTCTTAGAAAACTCCTCAGAATCCTTTTACCGTGAAGTTTACGCTTTAGCACGAAATGCACTCCTCCGAGTGCATGTGTCCCCGCGGTCTCAAGGGAGGCGAGGGCCTTTATCGCCGCTTGCGGCTTTAATTATATTTGTATTTTAAAGCAATTGTCTTTATTTTATAATTAGCACACGTTTAATTATATAGGAGGAGGAGTTGAATATTTCCCCAAATTCCCGGAACAATGAAGATTACACAATGTAGTGGCACATAGCTAATAAAAAGTGATTAATACAATTAAGTTGTGCAAATGTTAAACAAAGCACATAAAAACAAAATGTTAGAATGCAATCAAAAGAGGTGCATCTGTAACTCTGTGCTTTACTTGATGTCCTCGGGGTTCTTGTGCGTACATCCATATTAGGACTGGACTGCTTCCCTCCACAGGCACTCCATCACCAAAACAGAGGGAGTCGCTACCAGATGGTTAAACAAACACATCGCCCAACTGCCCATAACTCAAATCCACTTAGCACTCTGTTGTCAACATGTCTCTCACTCATTCCAGCGCTCACCGCTCCTCGCTGCACTACGAGGAGGAAAGAAAAAGGTGGGAGAAAAAAAAATACTGGAGTAGTGAGAAATTCCTAGGGGGTGTGTTTAATTTTAATCACCAGGACAATCCATCGTCGGCAGCTCGCATCCCTCCCACTGGCTCCGCTCCGTGACTCCCCCAGGTGAATTGAAATGAGGGAGAGAACAACGCACCTGGAGTGACAGCGCCAAGAAAGGTTGCACAGGCCCAGTCCCACACAAGGTTTGGTTCTCGGGGAGGCACCCAGGACTCAGGCCAGGGGTTAAGAGTTTGGAGGTCATGGGGTCGCGCAATTTTCCCTTTTCCCTTGGCCTCATCCTTGCACTTAAAACCTCAGTGGTGTACTTGAGAGGGTAATTTATTATCAAAGAGCTGTCCAGCTGAGGAGCACACAGCTAAGCCTCCTAATTTTACCTTTGGCTGCACAGATATATTATTGTCAAAGCATTTGGCTTATCCCTTATCTTTTTTCTTTCCCGCAAACTTGGACAAATGTCTTTGCTTATTGGAGACCCATGGGTTATCTTGTAAAATGAATCTCTTCCTAAGTATATGTTTGGATTTTAGGGTTCCTTGTCATGTGGTATTTTTAGATATTGGCTTACTTAGCTTTTTTCTTCTTCATCTTCAGTGTCCAACGGTGTATCTACTTGTTTCTAATAAGAGACAGGGATGGGAGAACTAGTAAAAATGTGTTCTCAAGTAAAAGTACACTTACCTCTGATTTAACGGACACTTTTAAGAAATTGTGTTTTAGTCAAAGTCAGTAGTTCCCACAATGGGCCTCAAACCTTTGGCTGCGTAATTCAAGATTCAAGATTCAAGATTCAAAGTGTTTATTGTCATGTGTACAGACAGAAAGCATGTTTCCCTGTACAATGAAATTCTTACTTTGCCGTCCACAGTAAAATGTCACACAAGTAAGTAAAAATAAAAAATAAAAAATAAGACAAATATACAAGTGATAATAATGCAGTACAAAAAATACAAATATACAAAAAAAAATGCAAGAGGGCAAAAGGAGTAAAGTAGTAAAGTGAGGTAGTGCAGTTGTGATGGTGTAAAGTGACGGTGTAAAGTGACGGTGTAAAGTAAAGTGACGGTGTAAAGTAAAGTGACGTGTAAAGTAAAGTGACGGTGTAAAGTAAAGTGAGGTAGTGCAGTAGGTAAACAATTGTTCATGTAATGTTGTGATTGTGATTGTAGACTCCTATCTGCTGTTTAGGAGTCTTATGGCAGAGGGAAAGAATGAGTTCTTCATTCTGGAAGTCCTGCATTTCACACTTCTGTACCTCCGTCCTGAGGGTAGAAGTGTGAACAGACCATGTTGTGGGTGGGAGGGGTCTTTGAGGATGGAAGCAGCTACATACCTACATGCTACCCATTTAGGTGTTTTTAAATGTAACTAAATATACAAGTAATAAACTATAGAACAAATAATGATGGCAATATGCAGATTGAAATACGCAGGACTGTGAATAAAATGTATGTTTTAAAATTTGTTCTCATGAAGTAAAAAAGTTGTGTTTATTTTTAAATTTATTTAGTTGCATCTCACTGTGAATCTACTGTAACAATCATATAGAGCCAACTGTAAGTTCAGTAAGAAATACCCTAAAATGTATCCTGCATGACTGAGAATCTCTCAAGATTTGTGATTTCAGAAAAATCCATCTTGCACTGCTCCAAGTAAAGATTCGACTAATACTAATGGTTCTGTGTAACAGACTATTTTCCTAGTCATTGTGAAAGTCATCCGTGATCAAAATAACTTTAAAAGTATAATTCTTATTGGCCTACAATAGTAATCTTTTTCTAAGTTGTCAATAAGCCAACTCTTCACTAACAATGAATATGAGTAAAAAGCATTGTATACTCCTTTCTCTCCCAGACTTATCTCGTGTTATTTGGACAAGTGGCATGACTAAGTGAACTGAGGGCAGCTTCCTGTATATTTTCTTTGTCATGCTGATAGTTAAACGTTACAGCTCAGGTGAAAAGGTTAAAAAATAAGCGTTATCTCAGACACATTATTGTTAAAGGCATGGATAATTGACATGCATGCCACCAGTGTCCAGGGTCGGGTGTGCTGATGACAGCCAAACTGCATTTGGCCCCTGGAATGCATTTGCCGACATCGGAACATCAAACGGTGCTCAGCTCTGTCAATCTAATAGCTCTGGATACAGATTTATTGGCTTGCTCAGGCCCAAAGAGAGATGGGGGGGAAAGCAAAACCAGATTTTCTCTGCCATATCGGTTTCTCTTTTGTCAGTCATGCTCTCACAAGAACACTCGAGAGAAAAGGGGTGTGATATTTGCACTTTAGATTAATTCACTTCAAATTCGCTTTGACCACTTTCAAATGTAAAAAATACAAAAGTGGCTTGCTAACAGTCAGTTTTAAAGACCACATTGCATTTTGCTTTTCAAAAAAGAAGTGATGAAAAGGAGTCTCTTATTTATCTCAAACCTCAGAGATGCACTCTTTTATGATTACATGCACTTCTGTGTCTACTATTTAAACTATTATCTGCTTTCTAATTGTGCAGTCACAGGGTTTTGCTATTTATGAGTCCTGCTGAAAAGAAGACCTGACTTATCTGCAGTGATGCCAGTAACGCGTTACTTAGTAACGCGTTACTCTATTCTGACCACATTTTTCAGTAACGAGTAATCTAACGCATTACTATTTCCAAACCAGTAATCAGATTAAAGTTACTTAACCAAGTCACTGTGCGTTACTATTTTTGTCATTTTTTTGTCAAGAAAGACATACCTTGTTCCCGTTCTAGCTAGCTGCTTAATTATCCACTCCTTTCCTTTAGAACTTAATGATTTCGGAGCGTTTTAAAACGAGATGAGATTACTTCCTCCTGACTTCCGCATGTGCGTCGCTAACCAGTCCCCCTTTTCTAGACTCAAATTAACGTTCCACTATAGAGGCGGAAATAAAAGGCTCATTACATTTACATACAGAGGAGACAAATACAATAAAGTACAAAATAAATTATTACTTATTTACTTTTCCCTTAGAGTTAGTTACAAAGGAAGACTGCCTTTATTTTTTATTAAAACAAGTATTTATGTTAAGTCAAGAGAGACTGCCTTTATTTATTGTAAAAAACATGTATTTTTTCAGGAAATAGTTTTTAAATTCAACTTTAATTGTCAGGAGATAGATTGTTGATGTTACTGTAAAAAAACACTATAAATAAAGTGATTGTTGGCAAAACCAGTTGTCATTTTTATGTTGTCGACAGCTGCTGAATGTAACTAATAAAGTAACTTGTAAAGTAATTTAGTTACTTTTAAAATCAAGTAATCTGTATAGTAACTAAGTTACTTTTTAAATCAAGTAATCTGTAACGTAACTAAGTTACTTTTTCAAAGTAACTGTGGCAACACTGCTTATCTGTAGTCTCAAAAGCTCATAAACAACAACCACTTGTTGAGTCTGTAAATAGCTCTCTTTGTCTTTTTATTTATTTATCTACTGCTGTTGCACAGGACTGGCATACTTCAGTGCTATTAAGGCAAGGCAAGGGAATTTATTTATAAAGCCCAATTTATACACAGGGTCCGAAATAATTGTTTGAACAGGGAGCTACTGTGTCATTCAAAGTGCTTTACAGAAATAAAAGTCAAATTTAAAATACATAGACAAGATTTAGAATAAGAATCATGAGAAAAAAAACAAAGAATAGAACTTTCAGTTGTCTTTACTGAATGTAGGCGGAGCTAAAAAGGAAGGTTTTTAACCTCCCCTTGAACATTAAGATATACACTATATAACATATCTTAAGCCTTATAGCAAACATCCAGTAGTTGGTGGGCAATAGATTTTATTATCTGTGTATGTTAGCTCAGACTAAGACATTTACAAGAATTAAACAAATCTGGTTTCTGTTAAACTAATAATATAACCGATATACTGTACTAGTGCCATGTCAAAGCAGTGACTGTGAATACAAATCCAACAAACCATATTTTGCCAACCAAGCTAACCTATATTGCAAAAAAAGAAAATCATTGTGCGTATGTGGAGTCATTTTATCTTTGAGTTGATTTGAAACCTGTGAATGCACAGCCAGCCTTTCTGCTGACTCCAAGCACTAGGATCCTTTCAGGTTTATTTATTTTGAGTTCCGACCCAACTGGCAGTGTCTGCACTAATACTGCCCATGCTACTTTTTTGATTCTACTGTAAATCAAGACCCGAGCTCAAACTTTAGCTCCAAAGCATTTCAGTGAAAGCTTACATTTGGGCGCAAAATAGGTTTTATTGATCATTTTGGCGGTGCAGTGTTAAAGTTTATTTTCATTGATGACATACTGTATTTGCAGCTGCAGAGGAGGTACAACTAGAAAAATAAATGTGAAAAAGGGCAATGTAGGGTTAAAATGTGAGCTGGCCGTCCCTTGATAAAGACAGGTTTCTCACAGAGTAGGATGGAACCTTTTGTATTCCTATTTATCTCCCTTAGCCCTCAGAAAAAAACTCCCTGTCCCTGCTTAGATAGCGCTGCCAATGCTCAGTGATGTCATCCCCCTGGCGTGCTGTGATTGATGCGTCCTGGCTGCCAGCTCTGCACTACAGTGGAAGGTGGGAGGTGAAGATCGGGCTGAATTTTCCAAAGATAGAGACGTCCAAATGTTAGCAGAAGCCAGCGTGAGGTCCTGGGCCCATTCACTGCATACCTGCTGCCCAGTGTGTTTTCTTCGAACGCCACGGCTCTCTGTGGCCGCTCAGTTTTGATGTTTCTAAGGTGTTCACGAGCAGCGAGGGGTGGCGGCGGTCCCGGGGAGAAGGCCCGGCTCTGATTATGTGTGTCAGCTCCATCTTGCCTCTGTGTTCTGTCACACATCAGGGCTGAGGGGGAGGAGGGAGGCAGCCGAAAGATGGACAGGGTTATTGCAAGCACAAGAGTAAGTGTTTCGCAGATAGTCGTGGAGACGTGCTGAGATGAACTCGGCGGGGAGACCCTCTGCTCTTGTCAGCGGGCCAGCTCCGTTCTGGGCCTGTAACGGCTCTATCAGACCTACTATCCTCGTGTTTTATAGCTCTTCACACCTGAAGGGAGATGTTATGCTTCCCAACGCTATCTTCTGTTTAAGTTATAGCAGTTTTTCTCCAAATATATAGCCACAATGTAATCCACATATATCAATGGGAAACTTTATGGTCAGTGCAAGTCAATGCAAAACGTTAGCTATCTTTTGTCAGGTATGCTTCATTTACAAATCCAAAAAATGCTAAATTATATGTCAAACAATAGCATGTAGGAGTGCTACGTGGATGTGAAAAGTGTGAAGAACTGTATCCATTTGGTGTTCTTCAGCTTGAGGACCTCACTGCATACCTCAGTTTTCTGCTTAGATATGGGCCTTCTGTTTCACGTCTGTGTTAATCTTGTTGCTTTCATGGATTTTTTTTTCTTTACCCTGAATGTTACCCTTTGCTCTGAAAGTGATTAGGTCAGTACTTACTTTGGATTCTTTAGGTTTTGGAACATATATATTGCCTATATTGGACAGACTACAAAGGAAAAAGATAGAACCCAAACCACCCATACCCATCTCCCTTTGTCAAGTGATGTGGCACTTGGTAAGTCATCAAAGTGCCTTTCTGTGCCTGTTTTATTTTTAAGCTTACAAAGATTCATCTCAAATGTGGCTACCATTTTATGGAGAGCACTGCGTGCACCACACGAAAGTCACAGCTCTAATTGTGTTTTCTTTTTTTTTGCAAAGTACATCATATTGAAATGTTTCATATTTGACTTAATTTGGGGGGGAAAGACCTTAAGTCCTCATCAATGTGACTTTTAAATGGCCTGGCTCCCTGAGGAGGTGATTATTACCTCTGGATCAATATCATTTAAAAATAAACATCCACGCTGACATAAAGTCAATGTTCTTTCACTGAACACGTAAATGAGTAAACTCAGGCGTATGCTTTGGGCTCAATATTGACGCATTCACAATTAATTAGAGCTGGTTTTGTTCTGATCATTAGAGGATTACAAAGTAGTTATAGTGTTAATAATGCATCGTCATTTTAGAGTTAAGGTTATAGTTAAAGTGCTGTTGTGAATGATGTTTGTGTTTATGTCCGTGTCGACGTGCAGAGTGTTGCGTCTGTCAGAGGAGAGTGTGTCCACTGCGGCGGCAATCAGTAGCGGCCCCTTGCTCCTTTTCACTGTGGTCCGGCAAGTGAGACTGAACATGAGGCGCCGGGAATTGAGGTGCATTGATCTGTCCTCCGCTGCGTCTCCCTGGACTGGTGAAATCATTAACCTCGCTGGCACAGACACAGGAAGCAACAACACGGTATCTTTGAGAGGTTAATTAAAAATAAAAAGCACAAGGGGGAAGGGCAGGGGGTGTACTCACCAGGAAAAAATGCACTGACTTCCAAATGAGCTCACTCCGAGTCCATTTTCAGCCAGGGCAGAGGATTATAAAGCACTCTATTCTATGTTGAATGTTAACTGGTTTATAGAGTAATTCATGTGAGATGACAATGATCAGGGTTGTCTTCTTCCAAACAGGGCAGACCAAAATGAATGGATGTCTTATTAGACTGGGTCCTGAATAAGTAATGGCTGCTGTTTATTTTAAATAAACGTTGCTCATTGATGTATATGCCAAAAAAGTTCTTGGCTTCTGGCGGCCTTGTGCTTTACCTGCCGCCATGTCCCGTGTGATTGGGTCTGACCATGGAGGCAGGATAGAGTGGTAATGTCATAAAACAATAGAAGTTATTTTCAAGCCAGTCTATGATATGAAAATAGACAACAGTACAAAATCTGTCCAGTGGTAGGTGGCCTGTGAGCCATACACCAGGTGCTTGGCCTTTGTTTTTACATTGCCATCTACTTGGGGAATCCTTTGTGGGCAGCTTAGGATTTTTTGCTGCAATACCTCGAGTGGCCACTAATTAAATTGTTGGCAGGAGCGACTGGTACCTTATCCAGATCTTAAATCCTTAAACCCATTTTGCATTTAACATAAAGTTCAGAAAAACGAGTGCAAGTTGCAATATGAGTATATGAGTATATTCCTTACATATACAATGCACAAATGTCCACATGATGCAAGGTGATTTTTGTTCAAGAGAGAAAGAAATAACAATGAATGCAATTTTGATGCAATGAAAAGTAAAAGTAAAGAAATCATTTTGTGTTGACAGTGATTCTTTAAGTAATTGTTCATATTTTCCAGAAGCTTTGGTACACTCCATTTGTGTAAGTGATAGACGATAAAGTCGGTGCATTTAAACTAGATTATCCCAAAATCTACACGTACAGTCACTTCCAAAGCTTTTCAATAACGCAGGCAGACATTATCCAATGAAAGGCGTTTTAGCAGAGAGCCCTTCAGCGGCTGTCAGTCACTGGGGGCTTTGACAGCTTCAGGACAAACAAAAGCCTGTGTTTAAATGTCAATAAAATGTCACAAGAGCTCGCTGTTATGAGGCGGGCAAGTCGACATCGATAAGGCCGCTCCGGAGGAATTTCGGACTGCCTCAGCCTCGCAGGACAGTGACACAAAGTAAAGTCAACATTTTGGCAGACCTTGTCGACGACGACTTCCCGACTTCTGCCTCGAATTCATACATTCTTTATGAATCCGTTATTGAAAAGTCTCATTATGTTCATCAAGGACATATTGGAGCAGCGTTCTTTGGGCCCGATATTGCGTACAGTACAAAAGACATCATTTACGAAGGCTCTGGATTGGATTATACCCTCACAGAGCAATGAGTTGTTTTATTAGCTCGCTGCCGTTGTTTACAGCATAAATAGGTTATCTGTTTACAGTGGAGGTAAAATGTGATGTGGATCAACTTGATAGGCCTGTTGAGCGGTGTTATTGCAGTGTGCAGTCCCAGAGAACACTGGGGAAAATGATGCTCCCCCTGTCAGCACTGCCAAGCCCCTCTGCTGCTGGATCTAGGGGTAATTACTGGGACTGTGCTGACTCAGGACACACACAGCTTCATGAACACGTCGGGAGCACCAAACATAGCACACACTAATAATACCATCAAGATGATTGGAGAGTTTCACATCTACAATCTACAACCAAGATTCACTCACACGGCTGACTGAGAAGTGTTTGATGATGTTTGACTTGAAGAAGGTACATTTTGGAAGGTCAAGGAGTGGCTGCATGAGAGTGTATCCCGTATAGTACAATTCCACCAAATCTACTATTTGCTGATTATTGCAGTATCTCTTTTTCTATTACTATTACTTTTTCTAAATTTCCTAATTGGAATGTCAATTTGCAGCAATGTCACACGTTTTGACATGTGTTCTCTTGAAAACGTTCTGATGAAAACGTCTATGTCTGTCTATAAAAGTTGGGTCAGTTTTTTTGCTTCAGGTCTATGAACCATACAACTACTATTATTACTATTGTACTATTTATTTTAGGCACTATATTTTGGGCTAAAACTAGCTAGTGTTGCTTCAGATGTGTGCCACTCTTTGATAACTTGGCTGTCCACGTTGTCTTTTACATAGAACCATCTTTGAGGGCTTTCACAGAAAGTGTTCGCAAAGGACAGGTACTTTAGATCAATACCTGAACCACCTGCCAGTAATCAGCCATCACCGGATTAGTTTATTAAATCAGAGCAACGGCATGTTGTTTACACTTATAACAGTAAAACAATTGCTTTGCCACGGCCATAACTGCCGAGAGAAATCACTTTGCCAGGAGATTTTAGTGAGTTTGAGAATCCAACTGTGGTGCAAGGAAAGCCCTTTGGATCCACGCAAGTTAATGAAAGATTGCAAAAAAGTTAAGTGTGACATTGTTATTACCTTTAAAACAATTCATTTACAATTTAACCAATCAGGATAAATTATCTAAACCGACAAAAGAACCACTACAGTTTAATACAGCTGTAATGGTTATTAATAAAACGTGCTTAATCTGTCTACATTTCCTATAAGACACCCGATAACAGCTTTGAACACAAAAACACAAATGAAAAATAAGGCAAAATTACGTAAATGTCGTTATGTGTAGTGTTTGTGTTGTAGTTTAATTAACCAAGAAATGAATAAAGGCTTTATTGACTTGAAATGACTTCATTAATCTGTGATTTTGATTGATATAAGGTGATGGATATAAACACTGTGCCCTATCTATGTAAAATGGAAAAGGTTAAAATCATGACATGTTTTTATTTGAATAATGTTTCTATGTAAATTCAGAGACTTTGTGCCACCCATGGGACCTCATGGTGCTTCAGAGGAGGCCCATCCTTTTTCTGAGATGAAATCATTCCCATGTTTATTAGCCTCTGGAAATTGGCTTCAGTGGGAGGCAGAAAGAGAAATGATTTGAATACATGGCCGGGTGTCCTCATGTTCATTTCGGTGCTGTCACTTAGGAGGGGGAGGAGGGACAGACAGAGCGCATTGTGCCACTGACAGGATTGGCTTTGTGCGTGATGAATGGGGCTGTCACAGACGCTGACAGGTTTTTGTTCAATACATGTGGATGTACAATACGCTCTGCATCCTCTGACAAGCTGGAGGCTTTTTGTCCCGATAATCTCCATATCATTTCATCTCAGGCTGCTTATGGCGGATGTGGTCACTGAGGGGTCTCAGTGTCGCCGTCTGCACAGGCTGGGCTCAACATGAAAATAGGACATCGAGTTGACTTCACATTTTCAATCTTCTTCACTTTTTTCAAAGATACGTCATTAGTAATGTTTTGTAAGGTTTTTGCTTTATACAGTATATTTTTAACACAAAAAAACATTAAACGAAAAAAAGAATAGAGATGTCTAATGTTAGCTGAGGTTTTATTTCCATCTGAAGTCCGAGGGCAGGTATAAACTAAATGTGTAGTTACACAAAATCCAGCAAATGATGGCAAACTGTAAGTGTAGTTTTTATAGTGAATTTTATTGGTGAATGGTAAATAAATGTGTTCCAATTCATTTTCCAATAAAAAAAAATTATTAAATGAATAAAAAAATGGCAAAACCTAGACAAGGCCAGCAAAAATACTATTGGCAGGAGTTAAAAATATATACTTTTTGCCATCTGTCTGGATGCAACATTGATTCCTTATAGCAGAAAAAACATGGTGATATTGACCACTATATTGGAAACATAAAACAACCACAAAAATGGTCCAACACCATTGTATGACTAACACTGGAAATTATGGGAGCAGAGTTAATAATCTAAAGCGTAAGGTGAATGCTAAGGTGGTATTGACTTTTAGGGTTTCTAAAGCTGGACATTGCACAAATTAGCAGAGCCTCCTAAAGACTGTCAGGATGATCAGCAGAGGGATAATTGAATAGACAAGAAAATATATGACAAACAGGCAGGTAGAGTTATTGTTTTGAAGCAACACAGCAGGACATTTTACAGAAACGGCACCAGTTGGGAATGAAATCGGGTCACAAGGTCTCAGTCATCTTCAACCCAGTGTTTTTCAGATCTACGAGTCAGCGTCTCATCTTAGACAATTCCACCTACAGTGGTGCATTGGATAGTTAATGCCTATCCAACTTTGCATCGGTGTAAGGTCGGACAATAGTATTACTTAAACAAAAAGGCTGAGTTTTAAAGATTTCACATCTGACTTTTCACCTGACACAACCCTCTTCATTCATAGGCATTCATAGTCTTTGTGATTCAAATTAAATATATATGTATGCTAAATTAGAGTTATAAGCTTTAAAAGTACAGGAAATCACAAAAATAAATAAATGAAAAAATCTTCTAGGATTCAACTTATTCTTCTTGAATTCATCTAAATCCTTTTTTGGTAATCAGGTATTGTCTTGTTCTTTGTTTTAAAAGATATTATTCCTAAAGACATGAAAGCTAACAGTTCATGGGTAAGAGAAACCCAGTGAAAAAAGAGAGAGAAAAACAAAGATTAAGCCAACTTAAAGTGCACTGCATTTGAGGCTCTAAGTGATGACAGCAACAACATGGAAAATGGTAAGTCCATCATAAATTCAAATGACACTGAGGAAATCAAGGAATTTATTAATGTGGTCTATTTCAGGAAATCAGCTTCTGGAGGAAGTGAGTGGGTATGAATGTTTGTCGGCCTTTACAGAACATATTTGTACAGGCAGACAGGGCTGACCGCAGTTAGCTCACCTAAATCCCTTATACACTGCAGAGGCTAAAACGTTTTGGCAGACATCTAGAGGCTAAGACTTGTCTTAAGTAAGATTTTTATACCAGGAAAGGACAAATAAAACATCGTTAAAGGCTTTGACAGGCTGAGCACGCAGGAGTATTTCTCCACGGATTCATTGCTCATGGAGTGTGAGTCTTAATATGAACTACTGAGGCACTGTAAGTTATGGACGCACAACGGGCCAGGGCCTTGCATACTGTTTTCACTCCCTTTATATTTATGCTTCCCTGACTATTTTTTTCCCCTTTCCCAATTTTCCTGTTTTTCTGTTCATTAAAAGAAGTGAAAAATGAACAGCGCCCAAAGACAAAGCAAGTGAGGACGGCATTGAATTACACCCAAATGTTGGTAAATCATTCAGTATCATGTGTCTGACTATCTGAAGGTCAAGGGGTCAAAGAATTAGCCCCAGAGCTAATGGACATGGTCTACTTTTACCTTTCTTGCAAGTTTTATAATTAATCATAAACAATTGCTACGAGTTGCTTGAACTGGAACAAACTTACAATAAGGTGTCTTTAAAAATGGGGAGTGTACTTTTTGACCTTTTTGGTGACAAAGGTACAATGCAGCACAAAATTGGGTTATAGGCTTATTGTGAAAATGTTTAGTTATGTACTGTTACCATTGTTACAGCAGTAAATTAAAGGAGACAGGTAAATGATTCAGCATAAATATCTTCGTAATCACTTTTAGTGTAGAAAATGGTTTGAAAAGCAATACATAGTGTGACAGTATACAGTGAGAAATGTGGGTCCCAAGATATAAACCACTGCTTTATGACATGTGAACAGCTATGGAATGCAAATTGGTCTGATGGTGATGGTACTTAAAACATTTTAAACATTTGAAATCAGTTTAGTCCATAAATGCCTTAAATTTCATGCATGAATGTGAGCTCAAAGGGAAACATGAGTGTGCCTCTCCTCCAGGCGTGCTCAGTTTGTACACTTTGAACATCTGTACAGGAAACTTCCTCTGGGTTCTCTGAACATTTAAAGTCTGTTTATCATATGTATAAAAGTTATTTTGATGCGATTAAACACTTCTGAAGTAGTGGGAGCACAATTTACACTTTAGTTTAACTGTATACTACAAAACAATACACAACACATCCTAAGAGAAGAGAGAGAATTACATTACAAAACTGATATTAAAAAGCCACATATTCAAGGTTACATGGACAGACAATGGTAGGTGTTGTTGGGGTTTTTGACATGCTTACACAGCTATCATATAAAGACACGTGTCCCTAGCGTTTAGTGATGGTGAGCGCGGGTGACTGGAGTCTATCCCAGCAGAGGTGGGGTACACCCTGGACAATGGCCAGTTAGTTGCAGGGCTAACATTTAGAGAGAGACAGGACTCTCACATTTATTTAATAATAATAATTTAATAACTTTAGAATTGCCAATTGACCTATTCATGCATGTCTTTGGACGGTGGGAGGAAGCTGGAGTACCGGAGAGAACCCACGGTAACACGTGGAGGACATGCAGACTCCTCACAGAAAGACCAGAGTCGGCCGAGAATGTTTGAGTCGGCCGGGTTTTGAACTCACGACCTTCTTGCTGTGAGGCAGGAGTGCTAACCACTAAATAAGTAAGTTTTATTTCCAGGTAGATAGGCAGGTATTGCACCCAGGGGTGAAAAAGACATGCTGTCCAACCAACAACAGTGAAAAAAGGTAAAGAAGCACATATCCAGGGAGACAGAAGTAGAGCACAGAGTAATATAAAACTTGTTGCATGGATGATTTTCGGGGCTTATGGCAGGAGAAGCACTCTGGTGAATGTTCTGTTGTTAGCCCATGGCCATGTACTGTACATGAGATCTGTTATTAAACTACATTGAACCTAAGCTGCTGAATATAGTGGTCTTTCAATCACTTTCAACTTGAACCGAGGAAGTGAAGTGAATCATCCATAAAGCCTTCACAAAAAATAAATAAAAATAAATGATGAAGACATAGAGCCTACGCAGAATGCCCCCAAACACTCTAATGTACATTATTCTATTAATGATATTAATCATGACTCCATGCTAACTAGCAATAAAAAGAAATCTAAAAAAGCTTCTTCCCCAATATTTAATATTCATAAACAATTATCCAAAACTAAATGTATACAAAAAATGTCTTACATGTGTTTATTTCTGTCTTTAACTTAGTGTACTCTAAGGTGTAGCACACTTTGGCCAACAGCGGGGCTCTAAAGTGCTTTATAAGTAAAATTAGACCGGATAAATATCTAGTATTTGAAGCCCCAGCATGGGACTTCTTGCCCAGTATCCCTACCCTGTTGTAACACCCCTGAATAAACGTGATGAAACTGAAACTGTTGTTTCCTTAAGATCTGCTTAGTCTCTTATAACCTGTAATGAATATAACCAATGCATTTGACATGACATGAAATATTGACCTATGTGTAAGAAACTAAAACAGCAGGAAACCACATACTGTTTATTCCAGTTGTGCATTGTTTTCTAAACGTAATGTTTTTACATTAACACACAGTATCTTTATCTGTGGAAAAGTCATTAAAAAAAAGAAGGAACATCTACGTTAAAACCTCTCTGATGAACAGAAGGCCTTGATAAGGATTTACTATCTGGCTCCAAATAAACAAACATGTTCCAGAAAGCACTGTGCTGGGCCTCAGATTTAACACACTCTATTAGTACCTTGTATTTCACTAATGTGGAGGCATTAATAATTTCACAAGGTCTATAACAATGAAGCCAACAGTGATGTATTTGCCAATAAAATTTGCACTGTTTGCCTTCTCCTGCTGAGTTAATAGGGCCTTTCTCCAGCACAGTAATTTGCAGCATATTTCACACAAGGTGTTAATCACAGAGAGGTTAATAAACTGAAATGTCTTTGTCAGTAATATGCTTCGATTCAAGTGGTCATCCAAGCAGGGAACGCAAACAGCAGAAGTTACAACCAATCATTTTTACCCTCTCTGCAGGGAGTCTAATCAGATGTCAGCTGATTACACATCTGCAATCTACATTAAGTGTACTAAAGATGATTTAAAGGCAGTGATGCAGGCTGATAAACAGGAAGTCAAACTAATATAATGGTTTCTTGTGATAAGGTAGGTCTCAAAAATGGTTTGTTGCAAAGGAACACCCTCTCAAGTGTCTAGGATAACAGGCCCCATTATATTTGGTTCCTACCCAATAGATGAACCTAATTTTGCCCCAATGTTGACCGGAGAGAGGATAGCAGGTCACTGTAAGTATTTATTCAAACAATAATTAATTGGTGTGTGAGGTCAGCATTAATGTCATTCTTATGAAGACTGGATTCAAATTGGTGAAAGCCACCTCTGCTCTGTTGCACTTATATATATATATATATATATACAGTGGTGGAATGTAACGAAGTATTTGTACTTCCTTACTGTACTTAAGTAAATTTTCATGTATCTATACTTTACTTAAGTAAAAAAAATAATGCATACTTTTACTTTTACTCAAGTAGATTTTTCAGCAATTATCTGTACTTTGTACTCCACTACATTATTAAAATGCGTGCCGTTACATCCTTGCGAATCTTGCATAAAAAAAATTTTGGTCGACTGACGTTTTGGCGTTGCTGGCCAATGCACGTTGAAACAGATCGGAGATCTGATTGGTCAAAGAACTCACGCTAGCGCTCAGCGCTTTGAAACAACACAAGCGGAACTGATGTAAATCAAAGAAAAGGACACGGTGGACACCAAATATCAAACATGGACGAAGAGCCAACAACGTCGACTGAGCTTGAGCCTGTGCCCTGCAGCTCTGATTCTGAGAGACATCCCTGGCCTTATTTAAGCAAGTTATTTGAATTTAAAGGTTCAAAGAATGACTCCTGGCGTTCAATGTGTCAAGTGCCTACCTCAACGCAAAGAACTGTTGGCGTTTAAAAACTCCCCTTCAAATTTGAAGAAACATATAGAGGTAAGACATGCAATGCTAGTTATTAATATTTAAGTTCCAAACTTGCTCTGACATGGTGCTATGACTGTTATAGAAAAACAGATGTCAACATAACAAAAATATCACACCAGCATAATATTTGTTTGACGTAAGTTAGTGGTACCCTAACAGGGCAACTTCTTTAGCTGGTTATTAGCACAGCAGGGACGATAGCTTGCTAGTACGTTACATTTTTGGAGATGAGCAAACTACTGCTATATCAAATTTTGTTTGGTGCTTATTTTTTTCTCATTCTAATGTGTTATACATTATTAGCCTAATGCTTTTGGATTTTCTGTAATCAATGGAGTATAAGCCTCAAATGCAGTTTTAGCTACGTTTTCCCCATGCAGGCCTAGGTAAAGGACTAAAGCAACTGTTGTTGAGCAGAATAAACTGGTCATACAAATTTGATTAAAGTGTTCAGAATAACACTCACCTGTGTACTTTTGAGTTTTTTTTACTGCTCTTAATAATATAGTAAAAAAAAAAAAAAATTGTATGTCATAATTGGCTTAGCCTAATTATTATTTAATGAGTAATAAGTAAATAACCAGATTTTTACTGTGTCAGTATTGCACAACAACTCTTTCCAGTACACAATAGATATTGTTTGTGATTGTTACAATTGAACAGCCCAGACATTGATACAACTGATTGTACTTTTACTTAAAAAAAAATACTTTAAAGTAAATTTAAAAGTATGTACTTATGACTTTTACTTAAGTAAGATGTTGATGTAGTAATTATACTTTTACTTAAGTATATATTTTGCAGGGTAGTTGTACTTTTACTTAAGTACTAAACTTAAGTACTTCCTCCACCACTGTATATATATATATATATATATATATATATATATATATATATATATATATATATATATATATATATATAAATTCTTACTGGACTTGTGGAAAGTATTTTCCTGGTGCTTTATGTCTGACATGGTCCTGTCACTCAGAGTTCCAAATTGGAGAATGCAGTGAGTTGGCTGCACTCGATATGAAAACTTTTACTTTTTTTATAGCTGAACCATCATAATGGCTTTGAGGCTACACATTTTTATTTATAAGAGATTATAAATTTATGGTACAATGTTAAATATCCATCCATCCATCTTCTACCGCTTATCCGTAACTGGATTGTGGGGTCAGCAGTCTAAGCAGAGACACACAGACTTCCCCCTCCCCAGACACTTCCTCCAGCTCTTTTGGGGTATACCGAGACGTTCCCAGGTCAGCTGGCTCCTCTGAATGTGGAGGAGAAGCGGCTCTACTTTGAGCACCTCCCGAGTGACCGAGCTCCTCACCCTATCTCTAAGGGAGCGCCCCGCCACCCTGCGGAGAAAGCTCATTCTGGCCGCCTGTATTTGGAATCCAGAGGTACTGTCCCCAACCGCCATGTTGCAGAGTCAGCCAAGACAGCCTAAGACTTGAGGTACTCAGGCTCTAATCCACCCCTGGTGCCTTGCCACTTCCCAACTACCTCGGTGACTTAGGCTTGGGTTATAGACTAGTCCACCTTTGAGCCCTCGGCCTCTCCTTCCACATTGGAAGATATGTCGGTGGGGTTGAGGAGACCCTCGAAGTATTCCTTCCACCGTCCAACAATGTCCCCAGTTGAAGTCAGCAGATTCCCACCTCCCCTGAAAACAGTGTTGGCAGGGCACTGCTTCCCCCTCCTTCGGCGCTGGAAGTGTGCCAGAATTTCTTCAAGGCCGACCTATAGTCCTTCTCCATGGCTTCACCGAACTCCTCCCAGACCCGAGTTTTTGCCTCCACAACCACCGGGCTGCAGCCCGCTTGGTCTGCTGGTACCTATCAGCTGCCTCAGGAGTCCCATGAGCCCACCAGGCTTGATAGGTCTCCTTCTTCAGCTTGACAGCATCCCTTACTTCCGGTGTCCACCATCAGGTTTCCGCCACGGCAGGCAGCTTCGACAATAGAGGTGGAAAACATGGTCCAGTGGCTCAGTGGTAGAGTGGTATTCCTATAACCGGAAGGTTGCCGTTTTTTTTCCCGGTCTCCTACAGTTCATACTGTCGTTGTGTCCTTGGGCAAGACACTTAACTCCAGTGGTGTTCCAGCTGTAACTGGAGAGGGGACTCGGCCAAACGTTACCAACAGACCCTCACAGTACGTTTGTGTCTGCCGAGTCTATCCATCTTTCTCCCTGCCATCGGATCCAACTCACCACCAGGTGGTGATCAGTTGACAGCTCCGCCCCTGTCCAAAGCATACGACCAGAAGTCATATGAAACAACTAAAAACTCGATTATCAACCTCCGGCCTTGGGTGTCCTGGTGCCACGTGCACTGGTGGACACCCTTATGCTTGAACATGGTGTTTGTTATGGACAAACTTTGACTAGCACAGAAGTCCGATAACAGAGCACCGCTTGGATTCAGATAACGAGGGTCGTTCACCATATGCGGCGCATAGGGGCGCAGCACCTTGGGGGCGCCAATGCTATGGTATAAAAAAAAAAAAATTTTTTTTTTGGTATTTCCTAAATGTAGCTAAGCTGCTGTTGTGCGTTTCTAAATTATTTCAGTATTTCCTCAATACTATATAACATTTTATAGGACTAACGGGCTACAGTAGGCGCCCTCATTAGATTCCATAAATAAAATTAATGGAATATAACGAGTGGGCGCGGCTGGCGGTGGCGCCCTGAGCGCGCTGAGCGAGCAGGTAAGGTAATGTGTTAGTTGTCACGGTACACACACAGTTGTCTTTGAAAGATGGATAAAACAAAAAAAATAATAAAGAAAGAAAGAGGGAAAAGGAGATGGCGTGTCAAGGTATGGGACAGCTGATAAACAAGTGGATGGTAAAAGGCAACAGGTAGGTCTTTAAGTGAGACCTCTGTGCTTGGAGGCTTGCAATATTCATGTTAACAGACTTAGCGTTAGCGTTTGCTAACCCTGGGAAAGTAGCAGCCAAACGGGGTTTAAATTAAGGCTAGCTTTATTTGCAAAACTGAGGTTACTGAGCTGAAAACTGGAAATTATAAGACAGCATGCTATGATCAACAAATTACAATAACTTGGAAAAAATTAATCCACACTGGTTAGTTCATAGCATCCCGAGAGAGATTCAAACCTGGGTACCCTGAATGTAAAGCCCTGTCCTTACCAGCTGAGCAATTATTTTAATAATTGATGTGGAACTCTAGCACAGGGTAGTTGCGCCCCTGGTTCCTCCCAATCACGCCCCTCCAGGTGTCACTGTCGCTGCCCACGTGAGCGTTAAAGTCCCCCAGTAGAGCGACGGAGTCCCCGGTCGGAGCACTTTCCAGCACCCTCCCAGAGACTCCAAGAAGGCTGGGTACTGCCAGATTCCAGGCTCCCATGGGAGGTTGGCCCCACGTCACTCCTTTGGGCTGAGCCTGGCCGGGCCTCGTGGGGAAAGACCCGGCCATCAGGCGCTTGCATGCGGCCAACCCCGGGCCCGGCTGCAGGTTGAGGTCCCTGCTGCGTCATACCGGTCGACTTAATATTTTATTCTCCATAAAGGCTTTTAATAAACTTAATAAAGTTAAATAATGGATCTATTAACATTGGTGGAAATTCTACCTATATTTTCAGAGACCCAAGTTATTACTTGATCTCTTACTTAATATTATCTTAAGACTTACAAATCAAGGCATACTATGCTAAATTTCTTGTTTATATTCTTCATATATTTTTAGACAACGCCAGTAATTTGGGTTGTTGTATCGATTCTTATTAGCCATGATCACTGTAAAGTAAGTTGGGAGAGTGACAGATAACAAATGGATGCTATACTATTATACTATACAACATGAACCACACCCTTCATGCTGTCTACGAGAAAGAAAGCAAGACCAAAAGAGAACAATAGACAATTTTTTATTCTTATTATACACACACTTTAAAATGAATTGTCTGCATTTATATTTTCAACACTATAATAAAGACCACTAAAAAAATATACAATGTTTTCATTGCAGCACTAATGCCTTTTGTCCTTAACATACTGTACATACAATCAAGGCTAAGAACAGTATGAACTCTGGGCTAAAGAAAGTTAATATTCTCCTCTGATTCCCAGGATCTCTAGTAGATCTTTTAATAGTTTATAGATTTTCATGCTTTTATTGAAATTTATTATCCCCGTATTAGGACTCATCATTATTTGACAACTAATTTGGATGTGAGGTCATTTCCAAGAGCAATATAGATCAAAATGTGGTCATTGCTTCATTATTTTGGCCTTGATGATTACAGAATGCTCCCACCGGGGGAATGGGGTAATTGAGCTTGTGTTATCTTATATATAAAGTACAGGTCAAAGGTCAAAGTGCTGTGTATAATTCAGCCCTGTTCTATGAGCTTGCAGTTGTGGTGGGAAACCAGCAGGTCTATCTATCTTAGATGAGTTGATTGGTCAGTGGTCAGCAGGCCAAGTATTAGGAAAGGTACAGGTTTGAGTGTTAAACATTTGCAGGAATAGAAATGCATTGGGTTCCTGATTAAAGTAGAAGAAAATAGTGATTATACACAGAAATTCTATGCCTTTGACACAAAAATTTGTGAAATTGTCAGAAACATTTTGGTGGTAAACCCATATGATTGTGTCTTCGTGATTTTAGTAGAGCGTTCTATTTTGTTTTGTCCAAATCCCAAGATTATTGTGCAAGTCGCATATCAGAATATTTTATTCAAATATCTTTCCAAGTGAAAACCCAGAAGTGGAACCGAGGGAAAGACAACAAAATATATCACTATTTCACAATTCATCATCTGCTTTTGAATGAAAACAGCTTTAATAAAGAAAAGCATTTATCAACTAAATTTTGTCTATATACAGCACCGTTTAGAAATATATACAGTAAATAAAGTTACTAAACTAAAAGAAAGGTTATAAAGCACCCGTCTTCTTCAAAACAAGTCCCAGATCAAATATCTGAAAAGTGAAAATAATACTAAAATCTACATGGTTTGTTAAGAAGTACTCATATCTGTACATGGTATCAGTGATTTCTAAGTCCTCATACACACTTTGCTGAACCTCCAAAACATGACTCACAGGAACCTGAGATATTAAGTGTAAACCTCAGCAGAGTCCTGTCTCTCAGCGCTGGATATGTACTTATCCTAAATACTGTTTGACCTTTCCAATGCCCGACTATTACTCTCCTGTGAGCCCCCATCATCGTGCACCCCTTTTTTTCCACAGATGGATTTTTTTGTTGCATTAATCCTACAGATCAGGTGGGTTTTGTCAACGTGTTAAACTTTAATACTTTGGGTCATTTATCTTTACGGCCGAGCCCGGGGTCTGTCAGCGACCAGACGAGCCATTTCCTCATTTGGTTTGGGAGCAAAGTAGTGCAGGAGGAAAAGAAAAAAAAAGGGGGTGATAGAGCGAGGTGCACTGCTGCTCACCACTTAATGAAATCCTGATGTGAGAACAACTTGGGGAATGGGGTGATGGTTGAGGTCGCGGCAGCACAGCATCTCCAGAAAACAGCGCGTCTCCAGAGAGGTAGCTTCACTTACTCATTTATTTTCTCTTGTTTTAAGCATGGGTTTGGGCTCGTAAAGACCCCTCCTCACCCCAATCCCGAAGCTGCATTGGGGAACTGCGCGGTGCCCAAGTGGACAAGGATAGAATTGCAAGTGATTCATTTGTTGAAAGGCCCTCTGGACCGAGGTGCACTCACACAAGCATTTATCTTCATTTGCCAAGATATGTACAGTGACATGAGAAAATAGGCCTTAGAAAAGTCCAGCAGTGTCTATATAACTTATTTTTTTCACTTATTACAGAGCAATTCAAAGGATTGTTAATCATACAGTATATCAGCAATGTGTTCCTCCTACATTGTCCACTACGCTTAATTTGGGGGAAATGTTGTGCACAAAATGGGTTGCAACTTTATCTCCCAAACGTGGATGTCAAAATGTGAATATGTAAAAAAAAAAATCAAAAGAAAGCGGGCTATATAAAGGTTTAGTGTCCCCTTCCTCCAGATTCTGAGGTTCTATCAATGTTCAGAGCAGTTTTGAGATATTGAAATTATAAGTTTTGACATTTGGATTTGCAACAATGACATTTGGAACAGGTGTCTTTCTGATAATAATACAGAAAAATGCATATATACTGTACATCTATATAATGATAAAAATAATAATTTGTCCAAGAATAAGAACATGTGGATGGCTTTTTTTTTCATAAATGTCACCTTCCAAATGGACAATATACTACACAGACACTTCCTCCAGCTCTTCCAGGGGATACCGAGGCGTTCCCAGGCCAGTCGAGAGAGTGTGTCCTAGGTCTACCCCAAGGTCTCCTCCCAGTGGGACATGCCCGGAACACCTCCCTAGGGAGGCGTCCAGGAGGCATCCGAAACAGAACCCGAAAAGTGCCCGTGCCACCTCAGCTGGCTCCTCTCGATGTGGAGGAGCATCAGCTCTACTTTGAGCTCCTCCCGAGTGATCGAGCTCCTCACCCTATCTCTAAGGGAGCGCCCCGCCACCCTGCGGAGAAAGCTCATTTCGGCCGCTTGTATCTGGGATCTTGTGACATCATCATGACCAACACATTTTCATAAAATCTTTAAAGAGAAAATGAAAACAGTGATTTGGAATTTCATCAGAACTTGCTCCAATCTGTTGGATTTTTCCACCTGAACAATTAATATTGAGCTTGTTCCATTCAGGCCTACCCCTTACATTAAATATACATTTGATGAGAATTGACAGAAAATGTTCACATCTGGCTGTAAATTATTCAATAATATTGTTGCTGTTTTATTGATGTTATTTTAATAAAGTCATTTCAGTAATATTTTTTCCACATTGGACTAGTGCCACTAGCAATAGGGACTCATGTATCAGATTCCACAGACTGCCTCTGACCCCTGCACTAATTACACATTAATGAGACTAATCAAGAGTCGGACAAAGGTAACATTCAGCCTCAGAGCTGTGATCCTGCTTAAAACCTGCACATATCCTTCTTTCTGTTCATAAATGGGCCCTACTGGACCATTAGAGAACCACCAGTGTCCGCTCTCTGGAGGGAGGGGCCTGGGCTTCAGCTGCTCACACTCAAAGCACTACTGTTATTTTCAGAGGCCTGGTTTGGTTATTTAGAATTCATAAGGTGGCCTCCCTGTCCACAGAAATTGTTGTTTCTACTTGCTAAAATGTTTTTGGTGTGAATGTTTAACAGCCTAAACTGACTTGTAAATATCAAATGTGTTGAATTGAAGCAGCGCTATGCAACTTTTCAGACCCACCAAAAGACTAAAGGAGCAAGTAAAAAGTTAAATAGTGCTGGTTTAATGAAGATGTTTCTGTTTTACCCCATGATTGTATTTACTGAGAATTAAAAATGATTACCTGCAGTTTGCTGTTTCTCTTGTAAAATGTATCATAATCATTGGCCTGGAGCTGAATCTCAGAACCTTTTCTACTCCTGTATATTTTGAAGTATTCCGACAAGGTATACAACATTAAATATCAAGAAATGTAAATTGTTTATTGTGACTGTAACTGGTGCATTGCTCTCCAGGTGCTAATCTAGAGTAGATTTGCCCTTTTGTTGCTAATGTCCCTTTTAGGTAAATAATTGATTTGGACAATTTGCTATTGCACATTTTCTTTTCATTTGTATGCTTGAGGAGATTCTTATAAAAATAAAAATAAAACAGGGAATGAAATAAAAAAATTGCTTCATTAATAAATATGAACCTGCATTTACAACTATACATAGGGCAAACAACCCTATGAACAATCCTCGTATTTTTAAATACCCATATAACATTAATGATGAAATATATATCTCTTAAAGGCATATTATTTTGCGCACTAAAATGTCTGGCATTCCGTTCTGTCTTTTCACCGACTGTTAAAATAGGCGTCAGAATTACAGTTAAATCTAACCCTATAGACGTCCTTTTACCCTCTTCACCTCTGATCAAATGCCACTGTGAAGGAATGCTTTGGATGGACACCAGCGGCCAATCAAAAGTCATCACGTCACCACGAATCAACCGCAAACAGAGCGTGACGCCGCTCCGAGGATGAACACCTGCGCGCGAGCGTGCGTGCGCTGATGGAGCCACTTCAAACTGTTCAAAGGACACCTGCCTCCTTCGTCCGCCAGTGACGCGCGAGGAATTAGATACGTGCTTCGTTGTAGAGGCGCGCGCTCTCCCCCACCACGTGCATGGAGCAGGTGGATGAATCTGAAAACAGGACTGTGGACAATGTATTACATTTTTACGCATTTGTTTTCCTTAAAAAAACATGTGTCATCTATCAAATAAGTGCAGCCTATATTTTATCTTCCGTGTTACTACGTGACTGTTTTCTCTTACACACTGCCTGCTTCTTAAGTGGTCCGCTCTGTAACAGTCTGCTGTGTGGGTGCGCTTTGGATAAATTCACTTTGACGCACATTGTTTCTCCATGAAGTCCCGCATACTGTTTGTTCAGTCACGTGCGGATACGGCGCTGAAAATAAAACAGTATAGTGCTATTGATACACTGGTGTAATCTGACAAACAGGCCTCATGCGTCACACTCCTCCCGATGTGGCCCTGCTCCTGGTCCTGTTCTGGAGGCGCTTACAGCTGTTTGGATTTATTAAACAGAGCGACACGCTGCGCACTGCCTCTCACTGCACCACTGTGTCCACTGAATTATCAACACACTCAGTCCAACACATAGATATACAAATGACAGAGTGTGAAAGAATCGTGAATATTAGGTTTATTTGTGCATTTCTTTAGTATTTTAAATGGCATTTATAAAGTCGATATGACTTTGTATAATTTGTAAAATATGTCATAATAAACAGAATCGATCAGGTAGCCTATCAAATTATTTTGAAATAGGCAATATTTCATCATTTATTATTCCCCTCTACTTCCGTGATGTTAGTGGTGGGACCCTGTATAGAAGTATAGGCTATTTATAAAGGTACATGCTATGGCTAATTGTTTCCCAATCCTATTCCAACAGTCTATAATGAAGAGTGGGCTATTTTATTTATTGTCGTATTATTTGAAATGTAATGGTATTCATTTGTAATTCATTTTATTTCATGTAATTTGATTGGATTTGTGCATGAAATATCAGCCTTGAATTCCTGCACGTTTTTTTCCATTATCATAGGCTCTTGGGTAGATGGCTTTCGTCACACTGGTGCTTCGTTTTACATTTTGTCACGTGACAGAAATGCAAGCAAATCGAAAATCGCTGAAAAATTGCTCGGAATGTGTGTCCCTTTGTTTTGTGCGAAATGAGCCACTAGAGCCTCTGTAGTATGGAGCCCTGCGCTCAGATTTATGATTTTTTTTATCGATATTATAAATAGGCTAGTTATTTGATGTTATTTTGGTTGTGTCCGACAAACAGTTGAACACTTGAAACACCAGCCTCTCACTTTGGGCTACGGTGCATTAACGTGGTGATTAATGTCTGACCTTTTAAACGATTTTGTCTGTGACACGCTGAGATTTTTATCAGCTGAACTACATAAACGGCTTTAATTGATTATAAATATAAAGCTGAGAAAAAAGAAAAAAAAACACCTTCCTGGTGTTGGGCCCTGCCTTTGAAGAAGTGACCAACGTGGAGCTTGGCCCGCTGATAGGAGCTAACAGCGAGGCGTAACATCCAATTAAATCCCGTCTGAGTCGCTGATGGATGATGCTCTGGTTCTAATTAACGTTTAAATTAAGGCACGAGGAAGAAAAGAAAAAACGTCGACCTAGAAGCTTATTGGGCGAGCTGCATTAGAGAACTTAATATTGTACTTCAGAGCACGGAGCGTAGTTAAGGCTTGAAACAAGTTTTGTCAAAGAAGCAAATGGACAACAAGGCTATGTTTATGAAGCAGTTTGGACGTTAATTTATGTAGAAAAAATAAGTTTGTATATCACGAACTTACAAATACTTTTTAGACAAGTGTCATAATTTAAAAAAGCAACAATGTGCAAAGGTCCTACTTCTGTTTTCTGTATAACATTGTGCGTAAACATCTGCGTAAATTCCTACAGAAACCCTCTTATTTCGTTGACCTGGCTTTTCACAACCACGCGCAGATAACCGGGCCCGTGCAGTCTTCGTGCTCGTCATGGACCCAGCCCACTGAAGTCCCCCGGACCTCCAGGGCGCCTAATAGAATGTCCCGCTGTTTTCAAGCTCTGTCCCTAAACCAGTGTCACCATATGCTCCTGTTGGCACCGCTGCGCGCCGCAGCCTGCTCCAAAACCCTGACTGCACTCACCACAACACAATGCACGGATTGGATTTCATGTTCCATTTTACGTTCAAGATATATTTTTCTAACAATGCTATATTTATGCTACCAGCATCCTTCAAAAAAAAAAAAAAAAAGGTTAACACAAACAGTGCAATGTGTGAATGGAATGTGATAGTTCTCACACGGATAAAAACTGAATAAATAAAAACACGTTTGCGTCCCAGTCTGGTCTACATACCTGCAGCCTAGATAAGTCTTTGTGATTTTTTTATTCCTCCGTATGAAGCCTCCTCCTGCGCATGGTGCGTCCACGCCGAGAGTGAGCCACAGCCTCAGAGCCGCTCTTTCATCCTCCACTGGATTTGAGCAGTGACTGTGGACTGTGTGTTACCTGCTGGACGTGACACAAGGCGGGGGAAAATGACAGCGTTGTAATAAAGACTCACATAAAACGCAACACAATAAACACACAAGGTTTGGTGTCTATTGTTGACTATATTGAAGAAATGACCTTTAGGTAAATAATTGAGCTCAAAATATGAATTGCACATTTCTCTTTGGGGTGCCCTTTCGTTATCATTATTATTGTTATTTAAAGCCTACACAGGAATGAATATATATTTTATATAAACTATAACATAACATAAAATTAAATAAAAAATGAAGTAAAATTAAAAAGGACAAAATGGTCGAAATTGGTTCATTTTAGAAAAGTACATTTATTCAAAGTGCAAACATACACTCGTGTAGCAACTGTTTAAACAATCTATATACTTCTATATCCATAAACCCATAATATATTATTGTACAAACATAAAAAGCATGAAATATTAGCAACCAGCCATTCTTTCTTAATCTATATAAAATCATCGTTTTAATATCTGCTTTTAAATAAGCCATGAATGTCATTTTAAACAATTGTAGTTGATTTTATATATTTGATTTTTTAAGTAACTACATGACTCAAAACATAATAATATAAAACATAAATCCATCAGCGGATATATAAAGGCACAAACATGAACACTGTACTTATTTAAATGTGTGTTCTTCAGCCAGCGCGCCTCTGACGTTCAGTGCGTAATTACGCATTAACACGACCAGGACGGACACCGCCGCTCGCTGCCTTTTCCTAAACTTCTCCACACTCCCCTCGCTGCTCGTGGCTGTACCATGTTTAAACTCAGCTTTCTGTTTTGCAGCGGAACGCGCCAGCA
Organism: Perccottus glenii; assembly: GCA_024416835.2. Classification (NCBI taxonomy): domain Eukaryota; kingdom Metazoa; phylum Chordata; class Actinopteri; order Gobiiformes; family Odontobutidae; genus Perccottus; species Perccottus glenii. Next base: position 12,113,309 of record CM044554.2, read on the forward strand.
GAGGGACACGCGCGCACACAAACATCCAGAGGCATGAGAGACTCCTCCTCTCCCTCACGTCCAATTAGTTCCTAGACTCCGGCCCTTTAAGACGCAGCAGCGGGTCAGCAACTAGTCTAGTGTTTCTCTAATTGAACTTCGCCCAATCAACAGGAACTCGTTAGCGGTGGTTCTTCTCCTCGGCGCTGCTTCGGACAGCCTTTTACCCCTCGGAAGGACGCTCCCCTCCACAGTGGGACACCTCCTAAACCCGCTACATGGAGCTCTTCGCAGGAATCTGACGGAATACAGCCTCTTTCCCAACTCCACTCGAAGCATGGTCGTTCATAGTTCGGTTCAAAGCTGCTGAAGGAGAGTACGAAACTTGTGGACGCCTCGGGGTGAACTTTTAGTGAGTGTTTTGGGACTGCGATGACCTCCAGCAAAGACATGAAGGCAGGGTCTGTGTTGCAGTCCAGCGGCGAGGACAGGAGAGCTAGGGCTCCGTTGGACCAGCTGCCGCCGCCGGCCAACTCCAACAAGCCGCTGACGCCCTTCAGCATCGAGGACATTCTTAATAAGCCGTCTGTCAAGAAGTCCGTGGCCAGTATCTGTCCGCCGCGCGTGCTCGAGAAAGTGACGGGCTCCAACGCGCCGAGAAACGGCATCAGCACGCCCTCGTCCCCGCTGTGCGCGCTCGAGGAGCTGGCCAGCAAGACGTTCAAAGGCCTGGAGGTGAACGTGATCCAGGCGGCGGAAGGTAAACTTTTACAACTTGTGGAAACTTTAAAAATAAATACAAACGTGTTTCAGATAGATAGATTTGTGCACGCTGGTCACAAAATAGTGCGTAAGATCCGAATGTAGTTGTTGCTCTTATTTTAACGTTTTAGATGAATATGCTTGTAAATGCAATGTGGAAAATGATACTATTTATGGAGAAATACCCCATAAACACGCCATAAAAGCATACTATAATTCACTTTGAATGTTGTCAAAGCGTTAACGGTGCGCTGTGGCCTTCTGTAGGCAAACAAATATGGAATCAAAACAGTGTCATAGAGCAGTAAATAGGCTACACATAAACTACAACAGTATTGATTTGGTCATTTTTATTTTTAAGAAAAGGGGAATAATGCATATTAATAAACATTCAAACAAATTTAAATATGCCAGATTATATCCTAAAGCTAATTTCCATCTGCACCCCCCCAGGCAGGTAGATGTTACACACAGAAAGAAAGAAAAAACGACTATATAAAACACAATAAGGTATAAGTACAGACACCACGATACAATAAAGTCAATATTAATACTGACAATAAAACAGAAAAAAGTTAATAAGAGGAAGAGACAGAACATGAGTTACAATTTTTAATCGTTAGTTTTACCTTAAAATGCATTAATAATACACTTATAGCATGTCAAATGACACTAGAGCCAACAGTTTGATTTTGTAATTAGTACATTCATTACCACATTTATGCAGCTTTAATGTGTCCTCGAGTAACATTAAGCAATTCATTTATTATCTCTTTAATATCCTTAACAAATCCAAGGAGTGTTATCGTTGTCCATTAAATCTGTGGAATAGAGTAGAATAGACATTTTCTGTTGTTATTTTTAATGTAGGACAAAATTGGTTGAGGACATGACTGGTGCAGAAACGTTATGAAAATATTACATTTAGAGCTTTTAAGAGGATCATTTTTTTTTAAATAAATGGACAAATACTCTCAGATGAAATGTTAAATGTAATAAAACACATCTAATTTATTTTTGTTGTTATTGAACAATTATTTAATATTGTGCGTAAATTAGGTTTTAATGAGCAGTTAGCTGTGTTAGTGCCTGCGCATATTATTGATCTGTATGCTGTATGAATGTATTAAATTATATATAGTGTCCCTGTTGGTGAATAAAATGCACTGGCTGTTACTGAAAAAACAAATATAAAGGATAACTTTGAAATTGTTTTGTTGTCTTTACACCTTTCCAGGTGTGTATGTGTGTGTGAGGGGGGGGGGGTCTGTTAATGTGAGCGTGCGTGCGTGTGTATGGCTTCAGTCATCCACTGTCTCTCTCTTCCTTCAGGTCGCGAGCACGTGAACGCGTTTGGCCAGAGACAAACCTCGAAAAAGCGGCGGAAGTCCCGGACGGCCTTCACCAACCACCAGATCTACGAGCTGGAGAAGCGCTTCCTGTACCAGAAGTACCTCTCCCCGGCGGACCGGGATCAGATCGCGCAGCAGCTGGGCCTGTCCAACGCGCAGGTCATCACGTGGTTCCAGAACCGCCGCGCCAAGCTCAAGCGGGACCTGGAGGAGATGAAGGCCGATGTGGAGTCCCTCAAGAAGCTTACCCCGCAGACGCTGCAGAAGCTGGTGACCATGGAGAACGTCGAGGAACAGGGGGAGGGCGGGGGCGGCGGGTCCCCGAGCGAGTCCCCCACGTCTCCCCAAGGACACCGTGCCTTCCCGCAATCCCCCTCCTCGTCCAGAGACCACACCACGGACGAGTTCTCGGAGGACGACGAGGAGATCGAGGTGGACGATTGACTGGGGCCACGTGGCTTCGATGGGGGCATTTTCTTCCCAAACTTTTGCACGGATATTGTCACAAAGGAGAATATATACTCATAGAGACAGCTGGATTCCCCCCCTTTTTTTTGTTTATTCTTATTTATTATTTGGACTTGTAGGTCTCATCAGAGGAGTACCTGCTCCTGTTTCTACGGCAGGACTGAACTGAGAAAAGGGGGTTGGAGACATTGATTCTAAGTGTGGCCTCTTATTTAAACAGTTTCTAAATGTTTCTGTTGAAGTCCTGCGTTTGGGATGACCCGGGTCCAGGTGTGTTCCGCTTTTTAAGTGACACAGAGACCCTTTTAGTATCGACTGCACACGAGTCTGAGTTTTGTACATAGCTTCCTTATGATAATTTTATTGTAACATTCTATTTAATCAGCATCTATGTAAATAAAGCTTCTATCATATTTCAAGACGCCTGGGCGCCACTGTCTGATTTTACGCAACGATTTTCTAAACTAAAACTCCAGATAAACAAATAAAAAAATATGATTTAAAATAACAGATGATATATTTTTGGATGGTAATTGAGTTAATGTGTGACATCAAAGGCTTTGGAGAAAAACAAAGGGGGTTAAAACGGAGCAGTGCAACAAAAAGACGCACAAGAATCTCTGGTGTAACGTGAGATGGGGTGGTTTTAACTTAACCAGGCTGTTGTATTCATACCAGACTATAGAACAGGCCGGTGATCCTGTGTAGTGGGAGGTGAAACCCGGGCCCATCTCAATGCGTGACCCCTGCTTTGAGCCTGTGGAGTGGCGTGACTTCAATTAGCAGCTTTCTCCCTCGTTCTTTTGCCGCATGCGCTTTCAATGCCGTCTTGTCTCGGCCGCCTTGAGAAAAGCTTGCGGCCAGCCCCTCTCGCCATATGTTTTCCTCCTTGTGTCCCCCCTTCACACAACTAGTGGACGTGATTGATTAGCAGAGAGCCCGCCCTCGGCCCTCTTCTCGGAGCTTGGAGTGAGCGTGGGCAATAATGGGGCACGCATCTGCCGCGCTCCAAGCTCCGGCGCGTTTGGGAGAGAAAGTGTCTCCGTGAATAGCAGATGGGGGGGTGTGAGGTGTTATGAATAAAGGCTCAATGAGAAGCGCCATTTGGGGCAGTTTTGTTGGGTTTAGCGCGTGTGTGTGTTGGGTTCATGTGTAAGCGTTTACTCATCCGGTTTGTTTTGTAAAAACGGTGGAGATGTGAACTTTTGCGAGTTAACGTGTCAACGATTCCTCTTTAAACATATTGTTGATGTCGAAATGACCAGGACATATTGGATTTCGGAAGCAACATTTTGTTTTGCTTAAAAATATTGTTGCAAATCTTTTCAGATTATTTTATTTATCATGTTTCCAATTTATAGAATTAATTTAAAACTAGTTACAAAGTATGACAATAAAAACGTATAGCTTAATACTTACATACGTCACTTTCTTCTGTGATTTGATGGTTTCCTCACATATTGTAGATGACCCATGAATAATAATAATAACAATAATAATAATAATAACAATAATAATAATAATAATAATAATAATAATAATAATAATAATAATATGCAATTATAAAGAAAATGTCAATGTAATTTTTGCAATTGGAAATTATGCATAAAAACTAAACTTGCTTTTTTATATGAGGAAAAGTCATTCATCTTTCTATAAACTTTTCAAAATAAAATTATGAAATAGCCTACTTTTGATTAAAAAAAACTAACTTTTTTTGTATTGTAAAATGTTGGCTTAGATTGATAAATAACAAGATAATAGGTTTACATAAATAAAGTATAAATAAGAGTATAAAATAATGCATTTATTTTATAGTATCAAAGCTAAATTAAATCCCATTGAAAAGTTACACTTAGGCCTATACTTACAGGCTTTTATTGTTTGTTTTACAAATCAATGGTTTGTTAAAAATGCACTTAAAAAAAGTGTGTGTGTGTGTGTGTGTGTGTGTGTGTGTGTGTGTGTGTGTGTGTGGGGTATTGTAGTATTGTAAGTGAGAGTAAAGGATGAATAAAAGTCTGGTCCGGGGCGGCTCTGAGGGGCGGACGAGCAGCAGACTGGGACACAACAGAAGTAATGGAGTGGAATGGAGGAGGGCGAAATGTCAAGTAGCCTTTTATTGTGGATCACAACAGGCCTGGCATCTCGAGACACACTGCTGTAGCTCCAAGACACCAACTTCGGTCCACCATGAGAAATTTATATTTGCTGTATTTTTTTTTGTGTTGCAAGTCTATCATTTGTTGACATTTATTTTAGCATGCATTCAGAAAATGTCCCTTATTTAACATCATATTTTCTAGTACAAATGCAGAATCTATATATACAATGTTCCGTATGATATGGCTGGCTCCATGTCCCCTCACACTGTGCATATTCCTGTACGTTTGCTGCATCACAATCAGAATATTTTGTCCCGAGGCGTAAAACAAGACAAGTAGCAATCAAAATAAATGTCCGAGTGAAAGCTTGCAGTTGGCCCCAACGGTTGCAGCTTTAGGGGATTATTATATTATAGTTAATTTACAGACAGAGTCCCCCCTGAAGGGACAGACTACACTGGGGTCATGCACAGGGCTATTAGGCCCACTGCTGTGTATGCCACTTTAGAAGCACCAGGAGAAGCACTATGAGTGAAAGCAAAGATCTACGGTTATTGTGTATGACTCTCGAAAACATAATGCAATCTAAAGCCAGCTTGCATGGTTCAAAACAGAGGTTGGTTTGAAAAATATGGATTAGAATAGCTTTTTAATATTGTCTTACAATAGACAAATGCAAGAGATTTAAAACTTAACTGATTTTCAAACCAATATATACCAAGTAATATTTTGTTCCTAAATGTCATGGGACCAAGTGATAAAATTGAAACTCATAATGATTATATTTTGATTTATGATTAAAGTTTGATGTCTATGGTTATTATAATATTCTGTGGCCATGACGACAAAGACCTAACTTTTGATTCGGGCTAAATAGAGATATAATATTTTAGCATTCACATTAATCTTATTAATTTTTTTTTAGTCTGTATCTCAAAACATTTAATACAGGTTATTGCTTATCCTCCGTAATATCTGTAAAATGGTCGTAGCCTGCTATGCAATCTCAAAAACGTATTACATATCAGCCTGTTCAACTTGGATGAACCAAAGTGGTGGCTTAATTGGCTAAAGAGACCAAGTTAATTGTCGTTCAAATGTATGTGTTAGTAAACTGTATGTGGACGATTAATATGGCACTTATATAGAAATGACTTCTACAATTAGTCATTGTAACTGTAGAAGTCATTCTGGAATTGATTTTACTTGCCCTAGAACACCATAAACATAATACTTAAAACAAATATTGTGGGCCTTGCTAATTTCTAAACCCTGGTTATGGTCCTGTATGAAAAAAAAACTGATCTGGCTCAATGAAGGCCTGCACTCTATTAAATCTCAAAACTACCCTATGACATTTTTAGCACGTCCACAAACTCCTCATATACTAAAATGTATGATATATAAGATAATTTGTTCAAGTCTGTTTAACTAAACAAACACAATTTTTATCTTGTATTAATTGGTTTTGCAGCTACTATCGTGGAAAACATGGAAAGCGTAGAGAGATACAGGCCTCACATGTTATCAGCCAGGGTCAGGTTTTCAGAGTCCTGTCTTTCACTGTGGGCGGGATCAGACTTTCCCTCCCATTTCTAAGTTTAGAAGCACCACTGCGCCCCCTGGTGGTCATCTAGGGGCCATGTCAGTGCAGAGGCTAGTCCAGTTGGAATCAACACATGGAAAAGTTTTACTAACAAGCCAATACAAGAAAATAGACATTTTATTTATATGTGGGTAGTACATAAGAAAATATAGTCTTTATAAAAATGTTAAAGTAAGTGTTTTTAAATATAAAAAACAAACATAAGTGGAATGTCAGTTGTCTATGCTGCTTCTACTTTCACAGAAACTGTACTGCTCAGGTAAAAAAACTACAGTACCAGTATACCTTATTTTTAACTTGAATAGATTGTGAGTGGATTAAAAAGGATAAAGCCATGTACAAAAACAAAGTAACATGAGAAAATCCACGGGGAATTGGTATAACAGCTAAGGTTTCTAAGAGAATCAAAAACAAAATAGAACAAAAATCTATTTTTAGTATAATTGTATCAAAATGACACTCATGGTTTTCCCTTTTTACAGCTGCCCTGAGCTCACAAACTGAGCACTGCTGGAGGAGAAGCACACTCATGTTTTTAAATGAAGTTCACTTTTAGTAAGGTTTAGGACAATTATGTCTAAACTTTGTTACAAATGTTTAGAGGGAAGTCCCCCCAAAAGACCCATTTCCACTGGGTTTGTTAAAAACATGTCCCTGCAGGGCTACCATAGCTGTTAACATGCTGTAAAATGTTAGAGTGAAGTGTGAAATTGCAGTTTGTAGTTTTTGCATAAAAGGACACAAAGCACACACCCCACTTTAAAATACATTTTTGTATGAATTAAATAGAAAAGAGCCTTTAATCTGAAATTCCAAAAATACTTTCAAATAACATACACTTAAAAATACAATGACACAAACTAATTTTTAATTTTAAAATTTATTTTCAAAAATACAAAACAAGGAAAATAAGTATATGTACACAAACACTATTAAAATAGAATATATATATAGTACAAAATATGTACAGCTCTCAAACTAAAAACAAGCCCTATCTGGTCCTTTTGTCCTTGATGGTGTAGTGAAGGACTAAGGGCTGGGCCTACAGGACGAGAGACAACAATGTAAAAATATTATGTGAAAGTTTACCTCTGTTTACAAAATGAACTGCAGCAGAAAAAAGAAAAACAGGAAGGAATGTGTGAAGTTTGCTGGTGCCAAATATTTTAGACTAGTACCTTGCCAAACCAATGTGAAAGCCATAACCGCTTCATGGTCATGTGATCGGGCAGAGACTCGTTGTTGAACAACATCTGGACCTGGAAGGATTAGAGAAAAACGCACAAAAAGCAGAGATTTATACAAACCACAAGCAGATTCTGACTACATTTTCTAGTATTTCAATATGACTAGATAACATTGAATTTAATAATGTCCATAAGTAACTGACCTGGTGTTTCTCTACATTTAACCGATGGCAAAGCACTTTTCGTAAGTGTCGGACCTCCGCTCGAACTGAACACCGAACAAACTTTTGCTGCAAAGACAAGGCACAACAAAATGTTAGTATGGGTTCAATCCACTTTACATTTGTTTTGTTTTTTGTATTTTTAGGGTATTTTGTATTGGAAAAGTGGACTAGAATTTGAGGTTTTTAAGAAATGAGCAGTTGTCATCACATGCTACTGTAAGACACTTTTTTGAAACACAACTCTCTAAAAAAATTCTGTGTGGGTGTGGTTTTCTCCTGTTACACGTGGATTTACAGTGACAAAAACCCCAGCTACTGCTGGATGCTTTTGGTCCCTGGAGACTTATTACACACTCCAAAAATAATTTTATGTTTCCTCCTACATACAGTGTGGACAGTATTTCTTTATAACCTCAAATGAAATTTAAAATTTCAATTAAAGTTAAGTGACACAGGCAGGGTAGGAAAACAAAGTTGAGAGTATCCAATTCAACATGTAAGACGTTATAAACGTAACAGGTAAGAGTACATAACGCAGTTCTTTCGAAATTACTTTATTTTACAATTTACCCAAAATGTTAATAATTACCACCCTTAAATGTACAGCACGCAACTGTTTGATCACCTAATGCACATCTGTCAAACACAAGGCCCGTGGGCCAAATCTGATCCGCAAGATGATTTCAATTAATAAAGGGTCACTGATAGAGATTGCCTTGTTTAAACTACAAGTCCCATAATGCATTGCAAAAACTGCTTGTGAGCGCCAACACTGCCCCTTCAGCACTGCTCTGTTGACACCGAAGAACTCAGAGAGCTCTGAGTGAATAAATGTACAAGGAGTTCACACAGAGATATTTAAGGTTTTTCTTTAAAAAAATGCTAAAAAAAAGTGGACTGTGAAAACAAGGGCTTCTTAAACAGGTGAGATGTGGAGTGCGTTTGTGGAGAACCTTGTCTGTGGAGATAATGAGACAGTAATTCATGAAAGAAATGGGCTGTAGCACTATGACAGAAATGTGAGACAGAATTATGGACAAGTACAAAATCCTGGGCAAAGCAGAAGCTACAGACTGACAGTTAATAGGGTCTGATGTCACAACAGAGTCTGAGACTGTCACTAAAGACCTCTGATCTATCGTGGCAGAGGATGGAAATAGCCGCAGGAATGCACTTGACATCAACAGTTGATGTTGTTGTCAAGTGTCAACTGAGCCTTAGCAATAGCTCATGTCTGTTCAGAGAGGTCTGTCTGAATATGACTACAGTTTCAGAAAATACATCTGCAGTTCCGTTCGTATTACTCTCGCCGACGCAGATGCCCGCCTTGTTACGCACAAATAAAGAGCAAATTCCTTGCTAAACTCGACTGACACGGGTTCTAACCATCTACAGTACAGGACAGAGGTAGATAAAAGGTAAAAAGCAAGAGCTAAGCAGCAGACAAGATCCCCCTCACAAACAGACTAATGTGGTTTATGTAGTTCAGTGAAGAGTGCAGTGACAGTTATGTCGGTGAAACAAAACAACAGCTTCACAAGAGGATGTATCAGCACAGAAGAGCCAATCCTGGAGGACCTGAGTCTGCAGTCCACCTCCACCTCAAAGAGAAAGGGCATTCCTTTGAGGACAGCAATGTCAGAGGCCAGATGGTTTGAGAAGTGTGAAGGAAGCCAAGAAAAGCCCTCTTTGAACAGGTGACCTCAGATTCATGTTGCCTAGTATTTAGAACAGTGTTTTGAAACCTAAATCAAAACAGTTTCACTCTAAAACAACAACGACAACACCTGAATGGAGAAGTGTCACTAACGACTCCTGAGCCTTAATGACTCTCACATCAGGAGTCACACTTCCTCTTGGCTCCTCTTGGCTATACTATCAAGGAGATCGGTCCCATTTGTATAAGGGGCGTCTCCATTGACAATAGTCTAGACTGCTTGTAAACATTATAAAATAATAATAATAATAATAATCTCTTTTTCCCCTTCCCAAGAGACTCAAAGCGCTCACATTAAACATTGGGGCAGAGAGACGAGGCATATTTATACAAGGAGGGTCTTGCCCAAGGACAAGACAGTATACACAGTCTTGAGGAAAATCCCTATTCCAAAATTGGCAATGCTTTGAACTGGTTACATAATGAAACAGCTGGAAAAAGAAAAACAGAAATGGTAAGCAGCGTAATACTGTAATTACAACACAAGTCACCTTGACGTGTTAAGAATGCCCTCTGCTGGCAGACCAGAGGTTTTGCAGCAGAGTAGCAAGAAGGCATTGTCCAATCATGTTTGCTTGTCAATGTGTGTGTCAAAGTTATTTAAAAAGGTCATTAGTATTCAGTCAGTGCTGGGCACTATAGGATTTTTTCCCCAACTTAAATAGTAGAAGCAGTAGATTACATTGCCACAGTGGAAAATCTGTGCATACAGACACAAGAGGCTAAACTACAAACATAATCGCACAGTACAAAGTAAAAATGTTTTGACACTTAAATTACCTGAGCCATTACAGTAATTACCTCATGTTACATGTTCATAGCAACTAATCTAGTAGTGAAGAAGAAATGTTGTAATAAACCAACTTGAAGAAAATTGTATTTACAGTAACTTGAGCATTCTTTCACAAACACCTCTCAAACTCTTGAGAAAACAGTGGTTTTGTGGTGAAATGATTATATGCTTCAGTGGTATACTTGTCCCACTTATCCCTGTCTCTGTGAGAGAATGAGGCTTCAACTGTGCAGCCAGAGAACCAGTCCACAGTGCTGATTTGTGCTGCCCCTGTAGATGTCATTGTGCCATGTATTTGCTTAACAGTTAAGGGCTGAAAATAGCTTGTTAAAGCTTCAGAAAAGAATCCCCTGGAGACACATTTCTGGGGCAACGCAGCACAGCTCAACATTTTATACTGGTCTAGTGTAGATTAAAGCTTTGTTGGCTTACCTGGAGAGTAAGTTTTGTCTTATCTTTTCCTGCGAGTGACGAACTGTGACGATAAAGAAGGCATTTGTTGTATGCATAATTAGGATAGGACAATTTATATTTAAAGCCAACAATGCATTACAACAGTTTTTACATGAAGGTCAATATACAACCTGAGCAACATTTTACACTCAGGTGTCCCATACTTACTTAAGTCTTTCTAAACACAGTGAGACCTGCTCGTCGTATCTGTAGAAATGGGCTTTAGAATGGTCGAAGCTTGTGTACGGTAAACCTGTGGAGTCTGGGACAGAATCTAGAAAGAAAAATACAACACAGTGTAACTCAACTGAACAACTCTCATCATCATCTACTCTTACTGTAGTTAATATGATCTGGGGCCCTGTAGACATTATGTACTAACATGCCTTTTTGGGATCCAGTCCCACATGGCCAGCACTATTTGTCCCATAATCACCAGGCAGTTCTAAGTATATGTATGAATGTATAGAAATAAGCAAAGATGGGAGAAAGTAATTATTAATTACTAGTACCGACTTTGTTCTTTTTAGTTTTTTTTATTATAAAGTAGAAAAGTATAAAGTATAAAATAAAAGCATGAATGTTCAAGCACACCTGACTTGAACATTTAGCCTCCTCTAGAGCTTATACATCATAACTCTCCATGGCTGTGTCCAAATCAACACATTACACACTATATAGAAATTACGCCATTTTGAAGTGGTGTCCGAATGTTTTGTGGCTGAAATGTAAAGCACTGAAATTTTCCAACAATGCATCAGTAAAAGTAGTGAGCAGCGATGGTCACTAGTAGGGATGCACCGATACCACTTTTTTGGAAAACGAGTACGAGTACTTGCATTTCAGTACTCGATACCGATGCACTTAATAAAAAACATGATTTAAATTTACAGGTAACAGCTTTAGTCATATAATTTAACAAAAACAAGGCACGCAGGCAAACACTGCTTGTCCAAATATCCGTGGTGAAACTAAACGAAGAGGAGGCTTGCAGTAGGCTGTGGATGTGTTTTTTCATGGAGTCGTGTAGTTTAGGCAGCTCCGTGTCAGTCATGTAGCGGCGGCTTGGGACATCATAACATTTTCTACCTCCGAAAGTGTCTGGTCACTCAATGCAATGTACTCGATGATTGCCTGTGTTATTTTCACAGCACGTGGATTGTCTCTGGACATTTTCTCTCGTCTTGCAAGAGTTTGCTGCAGTGTGAGTTGTGTTGGTTTAGAAGCGTGGGTAAACTCTTTATAACTCGTTGTCGTGTTGGGATTTTAGGTGCTTGATTAAATTACTTGTGTTAAATGCGCTACCTTTTGAGCCTCCTCTGGACAATTTAGCTGAGCACAATTTGCAGTCCGCCTTTGTTTTGTTTTGTCTTCATTCACTTTGAAATAGTTCCACACGGCTGACATGTCTCATCTTTCCTTCGTTCTCCCCGCTCTGAGCTGCAGCCGGGGTCTGGGGGCGGGCACTCGGCGGCTGTGATTAACCCCTTACACGCCGCTTAAACATAGACATTTCTCAGACCGTGGTATCGGCCCCCGGTATCGGGGGACTTTTAACGAGTACGAGTACTTATGAAAATGTGGTATCGAGGCCGATACCAGATACCAGTATCGGTATCGGTGCATCCCTAGTCACTAGCCAATCAGAATTGACCAAAATGCTTTGTGAATTGTCAGAAGAGCAGCGTAACAGTGACATGTCTTTAAAATAAACAACAGGTTTGAATGAAACCAGTTAGAGGCACAAGCTTAACTTTCTGTGGAAACATAATCCATTGCAAATTGTTATTAATAAACCAGTACGATGTAAAATGACTAAGGTTATTTACATACATTGACAGTTGGAAGCCTTGCCCTTGAGACAAAATAATCTAGTCAGTTTTGTTCATTAATTAGGACAAGAGTTGTTGAATAAAATATGTAAGCTTGTTAATATGAATACTTATGTCACTAAAGTTGTTGCAAGTCTGCAGAGTTTTTTTTGTGCGCTAGAGGCATGTGACTAACGGCGACAGAAAAACAGTCTTGTAGTGTCTGAAACATTCACTTATTACAGTAAGTGCACAATATAGTCCTCTATAGAGCTGCACTATATAGAGATTAAGGGGTTAGGAAGTGGGCACAGCCAATGTCTTGATGCAGTCTTTTTGGAGCAGTATTAAAGCTACAGTCACATGTTAAATGTCTGCAGTGTCCATTTCCTCCTTGACAATATAATCTCACATGAGAAATCAAATGTGATGCAGGAAGTGTGTGAAGCCACCACTAAATGTAAATAGGTGTATACACATAACATTAACCTTGACTTTGTGTCTGATAACTCAGGACACATGAGGTATAAAGTGGTTTATAAACCATTTTTGCCTCAAATCACAAAGTGGAATATTAGGTCACATTCAAAACAAAATAGAAGCTGATGAATCACACAGTAATATTATTACTATCAGAGTAATGACTTACCATCCCCAGTAGGCTGTATGACTCTCTCCAACCCACGTGACTGATAAAACTCTTTTATTCTTTTATCTTCACCTGTTGACACATCACCTTGTTAATTTCAAGACTTTTACAGATGTTATAACTGGTGTATGCGTGTTTAGAGATACATACTTTCTTGAAGCCCAGGCACCAGTTTGTAGACAATGTCTTGCATAACTCGGTCCAGTTTGAGGTTGAGTAAAGGCTGCGTTTCATGGATCTTGATGTTGCACATTGGACAGTATTTGCTTGTCTGAAGGTATTTGACAATACAACTTTTACAGACTGGAAAAGAGAAGAATGTTTACTGTTGATTCCTGGACACTTTTAAACATTTTATTTGTTGGATTATTTTAATCTCACTTATTGTGTTTTGCTTTAATGTCTCGTTTCATTTATTTTTACTGCCTTCATATTATCCAGTGCACTATACCTAAACCTGTAAAGCACTTTGGGCAGCAATGGTTGTTTTAAATGTGCTATATAAATAAAAGTTGACATTGGCACTGTATCCAACTGTAGAGGTTAAGAAACAACTGTTCATACTCACATGTGTGCAAACACTCTGTAATTGTAGTGGCATCGATGAAGTAGCCCGCACAAAGGTAGCAGACAATGTGTTCATTTAGGTCCTTAATCTTCAACTTTACTTCCTCCTGTAATGGGAAGCAAAAATAAAAAAAACATTTTTACTTACCATTGTTAATGTTTGACATAAATGAAGGGAAAAACATGCCCTGTATTGCTCTCTTTAAAACACATTACAATTGGTTTGTAATGAGAGATACTGACACAGAAAGTGCAATGATAAGAGGTACCTGCACCTGACTCTGACCTCTATATGGAATTTCTGAATTAACACTTAAACAGAATAAAGAAATTAAAAACTGCATATCAGAGTAATCTCTGCGTAGACCCTCAGGCAGTCATCGAAGCTGATACTGTAAATGTGACAAGACCCTATGTAAACACCTGTATATGGTACTCGACAGATGCAAAAACCCTCTGGGTGGTCACGTGGCTCACAAGAGTTTAGAAATATTGTACATTCAGCAACTTTACAGACGACAAGACACCGGGGCATCCAGAAAGTCACAGCGGAGGAAGCGCTGGTGTTGAGAAGCAAAATTTCATTAAGTTAGCCTTAGCCATCGAGCCCGTAGAATATGCTCTTTATATAGAAGGATCAGGTGTTGCACTTAAAGATCAAATGCCCTGCTCAAACACACCAAGTTTTGTACAGAGAAACTTGTCCAGCAGAACTGAGCGGAGGTCCTGGGGAACGTTTCTCCGCACCACATGAGAAGAAAGAACGCAGCGAACGCAGCGCACCGTCTCATCGCGAGTTGAGAAAACTCACTGCTCAATTTAAGAAATGCTCAATCGTGCAATAAAATCAACTCTAAAGCGATTGTGATGTAGGGGATGATAAAAGTCATTTAGTTAGGAAGGACTTGGGTTTGCAGCTTTACTGTTGTAAAGATCAACACGAGTGCTCCCCGCCTCTACGCATGCTTCAACGCTGCTCTCTTCAGCATCGCTGTCGCTCTCTCATCACTGCCGCGGAGACTAACACGTCCCGCCAACGAGCGCTTTCCCTCGGCTGTGTTTCAGTCTGAGGCCCCCTCCTGAACCCAGCCCTTCGCCCCCGGCTTTGCCAACACGAGCACGTACCTCATTCCGCAGCGGGTCCAGTTTGTACACGGACTGTAGCTGGTTTCGTAGCCGCATCGCTATGGCCATCGGACCTTGCTCCGCCATCTTTGGGAATTATGCTTACTTCCGGGTAAACCGGACGTGCTGTTTTCATCGTGCTCCAGAAGGCGGGTAAAGGTGAGGAAATTAGTTCTGTTGATTCTTTTAAAAAGCAGTTGAATACACTTTTATTTAAACAAGCTTTTAGTTGATTGGGCTTTTTTTATGTTTTTTATGTTTTGAATATTTTGGTTTTAATTTTTATTCTCATAGTTTTATGTTTCTTTTATTGCACTTTGTAAAGCACTTTGTGATTTATATCTGTGAAAGGTGCTATATAAATAAAATTTACTTACTTACTTAAATAATTAATACATATAAAAAAAAAAAATAAACAAAAACAAGAAAGAGAAATGAATACATAAAATAATTAAAAAACAACTAATAATAAATAAATAAATAAATGATTTTGCGCAACAAGTAAGAATTAATTACTGTCTAGCCAATGCTTTACACATTTATCTATGTGTGGTGGTCTTTTTATTAAACTGTATCCCTATTTTCATTTCATATTATTAAAGCTGTTAATCATTACAACCAGTAACTTACATTACAAATACATTTTGATTGTATTTTTGAGAATGGTGATAATTCAACACCTGGACTGGAAATGTATATTCAGAGGCAATGGAACAATACAACAGTAATTATAACAATTAGGGTCAAATTTGTACTCTCATATTTACATTTACATTTAGTCATTTAGCAGACGCTTTTATCCAAAACGACTTACAAGTGAGGAAAAACAATGGAAGCAATTTTAACAACACAAGGTACAAAAAGCATAAGTGCACAAAAACTAGTCAGTTTAAACCCAGCGCTGTATATACCTTTTTAACTGATCCATTCCATATGCATTTTCACTTTACACATGTTTACACTATGTCTTTCTGAAAACAGTGACAGACCTCGTTTTATCTGTAGAAATCTGCTTTAAAATTGTCAAAACTTGTGTAGGGTAAGCCTGTTGAAACAGATTCTAGAGAGTTTCTCAATTGAAGCCCTGTTCAGACATGGCATTATTGTACATGTCTGTGATCCATTTGTAATTAGTCAACTTAAGTCCATTCATAGACACCCGGCCTTATTCAGTCTTCAGTGTAACTCGCACATGAACAACACGGCTGACTAGAACAGTGTTTGACTCTTGATTAAACCATAGAGGGAGAGGTTACATCACTGTGACCTTACATAAGCGATACATCGTTAGGATTGTTAAAGTGTTGTTTCTGAAATATAGAAATAGAAGTTAACAGTTACAGCTTAGGCCTCTTCTTTTATAATTTACCCTTTAAAAAATCCACATAGTAATTGGATAGACTATACACGTATAAAAAATATATATAAATTGTAAGTACATAGCATCTGATGTAATTTGTCTCAGTTTATTCACTATTGACGTTCACTGAACCCACCTGTTCATGTTCAATTTCTATTTTGAACGATAGAGGGCACTGCAGGCACATATTTTAGACAACAGCGGATTATTATTTTTTTGTATGAACCACATGAAGCAAAGACACTGTAAAAAGTGAAGTTTTAATGCCTTCAAAAGAATTATAAATGACTGAAAATGAAGTCAAATTAATTTCATGGAGCCTTCTACGTCAGTCCAAAGTCTGGTCCGGGTTATGGCCATTGGCTTCTCTGATAAAATGCATTATTTAAACCCTTCAGTTCTGTCAAAGTGTTTCAGATACTATCATCAGTTATTATTATATGCACTTGTACATTTATTATACTTTTGATTAAGATTTGGTGTAATGTTGGTGTTATAGGTCTGTAGTTGCAACACACATCATTACAACTTTTAAGTTATCTTGAGTCAGAGGTCAGAGCAAATTATGTTTTGAACTTAATTGTTTTGTGGACATCTCTGCCGCCGCGACCTGGCCTAGGATAACTGGCTGGATGAACTTAATTGTTATCAGATATTAAGTCATTTACAAAGTATAACATGTTCTTTATGTTTTTGAACTCTCCAAATAAAATAAATAAGTCTGTTGATAAAGTGTTAAAGTTAAAGGTTAAAGTGGTCATTTTACATAGTCTTGTTGAGTTTTGGCTTTATTATTGTAACTCATCTAAACCTAACTTAACTAATTCATTCAACTTAATTTAATCAAAAATGTAAAGAAGTGGATCATAAAAAAGAAACTGCATCAATAAATTTCATGTGTGTCAAATTGTAGTTGACACACAGCTTGGGGCTGTTTAAATATGCTCAAAGCTGAATCCCTGTCTCCTCCTTCCCTCAACAACGGCCCCAGTGGGACTCCTGAGAAAGCCCTCGGTTCAGTGGCCTTTGCAAAAACACTATGGTTCCAAAGTGTTGATCCACGCATGCATATTTACCAAGATAGTTTATGTGGCATTTGTGTATTATAATGTTAACTTTATCTTTTCCAGTGATGCAACCCCTTGTGGTTTCAAATAATACGTCTGAGGTTTTGACTCAGACGCGGTTCAAACCAGTTTATTTTTCCCCAACATTATTTCTAATTACATAATGATGAAAAAGAAATTTAAGTGGTATATTTTGGAGACGGCAACACTTGTCAATACGCCTCTATGCTTTTCGGCAAGAATGTATCTGTGGAGGTCTGCTTGATCCCTCCCAGAGGGCGTCCAACCTGCGGACCACCCAAAAGCTGTCGACCCAAACAAAGACTTGCCCTTCATTCATTCTTTTGTAATTTCCCCGTGTAACAAATGACTGCCAAGTTTGTGCTATTCCTGCAGTGTACCGCAGCTGAAAAACGAAAGCCTACAGAACCAGTCAAACATAAAACTAATGCTTTGGTGGTTTTTCACTGAGGAAAAGTCAAAGTCATATAAACAGCATGATCAATGATTCTTTTTTTTTTTAATATTACCCTTGCTTGAACGAACACCCCCACACACACACACACACACACCCGCTGACTCCCATTTCCTCTTGCCATGTAATGTCTTATCTGCCGCCTGTGCTAGGTCACTGCTTATCTGATTGACAGAGCTTTGACTTCACGCAATATCCAAATAACCCGAGGGCTTAGAGGCGCAGGAGGATCACAGCGTGGTAAACCCACCGGGCCGGGAGAGTGTAAGAGACAGAGGGAGGGAGCTGAAGAGGTTTAAGAGGATCAAGACAGAACCCACGCTTTACAAAAATATTGAAGCCCTCGTGTCAGAATTACAGACAAAAGAACCTTTATTTGGTTTTATCGGCCAGTTATTCTTCCTGTCATTCACTTTTATTGGAAATTATTAGTCCAACTGATTGATCAAACAACTGTCAGCCCAACAAAATTACCAATCATTTGAGGATTATGTTTCACTGAGTAATTGCAACAAGTGAGGACTTTGCTCTCATCGTCGCCTGCCTGTGGAAACCATGCATGAAGAAACTCATCAAACTAAAGGAACGTACGTGAATCAGACACTCACTGAGCTGATGGAGACCCCATTTACCTCTGTACGGGACACGCTGTGCCAAAAGCAACCAAACAACCACCCTGCAATGGGAATCTATGCTGTGCCATGCCAAAAGGAGGCCCTCTTTGCTCTATCTGTCCCCTCTTTCTCACCCTCTCTCTCTTTTTACCCGTCTGTCTCTGTGTCCCTCGCTCCCGGAGCAATCAGAGCATGGAAGGGTGGACTGCAGCTTTTGTCTACTTTGCTCCAGCAATTGGCCGCCAAGTGGCAAGCTAATGATGAGAGCCCTTTTGGACTGATTCCAGAGAGGTACTGCTTGTGCTGCTTGATGGGCGAGGGCATAATGAATGATGTAGGGCAAGCCCTTAGGCCTCCCCCTGGCACAGACCCCAATCTCCCAACATGACGTGACGATTTGAGGCACTTCAGACACTGGAATCTGTCTCATGGAGAAAACGATGCCAGGAGTGACAGTATATAATGCACTGGATTAAATAACCACACTAGCTAGCAAGCTTCAATCCCGAGGGAAATTGTGCAGCAGTCTGTTCCTCACATACACACATCACAAAGATATAAAAAGTGTCAAAAAGTTAAGATAAGATCTTTTAGTTACCATTTCTTGAACAGTGCAGAATGTATATATTGCATCCAGTCATCAAGCCCCCATACAGATAAACCCTAGCCTGGCCGGCCATACTAGTTCTTTTCTATTCTACATTTACATTTAGTCATTTAGCAGATGCTTTTATCCAAAGCGACTTACACCAGTGTTACATTTTAGTTGACGCTTTCATTCAAAGCGACTTACATTAAGGTTCCATTCACCAGTGTTACAGCTGGAACACCACTGTAGGCAAGGTGGGTTATGTGTCTTGCCCAAGGACACAACGACAGTATGAACTGTGGGAGAGCGGGAATCGAACCTACTACCTTCCGGTTGAAGGACGACCGCTCTGACCACTGAGCCACATAGACATACATCAGAATTGAGGGGGCAGTACCAGTCGCAGGTGACTGGAGTCTATCCCAGCAGCTTTGGGCCTGAGGCGGAGTACAGCCTAAACAATAGCCAGTTAGTCGCAGGGCTAACATTTAGAGACAGACAGTGACAGACAAACATTCACTCTCACATTCATTCACTAGGGACACTTTAGAGTTGCCAATTAACCTGTACATGCATGTCTTTGAACAGTGGGAGGAAGCCGGAGTACCCGGAGAGAACCCACAGTAACACGTGGAGGACATTAACTCTCCTCACAGAAAAACGGAGTCGGCCAAGAATGTTTGAGTCGGCTGGGTTTTGAACTCACAACCTTCTTGCTGTGAGGCAGGAGTGCTAACCACTCTGCCACAAAATAGAATATACTTCTATGATAGATAATAAAAAATATATAAAAAATCTCTATACATTAACTGACAAATGACTTCAGCTATCAAACACTACCAACCCCCAAAACATTGCAGTACAATCATTGAAATATAGTAAGATTACAGTCTTTCAGGGCATTTTTGCAATTTCCATCCAAGATCAACAGCAGGTCACAGGTTGTTTAATTTCCTGAAGATCTTCTTGAGTAGATTTGAAATGTTCTAAATTTGAGTAATACATAATTCCAGTTTCCGGCAACCCTGACTTAAAAGTAGTTTCCCTATCTTATTCGCCGTATGATAGGGGTAGAGTGATTGTCACTATCTAAGTGTCCAATTCTTAACGGAAATCCTACATCATATGTGAAATGTATCTACGATAGAGAGTGATAAGGTGATTTGTTGCACTCGTAATCTCACGGACAGAAGCACATTACGTTATTTATGTTCCAGATGATGCTGCGTATTTTAGCAACCTTTTGTGTCGATAAAAGTCAATAAACTTCTGTGATGTATTATCTCTCACGTGATGTGACGGAGACATCCCGCGGTCCATTCATGCAGGGCTGCCAGCTCATCCCGCCACACACACACTCTCTTTGAAGAGTAACACAAAGCTGAAGCACACTTGCTGCACTCATCCACTGCTTCTTCCCTAAGAGCTGTGGCGCACGCTCATTTATCTCACAGCCATCTTATCTTCATGGGCATTTAAGAGAATAAGGGCAAAGGGATAACAAACTCAGCAGAAAGGAAGCATTGGCTCAGTCCCACAGAGGGATGCAGGCGAGGAGAGTGTCACCACTAAAGATCTGTCTCCTCTGTGTTAGACCTGTATCTGTAACCTGGACCATTAATGAATGTCAAATATTTTTTTATGGCACAATGTTCACTTTTAGCTGTTTGTGAAATAAAGCTACAGATAAATTTAAGTGTTTAAACTTTTGATTGCACATGGTACTTTTACCTTATAATAGCTTGTCTCAGTTCTGTCTCGTCAAATTTACTGAAAGCTCTTTTCATGCGTCATGATGGAAATAAGTAATCTGTTGTGATTAAATATATTAAAGCATTAAACCATTTAAAATGTGAAACCTCTAGATGCTATTTTTTAAATGTGAGTAAATTCAAGGCAGGTGCATTTCCACTTATGATCTGACTGTTAAAGTAGAGGAGTATCTATAGCTTTATTCTTGTGTCACTCTTATAAAAATAGAAGCTCTTACACTCTGTGGAGTTCCATTCTGTATTTTGTTTTCTAAAATGAATTTAAGTATGGCCTGACCGATAAAATAACCATTTATCTAAAACAGTGAGGGCCTTATGCAATTCTTTCTTTTTCTGATTGGTTGTATAATTTTAAATTGTGTTCAGAGGCAGTTTATTTTATGTATGTTGGTTCTGCCCTAAATTCTGATTGGTTTTATGTCTGTCCAGTTGCACTCAGAGGTAGTTTAGCGTCCATTTGTTCCTCCTCTTGGAAATCAAACTCAAGTTGAAGTATTTTTCAGTGAGTATGAGTATGGCTGGCCTGGCTTTTTTTTTTTCTGTTTAATTATTATCCCTTTATTATCGTCGTGACGAAACTCATTGTCAACAGCCGCCACCAGGGAGCGCCCATGTACCCTGGTCATGTCACTAAAGGGAGACTATAGCAAGTTTAATGTTGGTGAGGGAAATCGAAGTTCCTGGAGAAAAAACACCCAAGCACATACAGAACATACAAACTCCACACAGAACTCTGGACCTTCTTGCTGTGAGGCAACAGTGCTAACCACTGTGCCGCCATTATTTTGTCAAATGTAAAACACAACAGCACTGTTCAGCTGGTCTATGCAACAAATCAAATATAATCACCATATCATTTATTTGTTAAATTTAAAAAGTAAGGACTTTTTTTGTGAATTTGATGAGAATTCATTAAGAGCCAGTAAATCAACAGGCCAATAAATCCAGGCACAAACACAGGACACTAGCAGCAGAATGAGAATGTGAAAGATTAAACATTACAGCCTTTGGTGATTAGAAAACGTTAAATATATTTAATAATATGTAGAGTAATTACTGTAATGGTTTGTTGTGTCTGCTAATATACATGAGGTGCCTAACACCAGATATAGGATTCTATTTTTTACCTTCTAATAGTCTGAACATGTTTCCTTAATAACAATCCCAGATGCTGTTTTCATTTTGAAGCCATCTGCCCAAACATCAGCACCTTTCACTGACAGCTGTGTCCTTAAACAAGGTGGCTCTGAAAGGTTGCAATATCCAGATAAATGCACATCAAAGCCCCAAGAGTGCGTATGCTGTGTGTGCGTGGGTGTGTGTGTATGTGCGGGGGTGTGTGCGTCTATCAGTGAGATAATGGCAGTCTTTTGATGGCCAAGAGTGATTTTGTTCAAGCTCTCTGGTGCATTATTTCCTTTTTGGCCTCCTGTAAAGAACTTTGATGAGGACCCAAAAGAGAAGACCCTTATGGCCTGCACTTACTGTGTCAATAATGAGATTTTGTTTTGGAGACCTACCCGTCGTCTCATCATTGTCTCTTCCAGCCTCACATGCAGGCAGTCTTTCATCTATCTCCTCTATCTTCTTCCGTAGCATGCAACAGCTCAAATGGGCAGCCGGGTCTTTTCTGCTGGAGGGGAAAGAGCTGCCTTTTCCTGGCAGTTGCTTTGGCACACAAAGTGAGAGTTTTACCAAAACTATGTGCAAACAAAGTAATTAATTTCAGATCAGCAGTAGTTCATTGGGAATTAGGGACTAGTTATTAACTTGTCACACCATCGATCCAAGATGACTGACAGTGGTGACCATATACAAAATCTGTGTTAAACCTTTCTTTCATTTACAGTAAAACACTTTCTGACACTTTCAAAAGCAGCAGAACCAGATTACAGAGACACCAGAAAATTAAGAGGTCCAAGATAAAAATTGACCAGCTTGAACGTCTTTGTTTTGGGGTTTTGGGCATTGACTTGGACAATGTGAGCAACTTGAGCAACTCGTGTTAATCTAGCATTGTTTAATATATATATATATATATAATTAATGACATGTTACTTTTTCTTGCCAGTTTCCATCAGTAATGAACAAACACAATTTTCAAATATGACATTGCCCAAATTTGATTTGGTGTTGGGATTTTCAGCATGTCTATATACATATATATATATATATATATATATACACAGTGCCTTGTGAAAGTATTCGGCCCCCTTGAACTTTGCGACCTTTTGCCACATTTCAGGCTTCAAACATAAAGATATGAAACTATAATTTTTTGTGAAGAATCAACAACAAGTGGGACACAATCATGAAGTGGAACAAAATTTATTGGATATTTCAAACTTTTTTAACAAATAAAAAAATGAAAAATTGGGCGTGCAAAATTATTCAGCCCCTTTGCTTTCAGTGCAGCAAACTCTCTCC
This sequence comes from Perccottus glenii, assembly GCA_024416835.2. Lineage (NCBI taxonomy): Eukaryota > Metazoa > Chordata > Actinopteri > Gobiiformes > Odontobutidae > Perccottus > Perccottus glenii. The sequence continues at coordinate 12,136,411 of CM044554.2, forward strand.
AGAAGTTCAGTGAGGATCTCTGAATGATCCAATGTTGAGCTAAATGACTAATGATGATAAATGGAATCCACCTGTGTGTAATCAAGTCTCCGTATAAATGCACCTGCACTGTGATAGTCTCAGAGGTCCGTTTAAAGCGCAGAGAGCATCATGAAGAACAAGGAACACACCAGGCAGGTCCGAGATACTGTTGTGGAGAAGTTTAAAGCTGGATTTGGATACAAAAAGATTTCCCAAGCTTTAAACATCCCAAGGAGCACTGTGCAAGCGATGATATTAAAATGGAAGGAGTATCAGACCACTGCAAATCTACCAAGACCTGGCCGTTCCTCTAAACTTTCAGCTCATACAAGGAGAAGACTGATCAGAGATGCAGCCAAGAGGCCCATGATCTCTCTGGATGAACTGCAGAGATCTACAGCTGAGGTGGGAGACTCTGTCCATAGGACAACAATCAGTCGTATACTGCACAAATCTGGCCTTTATGGAAGAGTGGCAAGAAGAAAGCCATTTCTTAAAGATATCCATAAAAAGTGTCGTTTAAAGTTTGCCACAAGCCACCTGGGAGACACACCAAACATGTGGAAGAAGGTGCTCTGGTCAGATGAAACCAAAATCGAACTTTTTGGCAACAATGCAAAATGTTATGTTTGGCGTAAAAGCAACACAGCTCATCACCCTGAACACACCATCCCCACTGGTGGCAGCATCATGGTTTGGGCCTGCTTTTCTTCAGAAGGGACTAGGAAGATGGTTAAAATTGATGGGAAGATGGATGGAGCCAAATACAGGACCATTCTGGAAGAAAACCTGATGAAGTTTGCAAAACACCTGAGACTGGGACGGAGATTTGTCTTCCAACAAGACAATGATCCAAAACATAAAGCAAAATCTACAATGGAACGGTTCACAAATAAACATATCCAGGTGTTAGAATGGCCAACTCAAAGTCCAGACCTGAATCCAATCGAGAATCTGTGGAAAGAACTGAAAACTGCTGTTCACAAATGCTCTCCATCCAACCTCACTGAGCTCGAGCTGTTTTGCGGAGGAATGGGCAAAAATTTCAGTCTCTCGATGTGAAAAACTGATAGAAACATACCCCAAGCAACTTACAGCTGCAATCGCAGCAAAAGGTGGCGCTACAAAGTATTAAGTTAAGGGGGCTGAATTATTTTGCACGCCCAATTTTTCAGTTTTTTATTTGTTAAAAAAGTTTGAAATATCCAATAAATTTCGTTCCACTTCATGATTGTGTCCCACCTGTTGTTGATTCTTCACAAAAAATTACAGTTTCATATCTTTATGTTTGAAGCCTGAAATGTGGCAAAAGGTTGCAAAGTTCAAGGGGGCCGAATACTTTTGCAAGGCACTGTAGGTATATGAAATATGCTACCAATCCAAGTTCTAGAGACACAGGTGCTGCTGCCTTTTAAAAGTGCATTTACTGCATGTTATTCTGGCTCTTGTTATTTTTTGTATTGCCCGTTTGTAAAGTTGAAATAAAACTAACAAAGTGGATTTTGTTTTTTTCGTTGCATTAAAGGGTTACACATACTTTTAGATTTTATTATATAATTTGGTTATACGCTAGAGTCCCGTTTCTAATTGTTCTCCAAATTAAGAAGCTGTTAAAGGCCATATCTTTTTTCTAAAAAAGTGCCTGCTTGGAGTAATTACTCAGAATCAAAGGCTAAGTGGAGTAAGATCAAAGTGAGGCATTCTCCCATAATCCTGTGGTGTTGCAAATCTTTTGTAATCTGCTTGCTGTGCTCTACCACTGTTTGACATGTATTTACTGTATAAAAGAGAGCGGTGCCATCAATTACTGCGCCGCTTGTGCTATTGTTTACTTTTGCCAAGCCCTGAGTGCGGGTCTGCTTTGTGAGGTATAGATCTCCCTTGGGCTGTGTTTGCACTGCAGAGGAAGGTGTGCTCTCTGACTTGCCCTTGGCTTTGGTCGTGGGGGACGTCTGGCTGTTTCCTGCTCTGTGATGTAGGCTCAGAGATTAAGCAAGATAGACTTTAAGGTTTTGAGTGTTTGCTCTATGGTGAGATGTGGACAGTGTCCGTGTCTATCAAGCAACAATTGTTCCTGGGTGATCTTTAAAAAGGATAAATGGCACAATCTGCAAGTGTAGAGCCAGCCAACCAGCTAACCATTTGAATTGCTGGTCTTCAGCTGTGGTTTGATTAAAATTATGCATACAATTTGATGAACCTAAAATCTTAACATAGAAACTGAGAAACAACTTCAACCAAACAGCTATGAATGAACTGAATTCTCACATGAACAGATGGGCACTGTTAAAGTTAAAGAACAACTTATCTTTCTTCAGTACACACTTAGATAGAGAGGGTTCATAATGGAAAGTGGCATACCTCTATGACTGGGGCAGGAGCATGGATTGCATTGCTGATGGGATGTCAGACTTGCCTCCAACTACTGTCCATTGTGTTCATTATTTCTGTGGACACAGTTTCTCGTCACAGCCAGGAGCTCAAGGGAGCTTGGTTTGGGAACCACAATATTGTCCTGGTGCCATTATGAAAAGTACAGTGAGTTTGGAATGGTCTGCAGCTGAGGCTGATTCGGCTGCAATCAAAATCACCTCTTGAGTCTAAAGTCATGCTTTTCAGTCTTCCTCCTGGTTTTGTCGAGTTTGACAATCTCAGGGTCTTGTTCAAGATTGAGTGAAGGGTGCAATGGTAGACTGACAGGTGGATTGGTGCACTTTGTCATATTTTGTGGAAAAAAGGGAGCTGAACTGCAAGGTAAAGTTCTCAATTTACCGGCTGATCTACATTCTTACTTTTAGCTCTGCTCATGAGCTCTCATGGTTGGAAGGGGACCACAGAGAAATGATGTCTGAGACTGTGGTTGATTATCTAATCACCGACCAGGTATTCAAAGTACCTGCCCTTTTGAAAACGCTTTCAACGGAGGCCTCCCCGATGGTACTGTGGAACAGACTATGTTCTGTGGAGCAGTGCTATCTGGAGTCAAGTTAGTAAACTAAAGGGGCACACCCCAAAAATGTAAATGCAGACAGAAAAATACATGAAATTCAGACAGAGGTTCTTTATTATCCATGTTGTTCATGAAGACCATAGATATAAAGGATTTTTTTATTTTTAAGATACATTTTCATTTAGAAAATTTCTCTTAAATATTGGTGTAATGAGCCAAAGTCAAACAGCTTTGAGACTGTCACAATATTTGAATCTCTTATCTATCTTTACAAAATTCAATAATGGTCTTCAAAGGAGATGTTTGTCACTGTTGGCTTAACTGTAACAGTATAATGACAACATCCTGGGTTCAGAGGTGGCCTTTGATCATTCTATCATGTCATCTGTGTCTCCTTTAACTTTTTTATTTGATATTAAAGTGTGTTTGTCACAGTTACATAGCACGATCAAACGATGGCAGAGCTGATCTTGGTCGAACCTGGAGACAGACTGGGTGTACTTAATGTCTGCTCATGTCCTGCTTATCTCCAATAGCTATGCTGAAGGTTAAGCAAAGAAAATGCAGAACACATTTCCATACTAATGAAAAATTTGTGAGTGAGTACCTATTGAGAGAAAGGTAAACAAAACGCTCTTACACTGATCAACATTTCTCTGTCGCCACCATCCAACTTGTGGTTAAATCGGGGCCAATCTCTTTCCAACTGTTGTTTGTTTCTGTGTCCGAGGGATGGCACGTCATAAAGATGTCTGATAATGTCAGCCATTGTCTACAGCTTCAACTTTAGTACAGTGCTCACCACTGCCCTCTATGGCCAACATATGTACTGCTTTTGATATGTACTCCAATGCATTTAATGGAATTATTAGCTTTTTAGTAGTGGTTCAAGAAAAGGTAGTCTATTAAAAAATAAGTTAACATAATGTTAAAATAACAGACATAAATAAATAAATACCTTTGTATATAGTCTAAATAAGCCTACAGTATAAGGACAGAAAACTAGTTGGGCTATTATATTATCAAGTTATTACAAGCAAACCAGTTTGTATGAAATACTTAAATGACTGATATTGCTAATATATCTGATGTAAATGTAAATATCTTAAACGTTCACTTTCCTCCGCCATGTTGTTGATTAAAATAAAGTCAACATGGAATTTTGGGCAACTCCAACTCACCCGAGTTTCCAAGCTTTTGTTTTTTACTTTAGCAGGTGTTCATGTGCATTTTTCAACTCGGAAAAAAGTTTCCTGAGTTCCCAAGGACCACATGGGCAATTTAGGCAATTTAAATAAGCTCCAAAATGTCACTCGCACAAATGATGCTGTCTAAAGGTAACATTCATAGATTTCCAAACATGGCTGTATTGGTGAATTTAAATTTTTGGTTTACAGTTTATGTCTCCAAATTTGATTAACTGGCCTACACCCTGGACAATTGAAAATGCAACCTGTGACAAGAAAAAATACTGTTTTTTCGTTAATTGCTGAATTTCATCACTGTGCTTTTATTCACTCACTTAAGACGTTTCTTTTAGCGTCTACAGAGTCACACAGACATTATGTGAGCTCCTGTGGTGCTAAGAAACTTATTTTTTTCTTATCAGTTGGCTATTTTTGACATTGTCCAAAGTTAGAAATTCAGATGAATCAATTTGATTTATCGCCCAGCCCTACTTCAAATTGTTTGGGTTTTGTCCCATTAGACAATTATACAGTCTATCCAGGTCCAGCAGACATTGCTTGTAACGGTAAATAATGAATTCTGCCTTCTGTACGATAAGATTATTTATTTTATTATCAAAATAATATTTAAACTTATAATCCTAGGCTTGGGCTTGGCACTACTGGGACACAAACAGAGATGGAGATGTTACTCTTACCCTAAGTTAATCTGGCAGCGTTGTAACTAAAGTAGAGGTTTTGTCATTTACCTTTTAATTGTATTAAAGGTTTAAGTCCTACTTCTTAAAAACTTCTGGTTACTTGCCGAGATGAAGACTCTCAGATTACTAGCTTCAGGTGAGTCTTTCCTAAATTAGAGATCTTTACAAACAGTGTATGCTCATGGTTAATTATCCCAACTGAAATCATGCTACATTCCTGGTTAATTCAAAGGTCTCTAATCAACTCGGCCATTAGGACTTTGATAAAATAGACGATCCAGTCTGCTGAAAATTGAATCTCATCAAGAGAGCACTGAATCATTTGTAGGTGGTCTAATCATCTCAGTTCCTCACCCAGGCTCATCCTCACTAGTGTTTTTTTCCCCATGGTGACCTCTTTAGACACACAAACATACATATCCCACAAATGTGCTGCTGTTGACCCAGGAAGACAAATCAGAAAAGCCCCGGGGCTTGGCCTGTCCAAGCAAGGGATGAGGTCATTTGACAGAACCTCATTTTCCTTCAAATTGCACCTCTGATCAGCGCTGTGTTTCCTGCAACAATTACACTGACCCTTATTTGCAAATACTGAGAAGAAAAAAAGACAAAGACCACTTGGTTTGTGTAAAGGAAGATAATTTACTCAAGAAGTTTGCAGGAGTTTTTCTATATCTCCCATTGTGACTGAAGGCTTCTTTCAAACATCACCTTTTGATTAGCAAGTCTTAGGTTGTGTATAATGCGCTGGAAGATGAGAGGGGCTACAGGAATGTGGGGTCATCAGGCAACATCCCTCACTGAAAGCAGAGCGTAGTTTGGGATAAATGGAAAGGCTGATTAATAGAAAGACTAGTCTTAGAAAGGACCACCACTGGACTCTCTTAAGGCTGCTGATTGTCCTTCAGGTTTAAAGGCCTTGGTAAATACTGATACAATGGGAAACCTCTTTTTCCACATCTTTCCACATCTTTTAGTCCAGAACTTCTAATCAAAAAGTTACTACCATTCCTAACACATTTATAAATTCAAATACTGAAATATCCTACTTCCTTATTTTGTCTCCCACAGCTCCTTAGAAAACCTGAACTATCCTCCAGACACGCTATGGATAAAAACGAAAGCCACACACATTTACATTAGCAGGGACCCCTAATTGGGCCGCAATGAAAAACAAACATTTATCACTATTTTATTTTCATTTTATAGACAATGTTTTATTTTGAAAACTTCTGCTGGAGCCTCTTTCCCACACATGACTCCACTTGACTCACTCACTGAACCAAGCAAAAAGAGGAAAAATAAATAAATAAAAATAATTACAATTATTGCTGGAGAACTTCTCTGATAAGAGATGAGACAGCAGAATGAAAAGAAAGCTGCATTTAAAAGAAAATACCACCAAGTCCCACTTAAATTACAGGTTTGTTGTAACAGGTGATACACAAGCCCACTGTGTAATAGATGTATGTATGTCTGTGGCCTGTCCAACGGGGCTATGAAGCCATCAAAACGGCTTTGCCGCATAGAAACCATATTATTTTTTATTTTTTTAAAGAAAACAATGCAAACATGAAGGACAGATGCAGTTAACAACATTAAATCTCACAACATTCTGGATTAAAGTCCAAAATCCTGCTTCATTTTCCAAACTCTTATCTAGCAAGCTTTTCTGACGTAACAGCAACTAAGATTAGGAGTATCCTGGACATAAAGAACACACTTCAAGTGTCTCTGTCTCCCATCACTCCCAAGTGGAACTGATTATAAGTTGTGTTACAGCTACATTCTAAGTGTATGTTAAAACTGTAGTCTATAATGAGTTGCATGTTATGTGCATGTAAACTATCTAATGTGAATACCCCCCACCCCCAGTCCACAAATAAAATGATTTGCACATAATTGGTCCGTGATAAAAAAAAAGGTTAGGACCCCATGTTCTGGAAGATGTCTGCAGAATTACCTCCAGACTTTCTTCTGCCCTGTGTGGTCACACATGCATCTACAGTTAGAAGAATATCAATTAATACATACCAAGAAATTGTTCGGGTTGTTTTACCTGGATTATCGGCAGGGTGTGTAAAATGTGTGGAAGTGGAGTATAACAAGCATCTTTTATTTTACTAAAAAGAAAAGGTGATACATGAAAAGTGTACAAACAAACCAGGGTAGTTCATGTGTAAAAAGGGGCTGTACAGTACAGTTCAGAAGAAAACCCAGCTGTCATTCTCCTAATACCCACTGGAGGACATGTATGAACAAGGCTCAGTGTTTCTTCAATGGCACAAACAAAAGCTAACATTATGGAACTCTCGAGAATAGTGGCCCTAAGACAGCGAGGCAATTTCACCTTTTGAAAACATGCCTGAGAATTTTACTTCCAATTACGTGATGTCTATTACACACAAACTTAGAGAGAAACTCACAAAAGAATGACAGAATGCACCTGGAGTCTTGGAGGTCAAGCACTGTACAATTATGGTATATGTTTATTGACATCCACCTGTGAATGTCTGTGCTGATTGAGATTACACTCTCATGTAAATTATTTTTTCATCAGTTCATTCCTTTAGAGTTTATTGTTCCACTCCCTGAAAAAACTCTTAATATTACCTTTCAAGAATTTTAGGAGAAACTGTGGATTGAGGTAAACCCTTCATGAGGAGAATCATTTTAATGCTGGACAGTTTGGCTGTGTGACAACTTGATTCTTCCCCAAAACATGAGGCCTTCCTAAGAGCTGCAAACGGTTGTAACTCATTCAGACCGCTCCGGGCCAAACAGCTCCCACTCCAGTCATTTTGATCTACGGTTGTCTATGAGCCCAAGACACATGTAAATGTACACCAAACTAATTGGTTAGACAAGGAGCCATAAACTCAGCCATTATATCACCTGATGGGGTGAAGGAAGAGAAACACCTACTGAGATTATGTGATGATTTATTTCAGTTTTACGGTTTTGGATCTGCTTGTTCACTTGTGCAGCGAACAGTTTTTGCTCCTGGCAGATGACGTAGACCAGATATTACAACTCACTATTTAGTATGTAGCATGGCATTGATAGTATCTGTAAATGCCACAGTGCAATTTAAACCTCTCTGGACTTGATCTACGTGTGGTTTGAATGTAATTAAACTCAAACTCAACGGATCAAACTGATTTACTAAGAATGAGCACCAACGTTTGCTTCTGCTTTGTGTTTGCAGCTTTCACGTAATTCATTCTTTAATGGGGTATTTTCAGTGTGCAATAATACAGAGTAGAGAAAATGTAATTGAATTAATTTAGTGCCCAGATCTGATTTATCAAGACTAAGGTGGCATAGAAAGTATGAAATAATACTGCATTTACAGTTGTACTCATACGTTTACATGCCCTGGCAGATTTTGTGATTATTTTTTGGCCATTTTTCAGAGAATATGAATGATAACACAATTCTTTTTTAGTTAGTGGTTGGGTGTTATCATTTATATTATACGGTGGCCGAGACAGCTCAACACGCTGCAAATGAAGAAAGCACCAGCAAATAAAGAAAACATCTTCATCAGTTTGACAACATGCGCGCTGCAAAAGTTCACAACACATGCAAATACAAAAACGCGCTGAATATTCTCTGAAAAATGGCCAAACAATCACAAAATCTGCCAAATTCTGTAAACTGAGAGATTAGGCGGAGACAACATCAGTGTGTTTAAAAACAAAATGTTCTGTTTTGTATTGTTTTGCACATTTGCTTTTCACTCTTTGTACATTAACTTATGAGCACAACTGTACATTGGTCACAATACTGAGCCATACCTTACCTGCCATACTTTATCCAGTAAACTGTAGCATTTGCTGCAAGTAGCTCTGTTGGTCTTTTACACATACAGTATCTCTAAAACCCTTGATGATGTAGAATTAGTGGCATCAAATGCAGCTTCTATACAAGTATCTCAAGAGTTCAGTCCAGTCATCACGTTACATTCAAAAGCCCAGTGAGCACTGACACGTCACACTGTCAGTAATCAGTTTTAAACATGTCCTGTTCTGTTTTGTGCAGTAGAGGACAAGTTACTGTTAGATTGATCAGACCATTTGATGCTGCTCCCTGGCAATAGACGGACCGGGGCTTGGGTTTAAAATGTACAGTATGTTTGTCATGTTGTTATTAGAGGCTCAGTGGTAGAGCGGTCGTCCTATAACCGGAAGGTTTAATTTCCTGCTCTCCTGGTTCATACTGTTGTTGTGTCCTTGGGCAAGACACTTAACACACCTTGCCTTGTCTTTGGCACTGGTGTATGACTCTGTGTGTGAATGGGTGAATGGAAGACCAGACAACATGCGTCAAATACAAGACAAATACTCTTGTATGTAAGACTGTGTACAAGTTAATGCCCAACCCTAGAACATAAAAATGGGAATTGTGTTAATAATTGAATGTCCTGAGTCTAATTTATGTATCGTAGAAACTAGATTCAGCAATATTTTTAGGTGTCCTCTAACAGAAGAAGATCCTACATCTGTCAAACACTGCAACTTTTCATTTTTCTAAACTGTGTAAACTCGACACACACCTCAAGTGTGTGGGTGGGTTTTTTGTGAATTTCATAGTTGACCTATGCAAAAGCAAATATTAACATATTTCTGTGATGATCATGTGCCGGTGGCCACAGTCATCAAAGAAAGCCAGAAACCTTCCACATTTGTTTAGATTAAATGTCCTCACATGCCTCTTTGATGTCCAGAGTGGGTGTTATAGAAACAGATAATATAGTCCATATTTAGGCTGCCCCAACAGAACAAAAACAAAAAGGAAGAAGACTCATTTTCACTTTGATTCAGCCATATGACCTGTTGTATCATGTGCTGACTTTTATTGAAAGGACTACTCCACTGTGAAACATACCTGGCTTGAATTAACCGTAGTCTGGCAGATGTTTGACAAGTCTGTCTCTTCTAGCCGTCAAGTTGAACAATACAAATGTCCAAATGAGTTATCACAATCCAGTGCATGTTCAGTCAGTTATGTTGTCAGAGTAGACGCGGAGTAGTAACTTCATCCTATGTGGCAAAATGACACGGCATTCACAAAGCCGCCATCCCTCACACCCGGCAAATGGGTCGACTGGTGTGTTGATGAGGTGCCCTGCACAAGCTGGGGCATGCTCCCTGACACACATTCAAGTCATACTGCCAGAAAAGAGAGTGGTGCTGTCACCACAGACACCTGAATAAAAATGGTACGAAAACTTTATGAGCAGATATGTGCAGGCTCGTTTGCAGAGTGGCACGGCCTTCGTGGTTCAACAGTCGAGTCAGAGCAGTCAGAGTGGAGAGATTAAAATGCTCTCATGCGGAGGCAAGACAAAGTTATAGAAAAGGATTATGATGCACAACAAAAACTCTTTATTTAAGAAACCAGTCTCTGAGAAATGTAGTTAGTAAGTGATGTTTTGAATATATTCTTGGCACATGAAATATTTCAAAAGCTGTATTTTGTTCTTTGAAAAGTGGTGTCTGTGAGTCTTGTCATTGTGTTTTTTATAAAGAAGCAGGGTTTGTTCAGATTGCACAATTCCTCAGCTGATGAAATTTTGGTATTAAGAAGGGCTGCATAATAAATCACAACTTTATTGTTATCGAAATAGTATCGATCGCAATATCTGTATCTCAGATTTTGCCTCAAAATCATTGTCCAAACAGAGACTTAAATCCAACTGTGGTGCATAAAAAGTCCTGTTTAGTCCTGGTTCAGTCTTTAATATTGATTTAGCTCCTGCATTGACAAGTGAAAGTTAGTCTAGAATTTTATTTATATTTTCTAAATTAAATGTAATCAAAGCAGTTTTACTTTGTCAAAGAGCATTCAGTTTTGCAGCTTATATCATTATCGTAATATTTAAAATAGTTTTTGTTTTATGCAGCGCTAATATTAAGTAAGAGTTCTTTTCTAAAAACATTACTGTACATGGATGTATGATGTGCATTTATGAATGTAAGATGAATGATGTGTGTGAAGTCCTTTGGACAGGGGGAAAAATGTTTTCTACTTCTTCCAGATGCCTCTTTTGAAACCTTTTAATGGTTCATGATGTGGCTATAGTTGATCTAAAATTTATCAGCAGTTATGCCCATAAATAACAAAGAAGTACAATTTAAGGTATTATGGTATTATACTGCACATTGTATAATATTAAATAATTTTAAATTACTCCTTGCTTTCAAAGAAATGCCTTTTTGAAGTATCAGAGAATGTCAGTCTTGTCCTTAAGTTTGAACAAAATCATTTGTAGTTACTACTACTATCCTCAGACCTGACAAAGGCAAATCAAGTGTAACACTCCAACTTCCAGGGAACCTTAGAAGACCATTTCTGATGCCACCCACTGTTTATAACAAATAAGTGGTGATTTTGAACATCAAAGACTTCAGGAGTGTAATGTGGCGTCTGACCTGCGAGGTCGCTGTGCTCCATGACATCAGAAAAAGTATCACGTCATGGTCAACCTTGGCCCCATGAGTGCTAATTAACACCAGACAGAGGGATCAGGGAAAAAGCCCAGGGCCTTACCATTCATCACTGAGAGGCTTAGTTTGTTTATTTGCAGATGTAGAAAGAGAAGAATAACGGTGCGCGGACATTAGAGGAAAGAACCCCTGGGAGAACATATGATCGAGGTAGCAATACATAAGGTCTGCTTACTGTGGAAGATTGCACGTCAACTGAACTCCCAACACAGTGACCAGGGTTATGTTGTGTGCTCATTGTGGACATTTATCAAAGTAAAGTAAATTAAACCTGATTATTAATTTCACACCAACACATTATAACCACTCCAAATTTCCTTTTTTTCCTTTAGCAAGTATGAGTGTTGTAACAATACTATGAAATTATAGCTGTCATTTCTGAGTGGTTCTCAAAGAGAGACGGCAAAGCAAAAATTCTACATGAGCTTTCTGGCCAACGAGTGATCCTTTTTTCTACTATTTCTGCTTTATTTGTACTACTCTGTTATTATAAACAAGAGATGGTACATATATACTAATTGTGTTTATCAGCTTTATAATGTACAGGTAAAAAAAGTATCCTAAAATAGTTTAATAGCTTTAATTTCTGTAAATATAAGACAATGCAGGTAAAACTCCTGGAAGATATTTTCTCCAAACATAAAGACACTGGTCCTCCCTGTGCTTTTAAACATGAATTAATGCAAATTCCAGGCGCATTTTAAGTTTGTCCGCAAAGCCTTCAGCTTTACCAGCGCAGTGGAATTTGGTAGGGGTGTAAAAATCTCGCTGTAATGGGCATTCCACTGCAACCAGATTACTTCTATTTCCCAGCAATCAATCATGAAGATAGTGAAGCGACTCTGCCAAACTGTCTGTATCTGTAGACGGACTCAGGTGGATTTTAATAGGAGTTTATCTAATGGCAGGTATGATATCGGGGACTGCTCAACATATCTTAATGTGAATGCTCACTAGGGCAGAGTTTTAGCCTTGAGGTCTAAACATATTTTTACACTAGATAAGCGGTTTTATTGGACAAGCAGTAGATCAACCACGTCCTGGGGAAGATAAGTAAAATGATGTGTATGACTTAATAAGAAGGAGACACAGGAGACACTAAATGTTAACTCCTTTTAGAGCTACTTAGTTGTAAATGCATCTGATAATCAGAGGAGGTGCATTAGGGTGGGCTAGCTGGGCATTTGCAAAGGGGCCCAAAAGGTGTCTCCCAAGGAAGGCTTTTTTACATACAAAAATAGACAGCTACAGTTTTCCAATGTTTTACTGTATATTATAAAGGATAAAAAGAATAAAAAGGTCACTTTTAAATGTTTACAGGAAAGAACTATTAATAATGCTTTATGAGAATTTATAAATAGAGTTTTTGGTATAGTAGAGATGAGGAAATATGAGGTGTATGATTGCTACAGTCGGTCAAGCACAACTCCAGATCATAAACATCCTCCGTGAACCTGCCACACAATGTGTTGGAGGGACACACAGTGGGACCATCACATGCTTACAGTAAAATATAAGCTAATCAGTCAAGATGGATATTATTTCATTGACAAACCTGGACAGGAAGAAACAAAGTCTTACAGTTGTAGTGTTAAAAATATATTTTTAAAGGCATTCAGGTGGACTTTGTGCAACATTAAATGTAGAAGTTTATTGTGCAGTGGTTGTTGTGTGAGTTTTTTTTTTTCCTTTTTTTTGTTGTTTCTGTTTTTAGATTCATCATCAGTATCAAATAACACACTGTAGTGGTATTTATGTGAACAATAACACACTTCTGTCTGCAGTGATGTTGCTTTTTTCATTTTCATTTATTTGTTTATTTGGTGAGGACAGTGCGCATTAATGAACACTTGGTACAAGTGTAAATATGCCTGATTTAGCCAGAAGCTAATTTCCATCCATAATGGTTCAGTGCACAGTGCTGTTTTCTCCTCAACCTGGCTTTGTTGAAGCCAGATGCAAACAGTTTGGGCATGCTTTCTTTCCACGTAAAACTTATTTTAATTGAAGGTTGCTCATTGGCACATATAACAAAAATGTTTTTTACTGACTCTCACTTTCCATGTGATCTGTTGTTACCAATAGGCTTAAAGGGGGGATGTCATAAAGATTACACTTAAAGTAAACAGTACAAAATGCCACTATTTTGAATGGTGTCAATGCTCTTTCAGCCAAATACCAGTTTCATTCATTTATTTTCCTCCGCTTATTCACATTAGCAGCCTATCCCCCTCAAACTTTGGGCTTGAGGGGGTACACCCTGGACAATTGCCAGTTTGTTGCAGGACTGATACTTGGAGACAAACTACCATTCACTTTCACACTCATTCACTAATAACACTTTAGAGTTTCCAATTGAATTACACATGCATGTCTTTGGACGGTGGGAGGAAGCCAGAGTACCTGGAGAGAACCCACGGTAACGTGGAGGACATGCTCCTCACAGAAAGAGGAGTTAGGAGTAACTAAGAGTTAACCATAGTATGTTTTCACTGCAATAGCATGAGTGTCCACTGGTGGATTTTGTGACAGGGCAGAGGGGGCAGTGCATAATGCACACATAGTATACTGTATAATGCACACATATAGTAAAAATAGCAGGCCTTTATTATTATGAAGCAAACAAAATATTTAAAAATAATAATAAAAAAGGTAATACTCAGTATGCAGATATTTCTTTGCTAAATAGTCTAGCTAAGTACCTTGAACAGTAACCTAGTTTTCAAATAAAAATATCAAATGTAAAATTCACCACAGTATAAAGACATGCATGTATGGGTGAATTGGTGAGTCTAAATTGCCCATAATAAATGAGAGTAAATTGTTGGGTGTTAGTGTGTAGCCCTGTGATGTAATCAACTGGCGTTTGTCAAAGGGGTACCCCACATCACACCCAAATCAGCTGGAATAGGCTCTTGCCTGTCTCAACTTTTAAAGTCATTTGGTTGGACAGAAATCCTGGTCACATGATTAAAAGCCCCAAACCAGTTTTTCTTGGTTGTATATGTATGGGAATTAAGCTATAACATTTTACAATATATATATCTTTACCTCTTACATTGAGTGGCTGCTTGGAGGGTTACATTTGATCTGATCCAAGTCGTCTCTGTTTGCTGTGTCCTGAGAATATGATCTCACTCTACAAGAGACAAACTCTCTGGCAGGCTTTTGAAAACAGACAAAGGACACAACAAACTCTTTCACACATGTTTTGATCTTGTGCTTTTGTATCAAGTGTGTTGCGTACACTGAAGTTATGCTAAGTGCTGAGGTTTTGACAGTGACATTGCACACAGACACCTGTTGACATCACTGACGATGGACACATGCTCCACTTACCACAGATCAAACCGGAGATGTGTGATGTTGTGAAGTAAGACTAGGGCGTTCACCGACGGGTCCCACACATTCTGCATTAATCACAAGCTGCCCTGCCTGGAGACGCAGGCTCCAGTGAAAACAGAGTGCTATGATAAGGTCACTCAATGAACTAAAGCTGGAATCAAGAAACTCAAGCCTTTTCTAATCCATGACCAACAAGATTAAAGGGTTTTGGAACATATGGGTTGCTGAAGGAAACATTTACTGATCTGATGGGCATAAAGAGAATCCCAAAAATTTGCTCATGACTCAAGATAAGATATTCTGTATTTATCCCACTGCTGGAAGATTGAGAGATTACTACAAGGGCTATAATTTAAAAAGTAGTGATCAAACACTGCAGATATAATACAATACAAACAAGATTAATCATGGTATATAAGGAAGCAATGCATTCTAGGGCAATGAACATGCAAACAAACCTGACACAAGATCTGACAAACTAACAACTGAAATTTCTATCCAAGTAAGTCCAATAAAACATTAGCATCTAAATAAAGTGGTCTAAGGCCGGAGACTTACTTGGTGTTTAAGTACATGTACAAACAATATCACTATTCATATTGATACGTCTATGGTAAAATGTAAAGGAAAAACACTGACACGTGCAAGACATACAATATCATGTAAGACAGAAGTGAATGTGTTTTTTGCTAATTACCTGATAGTTTAGTTTCAGTTTAGTTTAATACTAGCTACAGGGCTTTGTGTCCAAAAGACCATTCCATCAACAACGTTCATAGGTTTTCTGTTTCAGATTGAGGATGAAACATGAGTCGCTGATGTAAACTTCTCTGTGTTGCATAGTGTGTCATGCTGCACTGTACATTTGCCGAGTAAGGAATGTGTTTTCACAACTTTGTAGTGTTCATGTGCTATGATCTTGGAAAGTCGAGGTGTTAATGGTTGCTTTCCTTTATGAAATGATGATTGCGTGGTAGCTTGTATTATAAGCTAATATCAGTATCTGTTAGAAAGTCAGCATTTTGTGACAAAGCCATGGGAACTCAGTATGTTGTTGACAGAGGCTTGGATATTAAGAAGTCATATAATCCCATTTTTAATGTCATGAAGACACTGACACTGTGAAATGAATCCAATCTGTTCCTAAACCCTGGCTGCCATGTGGCTGAAAAGCCTCCATACATGAGGTAGTGAGGAGAATGTCACAGAGGGTAAAAAGACAAACCGGGGAGAGCAGAGAATAGATTTTCTCACTCCCTCTCTTGCTCAGTGATCCAGCACAGTGAACACAAAAGCCACTGTTTGCCACTTTGCAGAGGAATCCAACCAGTTGCCTCAATGAGAAAAAATCCTGGAAAGTTCTTCTCAGAGTAAACATTCACCTCGGCGTCACAAACAGTAAGATGGATAAAACTATGTGGCTGAAACTCTACTGACTGTGCATTTTCTGATTCCTTAAATGGAACCTCAGTCAGTCCAGCCCAGATTTATTCCCAGATTGTTGACATTTACACACATTACATGACAAATGTACAATGCTGCTGTTAGAACAGTTTTTATTAATGCTGTTTATTCCAGGAACACATTCTCGCTGGACCAATTTCACGAGACTGGAAGATGACATTTGTGTTTATTATGAAACCAATCTAAAACAAAATTAAGAAACCGAAGATGAAAAGGAAAAGAATCACAAAACATTCCTTCGCTGACACATCTTTGTAACTGAATCAGCATGAACTGTAACTATAAACAAACATAAATTATTTTCACCAATAACTAGTTTTGTAGATTCACTGAGAACAGAAATAGCTTTAAATCCATATAAGAAATATTAGAGCTTGAGTTTACATTACTTGTCACAGTACAACTATTAACAACTCCTTTCTGGGACACGTTTAAAGAAAAGCTTAACATACCTGCCATACTTTTAGAGCTACTTCCACTCTGAGGATGAGACAGCACAGTTCATCGACGCTTGTAGCCAAGTCATCAGTGTTCCAGGTAATTTCCATTAAGCACTGAGAACATGATGGGAAAAGCAAATAGTTTTGACAAAATCAATGTAGTAGCTCTAGGCTCTTGCTTTTCCACTAATAACTGTGCCACAAAGATTAACTGCAAATTCTACACATACCTATCTAGCAACAGACTACCAAAGACCAGCTCTACAATGTTCCATTAAATCTGGATCAGAGCTTTCAACTTATCAAAATATTTTTGCTCAAACATTCATCAGAATACTGGAGTCACCTTGGTATCTGTCAAAACATTTTTGGTGCACTGAGTTTACCTGCCAGTGTTCTTAGAGTCCTCTTCTATCTGACGGAGTTCCAAAATCACAGATTTATTGGGTGCATGAAAGTGGGTGGGATTCTTGTGTAAGACTGGAACATTCAGTGTATCTCACTGAGAACATGACTTTTTTCAAACCACTAAAAAACTGTATAAACACCACTTTTTCCCTATCCCATTAAACGTAATCATTACTTAAGTTACAAAAAGGCAGTAAGAACTGTAAAAGCCAAATGGTGGTTTGGAGAAAAAGTCTTTGGAGATGTATCAGACTTGTTTATAACTTCTGACATCTAATATTTCTCTGTTGTTGTATGTTAAAAGAAGGTTGAGCAAATATTTTTTTTGTCCAGCCAAGTCTATTAACTTTCTTATTGAAGTTAGGTGGGTCTGTAACCCCTCCCATTAAAACTGTTGGAACAATCATAACCATTTGTAAAATAGTATGTTTTTGTTTTGTGTATATTCTGTTGGTCCAGAGGCAGTTTATTCAGTTTATGTTGGTACTACTCCTTGAATTGCTGATGTTTTCTACCCACTCAGCTCACACATACAGTATTGTATCATTATGTCCTGGATGACTGAGAACCTCCACAAACTTTAGGCAGAATTTTCACATTTTATTTAGCTAGTGCTCTGCTTAACTTCTGTTGCTAAACTACATGCATAACCCGTGAGGTGCACAGTCAGAGAGTCTGTTCGATCCCTGTGTCAGTGCTCATAATGATTTGATCCATTAGTCTAAGAAGAGCAAAGTAGATAAAAACAAAATAAATCAATATTGTGCAAGACATAAGGACCAGGATAAAGCTTGCACGCCACTGCTGTAAAATCTTGGCAATCTTGGTTCTGGTTGTTATTACCCTCTATTACCTCCACCACCATTAAGGACTGAATACAAAGAGTGTCCTCACACGCTCAGTGACAGACCACTCACTGCCTCTCTTGTGTGCAGCAGCCGGGATTCTTTGGGGATTGGATAAACGCAGGTGAGTCGCTGCTTTGACAGACACATGAAGTATCCCTATATTGTACAAACATTACATCATCTTCCTATACGCCCTCACTAGAAATTGTCCACAGGTTATTAAACATAGGAATCCACTGCTTTGTAAGGTCTGTCTATGTTTTTAACTTGTTTATCATCCTTGCTGCCCCCCTCCTTTCGACAATAAACTGGATGAAGCACCACTGCCAAAAGTCAAGTATCTTACATCGAAAAAGCTCTGTTTATGACTAAGATAGTTATTCTTGGCACATGGACATCCCCTTTTGACATATACATAAAATCTGATAAAATAACCAGACTTTATTACTTAAAACTGTCAGAATATAGTTCTGCTTTTGGTGAAAATTATGTCTATCCTTAACATAAAACACAAACACATTTGGGATCTGTGGGAAAAGTGAAGGCACAAATAACCACATTTAAAACAAACGGTCAGAAAGCTTTGGATATTTATATTTTACCTCTTTAGATGTCACAGGGACACATTTGGAAGACTTTAGTGACACATTTAAGCAATAGTTTTAAGACACTGTTATGATTAGGTTTAAATCTATGCAAAAAAATCTGTGAGAATGTATTTGAACATGCTCCTAAAGCTTTAAGAGATATGATGATGCAATTCTTAAAGAATCTTGACAGTGAAATTGTATATGGTGCAAGTTATGTGTTTATTGATTAATCTATGCTAGCAGTAGCTTGTTTTGCACACCTGTGGTGCTGCACACAGGGCAAGGACATGCCTAAATGAAAGCCTGGACAGCCGTGCTCATTCTTTTATTCAGATTCTAGATTTACAGAGGGCAGTACAAATGGACACAAAATAAACTGCTGTTAAAAGAAAATGGATAGACATATAACAAATCAGTCATTGTATAAAGGATAGAAATAGAAAAACTGTTATGATTGGTCTGTCATGAATTATAGTAAGGAGAAATGGATGTGTAGAATTAATTCCAGACCCAAATTACATTTTTTAATTATTCCCTAAATAGCACTGTGTATCCAAAGTTCTAATACAAGAAGAAAAAAAAGGGAATGTCACACAGCAAACAGTATAAAAAAAATATTATATTTCATTACCACAAAATCCCCAATACAAGACATTATTTTTGTAAAGCACAATATCACAACAACAGCTGCCTCAAAAGGCTTAACAGACTGCACCAGACAACATCCCTCCATTAGGTTAAGGAACATAAAACAACAGAAGGAGGGATCCATGGACCGGCCGTGCTATAGATGTGTCAAAGACATTTGTTAGTGCCCCTTTCTAAATTTCAGTTATACTGTATTTATTTGGCACCTGTTCACAACAAAAGTCTTCATAATGCACTAAACAAGAAAAGTGGGTAGATCCTCCTTGAGCAAGCACTCAAACTATATTTTCACAACCTGACCTGATACAGAAGAGGTCACGATGGTTAAAGGACATGATGATTTTATAGCTTTCATTTCAAAATGAATATTAGTGCAGTAGTGGTTAAAACAGTATAAATTGATTATTACCTTCACATTATTGTAAGATCTTATTGGCTTGACTAATAAGATCTTACAATAGCTGATGGACCAACACCTATCCTTGACTATCTCCAGGTAATCTTTAAATTTCACTCCTAGTATTATAACTTTTTAGAACTTTGTTCATACAAAAATCCAGTCTGGAGTAATTTGTCACTATCAACCCATACATGACAAAGCAACAAATTACCTTTGAATTGCTTGTTGTAGGTGAAATCCCAGCTTCGGGGCATATATGTTCACCTTTTCCCTCAAAGCAATGAATCATATAAATGTGACAAATATGGTTTGACATTGTTTTTCGGGGCTGATTAATGAGTGTAGCTATAGTCGCAGTGGAAAGTCCCACACAGACAAGTTGGAAGATTTCTGTTTAGCGCTGGAGTGAAGAAAAGACTCTTCATGTGTGTCCTGGCGTTGAACACTGCTCGGCTGGCTGATATGCAGACAGGCCGCTCCCCTCATTTGAACCTGAAACTTCACTCTGAAATCACTCTTCTTTTTTTGACAATTCAAGCCATGTGCAAAAATATCACTACTGAGCCTTCAGGATGGTTGAGACCTGAGGCCACCTGAAATCTGTTTATCTAGGAAATGATTATGTTCCAGCCACCAGACTTTGACTTTTAACCATACTAAATGTATGTATATACATGTAAAAGGAACCAACAAGCATCCTTAGTATTATTATTATTATTATTATTATTATTATTATTATTATTATTATTATTATTATTATTATTATTATATAATGACGTTGTATTTGAAATATTTGTAACTGTGAAAAAAAAATAGTTAAAGACTATGTTACCATTAAAATAATCTCGATAGGGCTTTCAAGTGACACACTATGGTTTTGAATACAGTTACAGACACAGTTTGTCGCATTTAAAATGTATGCCACAAAAGGACACTGTAACAATGTTATTATTATGGATACTGAAAATGATGGATTCTAAAAATTGTCCTGCAAAATCCTGCACAGGTACATACTGTACATTGTAGTGTATTCACATAATAAAAATAAACTTTGTTTATTAAAACCATTCGAACTTAAATTATTAAAAACTCATTTAAGATTTTACCATGAAAATTATTTAGCAAAAAAAGAAAAAAGAAAGAAAAAGAGAAGTAAAAAGCTGATTTGAGTTAATATTAGAACAATTTTCTGTCAGAGGTTTGGTTTCTTTAGCTTTTTATTCTTTTTAGCCCAATTTCTTCATATTCATTTAAATTGTATGCATTTTTTTTGTTCTGTTGAGCAGACCAGGATGGTGGTTCCTCATTTTGAGAAAAGGGACCGGGAAAGCCTCCTTAGGAAAGTTTATGTCAGGGTACTGGAGAGGAGAATTTGGCCGATAGTCTAATGCGAACAATGCGTTTTTTTTCCCGGTCGTGGAACACTGGACCAGCTCTATACCGTCTCCGGGGTGCTGGAGGGTTCATATGAGTTTTTCTAACCATTGCACTTCTAGAGAAGGCATTCGACCGTGTCCCTCGTAGCATCCTGTGGGGGGTGTTCTGGGAGTATGGGGTCCAGGGCCCTCTACTAAAGGCTGTCCGGTCTTTGTACAAAGGAGCAGGAGCTTGTACTTTGGCAGGGCTGCCCTTTGTCACCAATGCTGTTCATTATTTTATGGAAAGAGTCTGGTTTGGTGACCACAGGATCTCGTCTCTGCTTTTTGCAGATAAGGTTGGCTTCATCAAACCAGGACTTCAGAATGCACTGGCTGCAGTCGAGTGTGAAGCTGCAGGGATGAGAATCAGAACCTCCAAGGCCATGTTTCTCATCCAGAAAAGGGTGGTTTGTTCCCTTCAAGTTGGTGGAGAGTCTTTGAGAGTTGTATGTGTTTTGCCGGGAACATACATGGCGGCTTTTGGTGAAACTAAAACATTGTCTTTTCATATTAACATTGGTAGAAGAGGATGGTTTATTTATGGTTTATTATAAAGTACCACTGAAGTTTGATGAAGCCAGGCCACATGAGTGTTGGAAGAATGAAGTTAGTATATGGAGATGGAGTTGAACACAAAGAACCAAGTGCTGGTTGTGGTGCTGGGGCTCAAGGGTTATGGAAACATTGCTAGCAAAACTGAACGCGGTATTTTTGAGAAAGAAAAAGGCCTGTACTTATGAAGCATACTCATATTTTGACTCAATAAAAAAAGACAATGCTTAGTCCATGGCAAACTACAAACTTGACTTCAAGCAGCAATATAACATAAATATAAAAGTATAACAGACGCTGTGTTAGCTTTTAAACTCCTAGAAACACTGTGTCTAAAGGAGAAGAACAGGCAACTAGCACTGACTGGGTGCACAGAGATGACTTCTGTGTCCTTGAAATCGGCTTTACAACAGATGGAGGGAAAACCGGAGGGATGGAATTCCCGAAAATCAAGATGCAGCGTTATTCGCGGAGCAAGACCAGCTGGGAGATACAAACAGAGTAACGGTACGCCACAGAGTGGACATCAGTGACAGCCACAACCAGGTAAAACCCCACTCAACAAGTATGGTAAGCAAACAAGATCTGCAATCTGCCAGAGCACCTACCATTGGGCTAAAGACTGTCCTCATCGGAGGAATGAAGTAAAGTTAACTGAAGATAAAAATGAGGAAGAATGTAATATTAATTTGTATATAAGAGACTTTATCCAGATGCTTTTGCTTTAACCTTTTCTTTAAGATGACTTGGATGACTGAGAACCTCCACAGACATTACTCTGTTTACTAAAGCAGCTATGACTTGACTGAATAGGTTTGTGGACAGAAGTGGCTGGATAGTTACATGAAGGACCTTAGCCAGAGCCAAATCAACAGACTACTACAAACAGAATCTTCCAGCTGCAGGCCTTTTAGATTTGGAGATGGTCAAGTTGTGTACTCATAACGGAAAAGTGAAACCTTTAGCCAAAATAGGGCAAACAAAATTCCACATTGAAAGTGAAGTAGTTCCAGCTGATACCCCTTACTGTTGAGCAAAATGTCCCTGAAGAAAGCAGGAACTGTTCTAGACATGGAGAATGTTGTCATGTTCAAGCAACCTGTACCCCTTGAGCTCACTAGTTTGGGAGACTATTGTGTGGACATTAGTGATAAAAATACAGAAGTGAGCTGCAATGAAAACAATTGTCCCTGCTGTCCACAAAATGAAACGAAAAAATAAATAAAAAATCTTGTGAACCTCCACAAACAGTTTGGCCATGCTTCTGCAGACCGACTACAGAGGCTCATCCAAAGCTCCGGAAATACTGAAAAAAATGTCCTGTTATTCTGCAAGAAATCATCCGTGACTGTGACATATGTCAGAGATACAGGGGAGCAGTGGCTCAGGGGTACAGTGGTAGTCCTATAACATGAAGGTTATGGTGGTTTGATTCCCGCTCTCCCCAGTTCATATACTGTTGTTGTTTCCTTATGCAAGACACTTAACCCTCCAGTAATAATAATAATAATAATAATAATAATAATAATAACACAGCCAGTCCAAGCCTGCTGCTGGTTTGCATTTAGCCTCTGAATACAATGAGACAGTAGCAATGGATCTACATGAGCTGGAACCTGGTTTGTGGTTTCGGAAATAGTAAACTCATTAATTTACACGTGGATAAGTGTACACCGAATCTATTGACAATCTTAATGACAAGATGAGGAACAGTATGTCTAATGTTCATGGTTATAGCCCACATCAGCCTGTTTTTCCCAACCTCCCTTCTGTCCTGGTTGATAAACTACTTGCTCTAGAGGGCACCACTGTGAGTACTAGAGTAGGACAGCACATATAAGCATTACATGCTTCTAGGAAAGCATTCACAGAGGTTGATTGCTCATTAAGAATTAAGCAACTTAGGCCTACAGAGGACAAATTTGACACAGGAGACAAAGTGTACTTGTAGTACAAAAGTGTACTAAAGACAGTACAGAGTGGAAGGGCCCAGGTGTAGTTATTGGCCAGGATGGCGTTGTTGTATTCATAAGACATGGTGGAATTCTTGATAGAGTGCACCAGTCTAGGCAGTGTAAAGTAAACGCACAGGATGAGGATAAACAAATAATACAGTGTTTCAGAGAATTACACAGAAAAAGAAAACGTAGTTCATAATGATGTGTCAGAAAGTTCAAATAATAAATTAAGTGTCAATAGGGAAAATCAAATCACTAGTGACAGAGAAAAAAAATGTAAGAGACAACTTGACACAAACAAATGTGACACTCACACAGAACGTAATATCTGCACTAATCCTGTCTCTCCTGCTGATGTAAAATTGAGAACCGGGCAGAGGGCTTACGTTTACAAAAATGGTGTTCAATATACAGCCAGAGTTTTAGGCAGAGCAGGAAAAGCCAAAGGCCAGTACAAAGACTGGAATAAAGAGCAATATCTCGATTCTAATGATAATGAAGAAAAAAAGCATGGATTAAACATGTCTCACCGTCACATTGAATCTGAAGATAGGGATCTTAATGTACTCAGAACTAAATACATCTCTTTGATGCTGTCAAACTGCAAGAGATTGTTGAAGATAGGGATCTTAATGTACTCAGAACTAAATACATCTCTTTGATGCTGTCAAACTGCAAGAGATTGTGAAGTGGCAGAATTATAATTATTTTCAGGAAGTGCTGGACAAGGGTCAAAACTCCATTTCTACAAGATGGGTCTGTACGCTCAAAGAAACTCCCAGTGGTATTGTCCCCAAAGCCCGACTTGTGGCAAGAAGTTTTGAGGAAGTCAATGTTTAAGAGTTACATCTGTGCATCAGTAATCAGTAATCTGCTTTTTATGTGGGTCGTTTTTCATATGTTAGGAAGGATATTGGTGATGTAGAACAGGTTTATCAGCACAGTTACATTAACAATCTGTAACCAGTTCATTTACAGGCAGAGCAACTCAAAAATAGGACAAATATTGTGGGTTGCTGAACAAACAAGGCCAGATGTTCAGTTTTATACGTGTCTGACATCTAACATTAAGAATGCTATTGTACAGTCTATACATGAAGAGAACTAAGTTAACCGTAGACTTAAGTCAGAAAAGGTCACATTTAAATTTCAACACTTGGGCAACAGTGATGATTTAAGTTTAGTCTTCAGTGATGCTTCACTTGGCAACCTTCCTGGGAAAAGGAGGGAAGTTTTGTCCACTGTTTTGGCAATCCTAGAAAATCAGACATGTAGTCACACTTGCAGGAGAAACCCTTATCATGTCAGATACTATAGACAATGCAATCTTTCTGGCTACACTCTTCTTTGAGCTAACAACTGGAAATGCTTGTATAATTTTTTCCCATTAATATTAGTGTTCAATAACCATTCAAACCATTGGAAATAAGCAGCATTAAGGACCTCATACATACTGAGAAAATCAGAGAGTTTTGTTGGTCAGATGCCAAATCCTTGCTGATTGTTTGACTAAAACAGGAGATTCACCCTTCATGTTTTAAAAGGCATTAGAAGAAGGTTACGTTAAGGTTTGTTTGCAGTTGTAAATGCAACTATGGTTTGCAATAATCCTGTATGCACTATAATTTTTAATGTGTGTGTCTGATTTCTTGGATGTTCCTAAATGTTCAAGACTTTTTACAAAGATATACATTATTGTTATATATTTTTTGGTTTTTTTTTAAAGAAAGAGGGAGATTATTAACTAGTGATTACCATGCAATCTTATGTACTACTGCGTGGGTCTGCAAATGTTGTGTATGATTTGACAGGAACGGCTGAATAAAAAACGTATGAGGAAACTAAAATGTTATTATTATTTTTTTTTGGTATTAACAGGAAGAGCTGAAAGACTTGTCTGGGGAGGAGGAAGTCTGGGTGACTTTGATTAGACTGCTTCCACTGCGACAAAGCCCTGGATCAGCGAAAAAAGATGACTGGATATTTGAGACAAAATAATAACTGCATGTCTGTGGCCTGCATTTTATGTCCCATCCACCACCCAAACCAACCCCCCTAAAAGCTTGTGCTGTAATCCGGTTGGGATCTGATCTGTTTTGTTATATGTCAAACGTGGTATGTCAACATAGGGTAGAAAATTTAGTTCATAATTTGGGCAAATTCCTTACACTGAAAATCTAGCTTATTCCTAATTCCTCTTTTGTGTCCTACCTCACACAAATCTGAAATTAAACAAGACGGGCTTACTCACCAGTCTGTGGATGTTGGAGAGATTCTTCAACACAGCAAGGTCTTTTTTTTATAAAAGACACTTTGACATGTTTTGGCAGGGAAACACAGATGCATTAATACCACTGATTACAATAGCATTCCATTGACTGAGCCTGCTGTCTTCCTGGGACACATAATGGACGAGCGCCATGTGAAGAATTATTAGTTACACCTGCACTTACCTGCTACGACTGGTTAAAACATCTGCTCTGAAAGATGTTTGTCCGTGCACAAATTTGATGATGATTAAGAAATTGTGAAAATATTCTGCGTGGGGAGCTGTGTTCCATAAAGTTAATGGAAATGGAAACTCTGACAGGGCAAATATGAAACTTGCACTAACAGCAACTACAAATTTGTATATGATGACAACATTATTCTTCAGCTAAATATTAAACACAGGTATTTCCTCCCCCAGTTGAATCAACCAGTAACCAGTAACTAGGAATGATGTATGAAAAATTGAGGCCATAATACATACTTTAAGCTTTTTTATCAATATGAAAATGTTTAACACATACATAAATCTTTTGCCAGTCAAAACTTGATAAGTCACAAGTTGAGTACGTTTACATTGGCTGTTGGTCTACAGTGCTTGTCAACATTTAATCAATGGCTGCCAATAAAAAAGAAAAGGTTGTCTGTTCCAGCACTGGCTACAGAGGATCAGCATAAAAAGGAAAAACAGAAATATTGTGTGTTTCATGTGGGAGAGATGGAGGCGTGAGTTAAGCTCTAAACTTTGGTTTGATGTTATGTCATAGTATTTTGAGGTTTCCCTGTTCTTATGGGAATTACAGTAGGGTTTTATTTTTCTATAGTCTTTATGACCCCACAAACAGTCACATGTATGTGGGGTCATAAAACATATATTCTGTTTAGAACATCGCATAGAAAGGATCTTTATCAAACTTTTAAATTTAGAAAAAAGTAAGGGTTAAATTATATGTAAACTTTAATAATATTTCAGGCATATTAGGGGCAGGTTTGCTGTGTACCAGCCTCTTCTAGGACCTTTGTTGGTAATGTTAAACACTAAATTTAAACTACTATAAAGCCCTGGCTTGCGGTTATTTTTATAAACCCATACCATGCCTTTTGTCCACACATACACAAAGTTTTCAAGCCGCAAAACAGATATTTTTTAAAAACACATCCCAAAGTGAAGATTTTTAAAAAACCCAGATGCAGTAGAGACATGTGGACAGACAATACGGAGATTTAAATATCCGCGCTGATGTTATAGTTGTTTATTGTGTTTATTGAGCATGCTTGTAACTACAACCAATGCGCATGCAGTGTTTACCGCCATCTTATGGTGAAGAGAACTGTTTTAATGCATTTGTAGTGGAGCTGTGTGGACAGAGATATTTTTCCAAATGCTCTCGTCTGGACGGAGATATTTTTATAAACGGAGACAAAAAATATCTGTTTATAAAAATAACCATGTACGTGTGGCCAAGGTCTAAATGTTCTAGTTTAATGTTCATTGTGTATTGCATAGTGACTGTTGAGATTAGGTGTCACCAATGAAGCCCTACACACAAAATATATGTAGAATAAAATTCTTAGCATACAGGAATAATTTGTTATGATGTTCCTAGATGTCATTGAGCTTTTAACAATTAAGTATGAAATCACCTTCCAACCTGAAAACCCTGCTGTATTTCTGGCAATGGCATCTTTTGATAGTAACCATGACTTCATCTCGGTCTGTTTGGAAACAAGCTCGTCATCTTCACTAAACTCTTAACAGGTTTATTTTATTTGTCACCTGTGGCAACATGTTCGTCTGGGTTTTATTTAGACATGTGTTCCAAACTGGACTGCATTTAGAGAATGGTTTATCATACCCCTCATACCTTCAGAGCCATTTTTCTCCCTCCTGAAGCCTAATAATCTCCGTCAGACCACACAAACTACACAGACTCTTATACAACCGGCGGCACGAGTGATTGCGCCATGATGCATTCCAGCCGCGTCTGCAATTCCCACCATGCGCCGGTTATCAGAAATGTAACTCAGTTGCTCAGGTAACAAACGGCAACAAGGGGAATGGAAGAAAACATATGAGTCTATTGGGAATATAAACACAGATAATGAAATTAATCTCCATATAAACTCCCATTAATTTGACTGTAATAGATTTAGAGAATGTTATTTGTCATATTCTGGTAAAATGTTATTATAATGTCACCGTTTAGGCCTGTGTTAAGTTAAACATCTGAGACCACAGGTGTATATTTCCAAACTCTTACCTGTCAGTCATAAAAAATCATTCTTTCCACATTCTTGTGGTTTTGTTCTTGTTGCAGCAGCTTGTGTGATTTCAGCATCGCACTATTGTGATTTCGGCATTGTTGTGGAATTTCCCTGAAGATGCCGAGTATCACAGAATATTATTCAACCACATAACTCCACATAGGCTTGAGAAAATGGAAAGGCTATTTTTTAGGTGATTCAGCTACTCCAAAAATAAACACAGACATTCTTTATTTTAACTCGCTTTCAAGAGTTTCACGTACCCCACAGTAATGAAATAAGATGTTTTTTATGTGTGAGCCACTGCACATGATCATACGAATGGGAATTTCTTACATCACCAATTACAGATAACATTTTCCAAGTATGCTGTACTTAGTTACTTATCTGTGAATATTTCATTATCGGGTGTTATTGGACTTCCTTTGTTATGACTGAGATGTTTATTCTCGGATGCAGTGACCAAGAGACTTGTGCACAATAACATTGATTAGAACATGTATAAATACATCCTTTCAGACAAACATACAGTACATGTAGTGTACATTCATAATTAAATAGATACAAACGTACATGATAACAGACATAGATGATATAGAGTGTCCAGTCTATAGGTTCATCTGACTGTTCTCGTCTCTCTGCTTTGCAACAATCAGGAAATACATTTTCTAGTATCCTGCCTCATTTTAGCCAATCAGAGCTGAGACTTTCTTTAATAGGTTGCAGCAGTCTAAAGTAGACATATGGAAGTTTTTTTCAGCTTTGACAGTGAAAGTGTCTTCTGCTTTGAATTTGGCAAACATCAATGGCCCTCTAGAACAACACGGATGTGAATGTATTTCTAAACCTATTTCTAAACCTGTCTCTATTTACCCATTTTATTTCAATGTTTACATTGGAGGGACATGGGTAAATCTACATTGGGGCCAGGTTTGTTTTCAAACATTGACCTTGAAATCCTGGAATCCTAAATTATATGTTGCAACATAAGGAGCTGGGGTGGAAACACATGTTTTCATACATCACGGTAACTGTCCATTGAGTGCCATGCTTTACTGTGTTCGCTGGGTCATGGCTGGGTGCTGTGGGCAGTGTGTGTTGCTGAGATTGCCAGTGTTGATACGTTTGAGTGAGAGGTAACTCTAGCTGCTCATATCAGTGTTTCATCCTCACGAGTCTCCTGGGAGCGCACCGGGACAAAGGCTGCAGGCTCCTCTGTGGGCTCCACTCTGGACCTGTTCAGTTTACAGTAAACACACAGCAGGGCCATTGCAGGGGTCACATAGGAGGATGTGAGAGTGGGAAAGGGGGTTCTGTCACAGCCCCGTCAAAAGATGTGATTGACAGAAAAAGTAGTTTTTATCTGATGTGAGCGTGGCTAAATAGCTTTGCCTGGTTGTCAGTTGTATTTTATGAACCGTGTGACTGCAACTTTTAGTCCAACTCTGGATGTTTTTTGGTGGTCAAACATCGCTGCAGTTTTATTCATTTGTGCATACAGTAAAAAAAAAAAGTGTTTGCTTTTGGGCTTTATAAAAAACGGATTCAGTTGGATCCACAGATCATGAAAGAATATGGTGCATGAACTTTCTTATTTTACATCAAATGGACCAATCAAATGGTTTGATTTTACTCATGGTACAATCAAAGACAAAAAAAATCAGACAATACAAAAACTGTACAGACTATCCTGAAGTTATACAGAACAGTGTGCTTTAAGGAAAGTCCAGTGCACTTCATATGTTCATGAACCAAAATATTTGCTTGAGAATATAGACACTGCCGATCGCCATCATCTGTCAAGTCCTCTTGTATCTTACTATCCTTTTAACTAATGTTTTAAACTGGAGCTGAATCTTTGCAAGGTTTAGATTTACTAAATTATAAACACAATTTTCATTCTATATAAATAAACAGTGGATTGGATGATTGGTTGTAAAGTCAAAAGTGAGTAATGATTCCTGCAAACATGGGATTACACCAAGGTCGGGAGAATGACCTTTTTTGAAAATCCTAGTTGGCAGCCACACCAGGGGCGCCTGGCATGTTTTTTGACAGGGAAAACCAGAGTACCCGGAGGAAACCCACAAGAGCGTGGGGAGAACATGCAAACTCCACCCAGAAAGGGAACCCGGGAACCCTGGACCCTCTTGCTGAAAGGCGAACGTGCCGCTACAAATAAATTTGGAACCATGAACAACCACGGATTAAATAAAAATAGGGTTTTGTCCGTGTTCTTGTGACTAAACTGCATGCTCATTATCTTTGCACAACCGGCCATTTTTATTAATTTTTTTTTTCAATTTAAGGCCTCAAAAAATAACTTTGTTATTTGAAAAATTATGTCAGAGTGTGTATTTTTTAAATATCCGCGCTAACCTTTCATTGCGTGTGAATGTTGACTGTTATGTTATTTCTAGATACAAGACCCTATTTTAAAGCTGCAATAATGTAGATTTAATAATTAACTTTATCTGTGAGACAGTGCAGATCTAGGGCCGGCTTCATTGTTGTCTGAGTAGTTACCAGGGCATCTCTTCAGAGATTTGTGTTTGCCATTTGTCACCTTGACCCTCAGTGGTTCTACAAACACTCGGAGCTCAAGACTACGATGCAACAGTGTGTGTGTTCGAACCTTGTCCGACACACAGGTCAAGCAGTCAACTAGGTGCTGAGAGAACCATTTTTCACAGGCTTTGATTTGCCTGTGAGTAAGTTGGCAAGTATGCTTTCAAAGTCCAGTAGTCTGCGGTCCCGTCCGACCACCACAAAGGAACTAATCCCCTCTATCACAGCCAGCTCAAACACATTAGGCACACAACATCAACACGGCACTCAAGAGCCCCATTGACAAATCCTGCCGGCTTTCTCAATGAAACTTGGGTGCTGATCTTTGCTTCTCCTTCCCACTATGTTTAAGTAATTTGGCTGTTGAAAATCAAGAATGGATGACGCCAGTTACATAAAAGAAATGAGAAGATTAGCTAAATAAGCTACTTACAAATTATTTATTTGGGGTGATATTAGAAGAGGTTTAACTTGTTCAACACTTGTTAGTTCTTGCTAAACTCCAATTTGCAGTTTCCTTCAGGCCCGGGTCAAATGTTCCGCAAATACAATTCAAGGTGGCCTATTATTTATTGTAATTAAATCTTCTTCTTTCTATCATTTATCCAGTGCTATAGGCTCCACTATTCGGCAGTCCTGTCTCCATTTGGATCAATCTTCAGGGGCAGCGTTCACATGTTACCTAGTTTTTTGTAACTACCAAGTACATAAGAAAAGGTTAAAGCAAAAGCTTTACCTGGATGACTGAGAACCTTTACATACATAGTACATAGATAATGTAATTATGTGTACATACATATTGTAGGTAGGGTTAGGGTATGTATGTATGTATGTACTATGTAGTTACATGTTATGTATGAAAATACAATACATACATTGTGCTTAATGAGGTAGAGACAATGTATTAAGTGTAGTGTAAAATAAAATGTGACCCAATTAAATTTAAATGTATTAATCCCCATGAGGAAATTCAGTTGTTAGGCCTCTTCAGATAAGCTGACTCGGTTTTCATCTTTCATAGTCTGATTGTACAGTCTTTTCTTAAGACAGTCAGGAAGAAGGAGTTCTTGTGGCGTTCTGTCCTGCAGCTCGTGATCTCAGACATTACCGCGTGATAAAACATCGGCAGCAGTTTGTTTTTTAAATTAAAAGACCTTAGTTTTCTTAGACAATATAGCCAGCTTTGTCCTTTCCTATAAAGCGCATCTGTTATTATGGGCCAGTCCAGCATGTTTTCCAAAAGTAATTGCAGGTCTTTATAGGTGGAAACAATTTTAGTATCTTCTCCACTGATGGTCACAGTTTGAAATGGAGGTGTATCGAGCCTAAATTCAATGACCATCTCTTTTGTTTTGGAGGTGTTTAGAATGAGACTGTTTACTTGAGTCCATCTATAAAAGCTCTCTATGAGGCTCCTGTCCTCTTCCTGTCTATATCGAGTTGTTAATGAAAGAACAAAGGTTAGAGACTAGCACAAACAGAGCTTGAGGATACAGTATGTCACAGAGCATGTCAAACCAACAGCACCTGATCTGTTCAGAGTGTTTAAGATAATGATCTGAACCTAAAAGGGCTAATTTTGTACCAATAGCAAACCAAAAATCTGAAAGAAAACTGAGAACGCAGACCACCTACTGTGTAGGTTGTTTGCGCCAAGTGATTCTGTGCCAGGGAACTTACTGGCTTTTCCAGAAGAACCAATCACAAGACAGTGACACAGGAAGCCCCGCCTCTGCGCTCCACCGTTGGCACCTCACCTGGCAATCAGACTTCTGAAAAATGAAATACTAACTCACTTGCCAACAATGTGAGCACACAGTTATGTGAAGCTTTTGCAAGGACGTCATCTCAGCCTAATGGGGAGTGGGCACCAGGCCCTCGGGCCCTCAGGCCCCTGTGGCGGTTGCAGGCTCCTGGTAGAGCCCCCATGGACTCCCAGCTGTTCTATGCAACATGCTGAACAGTAGGGGGTCGCCCTGTGTTTGTTTAAAACTAACAGGAGTCCCATTAAAGCCGTGACTCCCCTCATTTAGGACTGCCATGGGGACACAAAGGACGGCCCTGGGAAGCGGCACGTTGCAAGGGACACCAATTATTGAGGCAAGGACACAGGCCAGCTTGTTCGTGCTCAGGGACATGTCAACTCGTTGGAAAACCCCCTCCGTCAAACCCATTGACCAGAGTGCATGGAGAGGCATCTTAATTGGTGTTGGGCAAACAGATTTTGTCACAAAGTTGCAAAGGAAGCTAAGTAGCTGAATGTTCACATTGTCCAACCCCTGACCTGAGCTTTAGGGGCTGTTCGGAGACATCATTATGCTCCATTACTTTGAGTAATCGTCTCAGACTCGTCCTATACCGCAGCGGGGAATCCAGGACAGCAATTAAAAGCAATATTCTGGCAATAACAATAGGGTAAATAAAAAGTGAGCCCCTTTCTCTGAGTACAATGATATGATAGTGGCGAGGGGTAAAATTTGGCACAGGAAGTAGCCAGGAGGGTCTTTGAACAGCACCAAGTCTAGAGTTAGTCTTAGAGTGTTCCTTTGCCCTCTGCACTTGAGCTGTCTCCCCTTGGCGGACCCCCGAGCCCCCACACTGCCCTCCCTCACTGCCTCTTTCATTCTGCTTTAAAAGGCTTCTGTTAGAGGGAATCACTTGACATCATTAGTTTTGGAGAGTGGCCACCATGGCAGGGTTGCTTGTCTTGGCTCATGAAAACACATGTCAGATTAGCAGCACAGGACCTCAGGTGAAAGGTCTGTATCCATTTTTTCTTTCATCGCAGTGGCATTCGTTTCCCACTGTTGGTTACAGCTGTTGGATTAACATGGTTGACAAATTACTCTGTGTATGCATCATTCCAAACAATGAGCAACATTCAAACAAACTTGATCAGTAAACAGGACTTTGGTGAAACATTAAACTGACTGTAAAGTTGTTTTGTGTCCTTGTATTTCTTCAGAGGGTCTACTGAACCAAACTCTGGCTGCAGAGACAAAAGTGCCCACAATAATTTATACATAATAATAAAAAACATTCAGGTAAGCTCCTATATTTTTATCAACACAAGTTTATTTCAATCCTGTTCTTTGCTTTTGAACAGCAACAGGCTTCTGGAGAGATATACCACTCCACAAACAAAGACCAGCTTACGTCACAACCAGACAAACTAACTTGGATGAATTCTGTTAACTTTTCTAAAACTTGCCATCACTTTGTAGATTGTGATGTATTTAGACCTACTGTATCAGTAATGCCTGTCCCACTTTTGTGCTCCACTGTTGGCATCTCACCTTGCAAACTGAGAAGTGGAATGCAGGCTTGTAAGCAGCGTGTACACACAATTATGTGGAGGCCGGAAAGGACGGATGTGTGGGTAGTGGGTTGTCTGTAGTTGTGGGCTCAGTAATCATGAAATATGACATTGTGCTTGCAAACTTGCATAGAGTGTAGAACAGGTTTGGCATTTGCTGTGCTTTATGGTGGGACAGACACATCCAGTATAGTGTGTGGGACAGTGTAATATGGTGGCCCTACCATGGTTAACAACCCACTTTAAACAATGAACCAGCTCTGAACCAGATTTACCACAAAAAGAAATAAAGATGTAACCTTTAATAGCAATACCCTGCCGTTCACTGGATTGTAATTTTTTTTTAATCAAGGTAACATCATCTTGAGCAATCCCAACAATCTAGAAAAAAATCTGTCACTTTCAGATTAACAAACTGTGCAGACGTAATGCATTTATATTTTTATCACCATGTATTGTTCAAAATCACTTTGTGCCCTAATATTTAACTAACGGGAAAAAAGGCGTCACAACTTAAAAATTTGGCCTTGAAAGAATCGAGTGGCTTGTGCCCATTGGTGGGAAAGTGCTGATTAATTGTGTCGTAGGCCTGTGAGAAAGTACGCCCAGCGCAAAAGCACTAATTATGGGCCCTGCCTGCCTGAGAGAAAAGGGGGCAAAACTCTCAACAAAGGCTCATCTCATATCTCAAGACAATGAGGAGCCTAAAGAATAGGAGAGAGAAGTTAATGAGCTGTGTCACCTGGCATCTGTTGACGCTGGGATGGGGCCTGACTGCGAGCCGTGCATGTGTGTGTGAGTGCGTGAGGGAAAAATAAAGTTTACTATATGTGTGCATGCGGACTTGGCTCATATTTCCACTGCAGATGTCCGTTGTCCTTGTCTGTCATTACCCAATGTTCGGGGACAACACTGTGTCCCACAATAGAAAGCGGTTTCTGGACTGCCCATTTCCAACAACTCACTGTTGAGCCGCAGAAGGATTTTATTTTCATTGGTTGTTTATAATAATGTAATGCATGTCAAGAGCAATCACTATAGAATAATTTTGTCTGTTTTCTCCTATGCTACTCACTGTAAAGTAGTAATTATCATACATAGATTTTTCTGTGATATGTATGTATGTATGTATGTATGTATTTATTTATTTGTGGGTTGATCAACTTAGAAAGACAAAAAAAAAACACAAGTTGTCATTATTTCTTTCTTCAGACATTAACATTATTTTACATCTTATTAGTATTTGCCTGGCACATCAATGCCATTTAATAGCATAGTCTAGCACATTGTTTCCTATGAATAAAAAAAAATACAAGTAATTTAATAAAGTATTTTTTTTAAGATTAATATCTCTTGAAAATCATATGTGACATGTCTGGCGTCCTGCCGCTCCCAGTCTTTATTTTTTGACCCATATTCATAACACGCTGACCACATGTTGAAGACAGAAGAGGTCTGGCTTTTCCAGAAACTGTACGTACACTAAGCACATTTGAAATCCTGTAAAAACACCACCGAGCCCTGTGTTCAAAAATACTTGGAGAATCACCCGTGGAATCCACAGCCATAAAGACGACCAGTCCACTGTGGTTGAGCAATGTCGACTGGCGGCAGCTCCAGCAGCAGCTCCAGCAGCAGCAGCCCTGTTTTGACAGTAAATGACGTGACATGAGACTGCATTTAATGGCACATGGTACTGCGTATTACAGCCTGGATTGTGTTATGTTTGGCTTTGGACTTTTGTTTTTTGTTTTTTTGACCTGCAGAGACAATTTCAGTAACATTCAGAGACAAAAGTTGTTTTATGTCTCAAACATAACACATTTCTGTTGACAGGGCTAATTGTTAAGTATGTGGTTGCTGATCCTGAGGCCAGAGAACCACTTTTGGTTGTTCCACTAAAATCTGTATAACTTATACAAACCCACAAGATTTTTTCTGAGTTGACACTGCTCAATGGGTCATACAGTATCCATTGTGTACCGTCTGTGCTGCTGAGACTTTCTAATAATAGAATATCAACTACTTGGCAGGCAGGACTGCATTTAAAGATTCCACCTCCTTTGAAAAAGGGGGTGGCCGTTGCAAAAGGGACTCCTATGTTTCATTTTGAAGTTATTGGTCCAGTTCCAAGACCATCTAAACTCCAGTGATCAAAGGTTGAGTCAGAGAAAAGCCTGGCGGGAGGCTTATGCAAAAATGTCATCTCTTATTGCGAACAGGACATGTTGGAAACCATTGGCGCTTGTTTAAATGTCAATATACCCAACACACTTTGGCTGTGCTTGGCCAAGTTTGAGGTATGTGGATAGAAAAAAAAACTTGCATTGCATTAAGTTTCTTCACTGTTTACAAAGCAATTTTAAACACAAAGCAACATGCTGAAATTAAATACTCTTGTAACACTTTGCAAACACTCTTGGTTGATTAGCAAGCAAGTTAATACCAAAAAAAAACTGTTTAATACTGTTTGGTTGGCTTTGGTTTGTTTCAGCCTTCTCACTGAAATGGGGATGGCTGTATGATATGCTTTATTTCTCAAACAGGTTGCACGTTGATCTAACTGTGTCCAGAGGCAGTTTATTCTGTGTTTGTTGGTTCTGCCCCACCAGAAATACAGTTGAAAAAAATCTATAATGGAGCTACGATCTGCAGCTTGACTACAAGAACAACCTGATAAGGGGTCCAGATTAAAGCCAAAGACACCAGCTTTATACCTGGAAAATCTTGGTGACATGCAAATTGTATTTCTGACTCATTTTCCTTTAAATGAATGAAAGGCAATGGCAATCTGAGCTTTTGTTTATTTGTGTTTTTCCTAGGGTTCCATTTGGAGCCTGAATTTCAGCAGGCCTCAGTGACTAGTAAAATAGCATTGGCTTAATTTCTTGTTGCCATGTGGTAGATTTTTTATTATAATTTCCAAATACATTTTGCCAAAATAGAGGAACTCCTATAAGCTTACTGCTAGCTGCTCTGCCCTACAGAGTGCAGTATCTGTGGTTGAAGTTAAACTGAAAAATGCAATTGCCTCCAATGTGTTCCAGCCGCATTAGTGGTGATATATTGTCAGAAATAAAATTTTCATGGATTAAAACCAGTCATGAGCTTTGGGTCATGAGCTTTGGGTCATGACCGGAAGAACAAGATCTCGGATACAAGCGGCCAAAATTAGCTTTCTCCGCAGGATGGCGGGGCGCTCCCTTAGAGATAGTTTGAGGAGCTCAGTCACTCGGGAGGAGCTCAAAGTAGAGCCGCTGCTCCTCCACATCGAGAGGAGCCAGCTGAGGTGGCTCGGGCATCTGTTTCGGATGCCTCCTGGACGCCTCCCTAGGGAGGTGTTCTGGGCATGTCCCACCAGGAGGAGACCTTGGGGAAGACCTAGGACACGCTGGAGGGACTATGTCTCTCAGTTGGCCTGGAACACCTCCCCCCGGGAGAGCTGAAGTGTCTGGGGAGAGGGAAGTCTGGGCGTCTCTGCTTAGACTGCTGCCCCCGCGACCCGGCCCCGGATAAGCGGTAGAGGATGGATGGATGGATGGATAAAACCAGTTATACAGGTTTGACCTTTGACCTCTCAAAATTTAGATAGAGCACTTTACCTTTAAACGTGCGCTGCAGCTGGAATCTCGCGAGATTTGGGAGTTTCCAAACTTGGGTAAATCCATCATGTATTGCGCCAAGCCAACCGCTTGAGTCGAACACTGGGCTCACCGGCCTCCCTTTTACAAACGCTTTCAATGGGAGGCTTCCCAGATGGTTCTGTGAAACTGATTATTTTCTATGAGCAGTTCTATCTAGTAGGGTCAGATTACTCTACCTTGGGGTGTCCTTAAAAACATATACTACAGTATACTGAGCATTACCACAATACCAAAGTTTCAGGGTTTAGTTATGTCCCAATTCAAAGAAAACAAATGTAACCAAATTTAACATCACAGTTTTTCTGGAATGACACAAATGAACCATGAACCTTTGTTCATAAAGCAGATTATTAGAAGCTAGTTTCAGTTTTAACAATATATGCAGATATTGCACTTTGCTTTTTTAGAACAGAGGGCCCCATTTAACCTACAGTAGTCTAACACTTGATATATTTAATAAAAAGGAATCCCGTTTTTATTGTGATTTGTTACACATTGATTTTGAAATTGTTAGCGTCATTACTTGTAGCAATCTCCCAGTACCCCACACACAACAGGAGCGTGAGAAACTGCAGTTCACTTAAAGGCCTCTAGTGTCATTAATAATAAGTGTGTTTTCTGAAAGTTTTGTATGGTTAACTTGCTTCTAAGTGACATTTGAATAAACAGTGGTGGTGACGGTGGCTGCTCGTCTTGGTCGTCCCATTTCTCTTGTTCGGACAAGAGAATAAGCAGCTCGGAGAGACAAAGGCGAGACGAGCGCACATCAAACAATCCTTGAAACCCTGCAGTTGTCTCCGCTTCTCCCGTCCCCTCTTCACAGACGAGCGAGATCCTGAGTGCTGATTCACCGCCTTAATGGTAAATCACTGGGTCGCAGCATCGAACCGTTTGTTTCCACCTTTTAAAAGCAGTCCAGACGTCCAAATCCCATGACGGAGCGAGGGACTCGTGGATCTGTTGGAAGTAACTACCAGAGTGCAGTAGAAGAAGGGGGAGTCTGATAGCATCGCGAGGAATTTAAACAAAAGTATTTTTTTTCTCCCTCAAAGCCGCCATCTTTCAGTCTGACGGTTGCTGTAAACATCATTCCTGCACACAGCATTATAAGACATGCTACTCCGCATTCCTGAAGCGCTTTTAAAACATGGAAATGTGTTTGAAATACAGTGTTTATTGGTCAGGTGAACGGGGCGGCTACATCATAATAATTTGTGTTTTAAAGTGTTGTGGGGGAGGGGGGTTTGAGGAGAAATATCTCATAGATGTATGTTGTACCTATTAGACAAAATGAACAGTTGGTTTAGCCTACATAAAAAAATGTGAACATGTTACTCTGACTAAAACTGGACCTACGCACAAATCTCATAGTTCGTCTAAATTAAAAACCCTGGCGTTGACCCATGCAGCCAAGAAATCATGCAGCGTATTAAGAGGCAAGGAACAAAACATGAAAATGATATAATAATGCAGAGTTGACTATTATGCTCACTTTTTGTTACAAGTAATTCTTGTTTTTTTTATGTCTTGTCTGATCCTAAATGGTGCAGTGCAAACATGGGTGTGTGTTCCTCCTTTTTTCAACTTTGGAAGGTGGTGACACATTTGTAAGATGGTATGAACAACCACAGAATAAATGGCAGCTAAGCTTTAAAGAAAATTAGTTGCATGCCTTTATAGTAATTGCATAAACATCATGTGCATTTATGTTTATTTATGCAAACTAGCCATGTGCTGTTTGGATCTGATTACACCTGGTGCTCTTTGTGTCAATTTATTATCTTAGCCACACTTTAACAGGAGCTTATGAGGTATGCACATAATATGTCTAATTAGAAGTCGTTCAACTTTTTTACTTAACATTAGGAAGCAGCATAAAAATAGGCAGAGGCTTGATACTAAATAAATGAGACAGGAAAAAAATCCCCAAGGGTTTTGGTTGCTTAACATGCTAGCATTTGCTAGGTAAGTAGCATGCTTATTATGTGGTGTGTGATGTTTGAAAGAAATAGCATTAACACTTTATTTTACTCTACACTAGATACATTGTATCTATCTCATCAAGTATAATGTAACACACTGTGTAACAAACCGTAATAACATGAAACTACATAGTACATAGGCTACAGAGTGCAGGTACCTGGCCTATATGGCGCCCTAGGCGAGATTTTGTGTGGTGCCCCTTTTATTGTGACCAATATCATTTATGCTATTTTTGTTTTGAAAACAGTAAAAAAAGAAATACTACTAAGTACAGAGACTAAAGCCAGGGGCATCTGCACACAGGTACAACACTTTACCAGTTGAACTAAAGAGGCCACACCTGATGATCAACCTTAAATAGGCTATATAATGGGATACATTTACATTTAGTCATTTAGCAGATGCTTTTATTCAAAGCGACTTACATTCAACAGTGTTACATTTACACATTTTTAGTTGACGCTTTCATTTTAAAGCGACTTACAGTAGGGTTCCATTCACCAGTGTTACAGCTGGAACACCACTGGAGGCAAGGGGGTTAAGTGTCTTGCCCAAGGACACAATGACAGTATGAACTGTGGGGAGAGCGGGAATCGAACCGCCTACCTTCCGGTTGAAGGACGACCGCTCTACCCACTGAGCTTTGAAGTCACATTTTTATAATTCCATTTTTTCTATTCATATCATGATTTATTTGTGAGATTACCTTCACAGCTTTATCTTCATTTAACAAACCAGGTTTTGGGATAGGCTTTCTATATATGTTTCATTTTAATGAATAAAACTCTACAGTAGTAATACAACAGCAGCTTATTATCAAAGCTCATCCGATATTGATCATATCGGTGAGTAAAGGCGGTTGGATCTCCATGGTAACGCTTAGAGGGAGGAGTTTCTGAAACTTCGATAAACTGTTGCTACATGAAGTTAGCTTTCCTTTGTAAATTGCTTTCTGAACAACTTTAAACCAATATATTCTCTACCTTCATTTCATCTGGCTCTGTTCTGTGTCAGTCTGCTCGTGGGCACGCAGCTCTGTCTGTGAGCGTGCAGCTACTCAGCATGTCTCTGTGAGCATCTTTCCGTTGCTGTCGTCTCGTCTCAGAGCTCTAGCTGTTGTGCCAGGAGTTCAAACTTTTGTTGGTCATTTGTGGCACCTTATGTATATCTGGAGCCTTGAGCATTTAACTGAATATATTGAAGTTTAATTTTTGTGGCGTATGGGCGAGCCGGCTCTGTACATACATACCCTAACCCTACTTAACTTACAATATGTAAGTACACATAATTCTATTATGTATGTGCAGTTTGTTACATAAGGAGGTAAATACAATGTATCAAGTGTAGTGTAAAATAAAGTGTCACCAAAATACCATGTCAATGTTGT
The DNA here is from genome assembly GCA_024416835.2 of Perccottus glenii. NCBI lineage: Eukaryota > Metazoa > Chordata > Actinopteri > Gobiiformes > Odontobutidae > Perccottus > Perccottus glenii. The sequence continues at coordinate 12,177,284 of CM044554.2, forward strand.
GCTGTTTTGAAGGAGAGTCAAACGTTACTAAAATATCAGTACATTTTAATGACTACATGCACAGCTTAACGCTAATAGCTCATTTAGGCCCTTTACCTTATCTGCTTCATGCTAGCAGCAGTGTAGTGGTTAATGCCTTCTCAATTTAAAAAAATGTGTAGGTCTTGCTTGCTTTGTCTTTTTCTCTTTCATTAACTTCTATGCTAATACTTTGCAAAGAACTGTGTAGCATTTGCAATAAAATTAGTCCAGCTCCAGTCTGACTAAGCAGTATTCATGTATCTCAATGACAAACCCTATTATCATCATTTATTCAATCAAGTCTGACTTTAGCTGTACATGGTAGTGCAATCAAATGCCCTACCTGAACAGTCAATGTTAACTGAATAATCTTTTTATTTCTGTTATTTTTCGAGAAGGTTTCTGTTGATGTCCTTTCCAGTGGAAAGGGTACACACAAAGAATGTAATTATTTGATGATACTCCTTCAGCGGGATGTTGAAATAGGGCTTTCCCAATATTTTTAAACCACTGACCTTAAAAGCAGTACTCACACTGGGTTTGTATATAAAAATGCATACTTGGCAGTATGCACAGAAGGGAATGTACTCTTATGTCCAACCGATGCCACCTGCAACATTACTCTTTTTAGGCCGGATGGGAATGTGCACATCTCAAGTGTGAACCAGCATCTCCACTGTCAATGCTCTCTGGAGTTCAATAAAGACATCATATATTAAAATTTTAAAATATAATCCTCATTTTATTAACAGAGGCCAAATAGAACTCATCACATTTTATTTACAAAGGGGAGGCAATAAATATCTTAATAATAGTCATAAAATTATTTTTGCTTACATTTGTTTAAAAAAAAAAAAAAAGATATCATAAATGTGTCATGTTGTTAGTAGCAACTCATACAAAAACCTGCAAGCAGACAGGTGGATACATACTAGTGGTGAAAAGAAGCTGGAGGCAGAGGGAGGGAGGAAAAGTGGCAGAAGCATAGTTTTCCCTTTTGGATTCAGACACTGCAGCAATTTTCTGAATCCTGGACGTTTTTACTTGTGTGGGCATTTGAGGAGGGGGCTGATAAATTTATGTTAATGAAGTCCATAAATTACAGAGCAGAGAAATAAGTACAAGCTTTTGTCATCATTCAGTAAGAGAGGAAAAGTGAAGGTACACTCACAAAAAAAACACACACACAAAAAACCAAAGAGGTAGAGGAAGTCTTCATCACCAAGCCCATATAGCTCTATCTTTCACTTAAAGAAACTTTCTTAGCTGCAGAGAAATTAAAACAAGAGCAGTATGTCTAGTAATGGGGATCAATTGAGCCTGGCCAGCCAAACCCGTTCACTTTGTGAGTGAAATAGGTCTATAGAAATCCTGGTGGACTGAATGCAACTCTTCTGATTGGTTGAATGTCTATCCAACTGAATCCAGAGGCAGTTAATCATGTGTCTGTTGATACTGCCTCCCCTGGAAAACTAACTAAAATCCATAGATACCAGACTAATTATTGGAACAAATCAGAATGGTTGGCAAAGCTAGAGTCGAAAAGGATTAACCACTCATCTCCTGATTTTAATAAACTTGGAAGACCGTGTGGAATAATGAATCACATCAGGTGTTTTTGTTTTTCAAGTGTTTAAACAGGACAAAAGCCGCGGCTGCAGCCCGACTAGTCAAAGCATGTCGTGTTTTAGCTGAATCACAGGCTGCCTAGAAATGTCAAGGGGAATCTTGCAGGGGTTCGTCGCATTCCAGCCACGGAGCAAAGCTGAGCATGAGAGACATATGGAAAAACCAGAAGAGGAAGAGAAAGAGAGATCTGTAAAATATTGCACTCAAAGCTACACAGTTATCCCGGCAGGGCAGTGTTTCACCTGCAACGGCCACCCCTCTCTCTGCTTCATCTCCATGGCGTCTGATTCCAGTGGAAAGTATGGGATCCGTGTTGTCAGGGGCAACACAAACAAAAAGCGACAGGTATTCCAATAAATCTCTACTTGGCTGATTTTTATAACATTTCGCCAGCTCCTGCTTCAGTCCCCATTGTCAAAAAAGCAGTTCGAAATGGAGCTGAGGACAAGGGCGACAGGAATTTTGTCAGAGGTCCTTTAGTTTATCCAGTATAAATAACATAACAGACACGTTAGCACAATGACATCAACCCAGAGGAATTCAAGAGTTAGGAAATATTCAGTCATCCTGAAATACAAAAATAAAACATCTTTGAGTTTTTTGTTCTTTAAGTCTGTCTCTCTGATGCAGAAGTGAAGTCTTTAAGGTGATTCTTTTAAGACAAGAAGCTTGAGATTTTTTGAGTTACAGTTTTGTTTCTTTCCCCAAGAAAAATTAGTGCTGTCCATTGGCCCCATCAGTTCCTCCTGGGTTTTAATCGCCGAGCCCTTCGTGTCCTCTTAGTTACTGTGGTGAACTTAAACTCCTCCACAGGGTCCACCCGGCCCTTTGGGTGGCGCTTCATGAAGTGGACTTCCTGTTGCCTCTGCGTGGTTCGCGAGCCCTTCTTCGGCCGCCCTTTCCGGTTAAAGCCCAAATACCATCCTTTGTACTTGGCCGACACAAGAGCGGTGTAGTTGTTCTCCAAGAATTCCTCGACAAAGACACACTCCTGCTTCCTTCCATCGGGCTGAAAGTAGACAACATATGAGATATTTAATCATTTTATAAACTTGAACAACATTTCAAAGTTCCTCTATTATTTCTGGATACTAATATTGTTTACCTGCCTCTAAGTAACAAGGCTCCATTTTAGTGTTTGTTCCTTTAAAGCCTGGTCTACACTGTACAGTTTTGGCCGTTGCAGACGAAAGAGGCGCTGTTGTGGGAAAAATCGGCCATTGTAGCTCAAAAACAGTGGTTGTACGTCTTACAGTGAGGCAGGGACAAAGATGATAAATAGAACTATCTTACGACCAAAGACGAGCTGCAACAAATACCAAGCAAATTTTGAGGAATCGTTGGATAGTGTGTCTGCCTCTCGCTGCCCCTACAATCTTTGTCAGCCAACTCACCAATAGGAAATTGCCGGAAAATTACGTACTTATTAGCGCGTCCGCACAGGGACAGCAGCGTCAAACAGAACAACAAAGATGGAGGAGAAACAGAGTATAACTTATATTTTGGACTCAAATATAGAGGACAGTCAGCCGCTAGGGTAGTCGCTAACTTACGACTCACTGTCGCCATGACAACTTGGCCAATGACGCAATCAGACTGTGTTCAGAGTCTGAAACTCCGGCTGACTTCAGTTGTGGTCATGACTCATTATTTATTCCATCGCTCAGTGTGAACATGCAGTAGATTATGATTTACTTATTTCACGTTGTGCAGTGTGGCTTGCACAAATCTTATAAGACAAAAAATCGTATAGTGTAGATCAGGCAAAAGGCCCCTCCCCCAGGTCTAGAATGTGGTGGTTGGTCAGTGGGACCTGTTTGTTCATTGATTGTTGTAATTGGCACTCTGCAAAGCCTAGTCCGTAGCCCTAGCCTTCGTCCCGCCTGAGTATGTTTCTTATTTTTTGAGGGCATTCAGACATGGACCAATTATGTGAGGGTCTGAATGTGAGTCATTTGTGACGTCACAAATTTCAAATGAAATTGTAGCAAACCAATCAGGCAGCTGACAGGATTGTTTTCTTTTGGGAATTCCCATATCACTCTGCAGTTTATGGAATTTGTAACTTAGTTTTTACTTTTTAAATGACCAGAAATTTGTAAAAAAAATGTGACCTTTAACTTTTGGGAACTGATATTGGTTTGAAATGTTGTAGGTACTGTATGTATGTGTAACATTTACAAAAATGCCACATAACCAATACAAAATTAATTAAAGAATAATTATATTCTTATAAACATTCCATTCCAGCTCTGTAATAGCATCCAATCAATAACCACTAAGAATTCATGCAGGCCTAGGAACTACTTAATAATTACCATAATTAAGTATTGTATTCTCTATTTATTATCATCTTTTTGTTAATGCAAAGCTCAAAGTACTACCAATTATGTCATAACAACATCATAATTATTAATTTTAGCCATACTTTTACGGGGCTCTTCAGTGGTCTACCCTGTTCTTACACTTAAAGGAGGGGACCACCTATTTTCAAGTATATTCTCTTTACATTGATATGTCCAAGAACATTGAGATGAAGCCAATGTAAAGTGAAACTGCATGTTCCTAACTGATGAGCGTGCTGAGAGAGTGAAAGCGTGTGTGAATTACTGCAGCCCCGCTGACGCTGACAGCATGACTTATTAATGCCGTAGAATCACACGTGTGCGCCCAGCGCCCACTTGTTTTCCATATTGCCACGGCTGTCGGCGTGGTCACATGCTGTCATCTCACTCCTGTGGCCACCTGGTGTGACTAAGTGATATAACTGCAATGGCATTCCTCCTAAGTGACCATTAGTCTCTCAATGCATTGTGGTGATTGCAGTCTGTAATTGACTGATCGAGTGTCAAAGGAGTAGGCCGATTACGTAATGGAAGAATGGCTGGGAGTTATCAAAGGGGTTTTGTTAGGGTGTACAATAACAGCAGGAGAAAGCAGATCTGGAGTTGTGTTCAATTCAGCTTGGATTAGGAGCTCCTTTTAAATATTGATTCTGATTTTAGAAGAAGAGACATTTGAAATTCTATACCCTCTATAAGACATCTTTTAATGGGTAGGCCATTTTCTATTGCTGTCCCATATTAGAAAGACATGCAATATGAACTTTCTGAATTGTGATGTTAACTTTTTAACCCTGGCCAAGAAGGTGTTTTTGTTTTGTTACGGCACCTGTTAGCCTGCGTAGCCATGTAAACTGTAAATACTGCCTATGGGTCCCAGACAGCTATTTGTTGCTGGCTACACACAACAAGTAGAACAATATAATGTGCTTTTGTTCTTCAAAAAAATATGTTTAGGTAATATATTATTAGTATTGGATGTCTATACTGTGGTTTAAAACATTTTGTTTTTTGAGGCAGCCCTCTGCTATGACCTCTTGTGTATAATGACTAGTGTTAACAGCAGCAGGTGTTCACAGCACTCCTACTGGTCTGCAGACATACTACAGCATTCTCAAAGCTGACCATATCATTGTGAGCGCAAATGGTTTTTTGATTGCTCAACCGAGTAGCACTTGCCTTTTGTCGTTGTGTGAACACCCCTTTATTTTGGCACCCAAAAGCAAACTGTGCCATGGATTATCTATACATTATGGCAATTCTAACAATTCTTGCAATAATAGATTTACAATGTTCATCAAAAAGACACTTACCCTTCCTACTATTTTGCCCTTCTCATTCATGCAGATGTAATGATCACTTTCTTTGCCCTTTATTCGAATGTGGCTTCCAAAGGTTTCTGTCTCGACGACAAGAAGAGCTGGATGAGGAAAAAAAGACAAGGACACTTAATAATAAAGTCAGTGTACAAGTACATAGATTTGTGTGTGCACCTCAGTGACAGGCAAAAGTGATAATGGTATGAAGTGATCTCCGCTAAAACAACAATGCCGGTGTCACTTTAACCTGACACAGCAATAATCCACTCTAAAGACGCATCCTGGCAGCTCTTTCATTTCTCTTCCCCCTCCTCCGTTGCCCGCTCCCCCGACTGCAAATGTTAACCCCTGCGAGGTCACCTTTGTCTGTGCTCGCCTGTCAAGCAGCAAAGAGATCAGCCAAACATTTGTGGAGCGGTTATGTGCCCCTCAGGATTAGGTTTCAAGTTCCCCTTAGTCTGTGCTCACTCAATCAAAAAGTTAAGATGATCCATTTGTTTAACACACAGGGCCATTCAGTAGCGCTCAAGGGAGCAGGGGAAGAATAGGCAAGGGGATGGGATGGGCTCGGGGGCAGAAGACACCAGCCCCCACTACCCTTCAAAAGTGGAAAGTAGAAAACCAGTCGATCTTGGGAAGTTTGGAGCACTTAGAAAAATCACTCTAGATCTTTTTGGAGGCTCTTTGGGACATTTTAAAAGCCGATATTTAAGGTCTCCAAGTCAAAGTCATTTAACAATATTTTAGAAATGGTTTTGTATATGGAACTGTTCCCCAAGATAAAACCATTTCAAATCCTGTGTTTTCCTGCTCCCTAAAAAGAAAGTACCCTTCTTTAAAAATGAAGTGTCTGGCAGCTGCAGGCTTTAACTTAATTAGATCCTTGACTCTTAGCTCCGCTGCAACACAAACACTAAGTGGAATCTTGGTCATCGATACCACTAACAAATGGCATTTAGTTTACAAAGGGGGGAATGTGGTACAGTGCAAGCACTTCAAAACCGTAATCCACATAATCTGTAACATTAAAAAGATCTGTAAATGCAGTACACTTCAATAATCTCTTGGAAAACTTCTTAGTATATATGATTTGTGGTATGTGCCAACACAATGACAACAAGATTTTACAAAAGGAAAAAAGTGTAATTATGTGACTAAAAACATCTTCTCTTGCTAATTTTATTGTTAGGACTACACTACCATGAGTAATTTCCATCTTAGTTTCTTTTTCCACTGTATGAACAATGTGCCATTACAAACATATATACGTATTAACCTTATTGTGGGGTCTGACAAAAAGCCTTCTTGTAAAACTCCTATAGCAGCATGTATTCATTTGTAAGACTTAAGTGATCAACCAAGAGATTTTAGTTGCCCCAGCTAAGAAAAATTGTGGATCATTTAGATAATGAATATGCTAAAGTACCATCAATGAAGAATGACAACTCTCCATTTTAAGCTACCTAAATGCAAAATGTGTGAACTTTGCAGCTATTACGCTGGAACACAATGGCATTATCCTTCTTCTCTGATGGTTTGTGGCTTTTTGCTGTAAGTGCCGGTGACTAAGTGTGGATTAGCGCAGCAGCGGTGTCTTCATAAGCTTCATTAGAGAGTGCAAAGGAGTTCACAGGTGCCAGGTACTGCAGCTGGATGGGTCGGAGGGAGAGGGGGGAAGCAGGCAGGGGAGGGCAGAATTGGCAAGGCCTCATGGGAAAACATTGGATCTGCTTCCACTCAAGCTCTAACAAGCAGTGAGGAATATTCGCCCCGGCGCATCTGCGACTGAACGCGCTCATTCAGAGGCCTACCACACCAACAATTTAAAGCTGTGAGTCAGCTGTTAGGAACAAGATCTGCAGAGGAAAGCAACAAGTGGGGCATCTTTAAAGTTAACCTAGATGCATTCATGGAAATCTGCAATTTAACTTTTCTGAATAGAGAGTTGCATCAATTTTTGCAGAATTTTGCAGTCATTTTTTATGTTTGATGTCAGTCTGTGCGGTTCAATGCAACTTGTTCAAAAATGTTGAATTATTGCCTTTGATAAGATACCTAGATAATTAAATTCTTAGCTGGGTTTTTGCTATGTTTACAAATAACCCAGGCCAAGGTTGAATTAAGCACTCTGCACATGCTCCACAGAGCCAGCAGAAAGAGTGATGACGACAGGTGCTTACTGCCACACTTTAGACAAACGAAGAAACACAGTTTATGCCACTTAAGCGCAGGTTTAACCTGTTTGTTTTTGTTTCTCATGACATAGAACGGTATAGAACAAGCTCAATTTACCTGAAAGGTAATCTCTTTTAATGACCTTATCAAGCTATGAGTGTAGCCCAAATTTATGCAGTAAGTGTAATAAGTAAGGACTAGAATTAAACTTCCATTCTATTCATGATCTTGTGTGCTGTTCCCTCAAGTTGGCAGATGTAAATGTCACAACATAACTAAATATAGAAGCATGCATTATGTTGGGAGAATAAAACTTAAAGGTGCTCCAACTTGAAGAAGTCAATAAATAGTAAACTTCTACTGGAACTTAAGACCACCACTGGAATTGATCAGTTGTCATGTTGATGTTGTGGTTCCAACTATTGTGTAAAGCTAACATGTCAAGTGAAATGTATGCGCTCGAGGTCTCCCATACCATACTTGCCCCCATCATCTCCATTGGCGTTGACTTTCTTGCCCAGGATTTGGACGTGTTTCCCTGTGGTTCTGCTGTACAGCTGGTAGATCCGGACTTGTTTTCTGCTCACTTCGTCCGGGTGCTTTGTGTGGTTCTCAATGTAAAACCTGAAATCTGTCGAGCTCTGCTGGGACTCCTGCACACAGGTGTGAGACCAAAAGAGAGAAGATGAAGAAACATATCGTCATAGCACAGGTGTTGATAATAACATGTGCTGTTACTTTTATAGGCCCTGTGTCAAAAATATTACGCTTCAGGGTCCTAAAACTGATATAACAACCAGGAAATGTGGCTCTAGTGTTTTCACTCCTCGCTTTTAACTGCACTTTTTATGCAGTGCATTTACAAGCTGCTAACTATGCTAGAAGTGTGTTAATGAATCATTGAATGAAAATCTCAAAGCAAGTGCAAAGCTCTATCAGTTCCTTGGTATTGACACTACGGTATGCAATGTGCCCTGGGCCATATTGAGAAACCTGCACTCCATTTCCACAAGCAAGCCACCAGCAATTATACACCTGAAGCATCCAGACCTGTTGCACTATCATCAAACAAATATCTGCCTGCAGGCTCAGTACGGTCCATAAATTACCGAATACAGCAGGCGGAAGACGGGACCAAGGCAAGAGGCATCTTGAACCGCAAAAACAGCAAGAATTTTTAATCAATTTCTACAAACTGCCTCTCCAAAATGACTAGGCGGCTGTTTACGAGTCACCTTTGACTTGGCATAAAAACAGAGGAAATTGCTGACTTTGTAAGACAGAAACTATGTCACCAAACATGTGGAGGAAGAAAGGGAAACATATACTTTAGAAGCCCTGGAATCTCCGTTCACGCCAAGATTCCATTTCCCAGCTGTATGTTCTGGTAATTGCACAGTAATGGCTTTTTATGCGGCTGTTCTCAGGTGGCTAATTATATACACATTACATAGCCATGGTCCTTGTTATTTTAACTTCTGCAAATTAATGACACATCGCAAAAAAAAGGATGAGAAGTTATGGCCACAATTGAACAAATGACTTGTGCCAATCTGAACTCCCATTGAGCCTCGTAACATGGCTCTTTTGAAGCAGGTGTTAGAGCAGTTTGGGCTGATTTACAACAAGGCCGGTATTTCTCCGGAGAGAAACACAATGTTGAGTGTGAGCATCAGGCAGCCTTCAAATCTGGTCAAGTCATTGAAGCAGGGCTGGTCCTGCTGACCGATATGACGTATTCAGTCCAGAAATGTGGACCTCTGAGGATCCAACGCCTGCGCTGGGCCACAGCTTCTGTAGTTTGACATTTAGAAAACACGCCCATCACGTTAAATGTTAAACACGCCCATCATGTTACTTTTGGCTTCAGCCAGGAAAGGAAATGAGACAACGTATTTAACACTGTCAAATCACTGTCAACTGATCAAACAGTTAACAGAGCTGCGGTCTGTAAACATACATCTAATGCTTCCTTATTACATCTTATCACCTTCCCATTAGTGTTTTATTGGCATAGTAACTATTTCACTCCACTTTTATTGAGCTTTATGCATTTATTGCAAGATACATTTTAGCATTGAAACACGTGACTTGTGCGTGTTGCTAACTTACTGACGAGTTTAGCCTTAGATTTGGTAAGTAATATTTTTACAGAAGTTATTTTGTGTAGCATTTTGGAGCAGTTTTGAAGTGGGCTCTCTAGTTTCACTGCATGTTTTATATTAAGGAAACATGATTATTTAACAATACGAGCTAAAATATTTTAAAGGTCCCATGTATCGAAATAAGTTAATTTAAATTCTAACGTAGAAAGTAATAAAAGGCTCTGAATTAACTTCTTTTTCATTTTGATCTCACCATATTTGGTTGCATTACATTTAAAGGCTCTCATTGTTCAATTATTACAATATGGGAAGGATCAAAGTTTGTCACGTGGAATTAAAATATTGTTGTTCAGGCAGCAATTTGAGATGTATATTGCAATGTGTTGTGTATCTTGCAGTTCTTGGGGCCAAAAGGTGCAACAAGGTGAAATCTATCGTACATTTAGTAAAATTGCAGAGGCAGAAAACCTAATACAAATCTAGTATTACTCAACTTACTGGACCTAAAAGTTTAATGCAGCTCTGATTAAACTATAAAATTCAAAGAGATTTAATCACCTGTATGTAAAACCAAAATGACCTCAAAATATTATAAAGCCAAATGTGCTGTAATTATGCGTCTTTTAAGTGTCAAACCTCAGTCTCTATCTATTGTCGACCCTGTCAAAATGAACCCAAAAGCTACAAAAGCAAGAACCCACACAAACACACACTACAAAGCGCGGTCTAACTGCTGAGGGATTTACCCCAAATCTTCCCATCTCTAAACAAACACCAAGGTGTGTTTGCTAGACAGTTGCATTCGGTGTTGAGGTAAAGGCAAGCCTAAGCAAATGGCTGAGGTGAACATTAGCGACAACTTTTTTTTTTTCCTCTTTATCAAGCTGTCTGCTCTCTTCAAAGATGGGATGAAAACAGATACGGTTGAAACTTCAAACGCCTGGCACTCTGCTTTACCAAGGAAGCTTTATTAGTTGTCGCATGCATCTCTGAGACACCTTACAATCTTATTGACACAAAGAGACAAGGTCAAACGCTCCAACGCACAACTAGGGAGAACACGCCGGCAGTGCAGTCAAAAGACTAATTCCGACTGTGGTTGCTTCTGTTGTTTTTCAGGACGGATCCAAACACTGTGTGACATCCAGGAGTTATTAGCTGCACAGAACAGTGCTGGGAAAGCAATGGGACAGACAACTAATACGCAATTCCAGCAACTCTCTTAACTTTTTCTTCTAAGACAATGAGTCAAGATAACTACATCGCACATCTACTAGTATCTTAATCTGCAATCTGACATTTCCTAACCACAACAAACATAGTAGCTGATTTTTATCACCAAACCAGGAAATGTCATTCAAAGTGCCTAAAAAATTGATGACACTGTTAGCTGCTATGCAAGAGGTTCACACACAGATTTATATTATTAAGTGGCATATGTTCAAAGTCTAGAGACAAATATGTTGAAGTTTACATTATTACATCAGTTCAAAGTTGGTAAAATTTTGTTAGTTTATAGATATGTGTTGGGATGTAGGCCTACAGACCCTGTCAAACTAGGACATATGCCAAGCCAAATAATCAGGTTTCCAGTTTTCTATTTTTTTTTTCATAATTGCAAGTTACGAGAATGGTGAACAGCTACCTCTATTTTATTTATTTTTACAAAAATTATGAGACTATTTTCGAGCAGATGTTGTGTAGCTAATGTCCTGGGACACCTGCGTTTAGCATCCATTCTGCTACTTCAAGGTTAAACGTGATCTTGCTAGCTTTATTAAACATAGGCTAGGGCCTACATGGGCCAATGGGTTGTTTCAATGTTGCCAACTTTTCCCTAATGTTAAAAAGTGTCACATAATTCACCTGCTCCGTCAAAGCTTTAACTGACCACATGCTAACGACATGGACAGGTCAACTTTACAGAAGACAAGTGCTGTCATGCGGCACGCCTCAGCCGTGAAGTAAAACAGATCGCTCTATAGCAACGGAGGCGCGTGCTTGGTCCATCTTTTCTCATTAGCCCAGAGAGCACGGCTGCAAGTCATTAGTGTTCAAAGAAGGAGCGGCTCGGGAGGAAAAAAAAGACGAGGCACCGACGTGTTCAAAGAATAACAAATATTTATTATTACGGCATGCTCTTATAAAACGGCTACTTACTGTAAAGGCTCCAGACCAGTGCAGTTAATAGGCTATTAGGAGATTAGCCCTCCGTACAATATGAATGACTTTGATTTAGGTAATGCTGCACATACTTCTTTAGGACTGCAGGCAATTACATTTCGTCTGCTTTGGCAACTTTATGGGAAGCGTGACGTAATGATAGTGTTTAATCATATCTTAGCAATGCCACTATAATGTGCAGGAATTTGTAACTCATAACCGAGGCACGGACTTAACACTGGGGCATAGTTCTTTGTAAATAAATAATGCTTGAGGCGTTTCAAAAGACGGTGGGTACCTGGGGCTAATGCACACACTAAACCTGAGTCACATAGGGCATAGTCTATTAATGATGAACTCATGCCCACTGATAATCTGACAAACATTATAATAATCCTAAAGACAATATTTGTGGCCATAGAAAATACAGTCTAATAAATGTGTGATTGATATTTTATTTTAAAATCATGTTGGTTATTTTTAGCCAATGAAGAAAAGTAAGAAAAGGCACTTAAATAAGAGCAAATATTTAAAAATTAAAAATGATTTACTATTGACTGTTTTGTTGCCATGTATTTAGAGGTATAGCTATAGATTTTGGGGATATTTTGAAATAAATTGACACTTGTAGTTAGTATGCTACAGAATGTAGGCTATTGGTAAATAATTTTTGGCCCAATCCTATCAACATTTTTTTTAGTCTCAGATTATTTTACACATCCTCTACTCTGCCTAATTTAATGCTCACCTTATGTTGGAGTTTTTAAAGGGCTACAAATGGCACACGCAGTAACATCAACAACAGTAAAAAAAAATATGTAGTACACATACCTGCAGCTGGAAATAGAGGACCAGAAAGTGTAAACACCTAAGTGAAGAGAGGGGAGAGAAGGAGGAGGCAGTGAATCACGGGCAATTACATGAAAAATACACGCAGCCAATTACTGCATTTCAGCCACGCGCAAATATGAAGCGTTTTTGGCGACTTCTATTGGTAAGAATGTACGGGATAGCAAAAGTGAAGTGAACACTTACAGGTAGAGGAACCTCGAAGGCAACGGAGACATGGTGACTCAAATACACCTGGAGTACACCTGCTTCCACTTGATTTTTAGCCACGGTAAAAGCCTGGTCCGTTCGCTCCTCCCGCTAAAAGTGACTTGGACCGTGTCCACTTTTACGCGTCCTTTACGCACGCACACAAACGAATGGATCCCAAAAGTGAGGATAGATCACCGAACACGGCGGCGGGGAGCAACATGAGGCGCTTCCTTGTCGGAGGCTGAATTATCCACAACAGTCTCCAAAGAAATCCACCAAAAATTGTCTTCGTAAAGTAAAGCCTTAGCAGGGTCAGAGCGCAAACTTTCCAAGACTTAAATACAACTACTATTAAAATGTTATCCCCCAAAAGCCTCCAGAGCGCAGAGCCTCTTCTAGTCCGTCCGTACCTGCGACGGATTTCTACACCTTGCACGGGACATCTTCTACGGGCTCTATGAATGATAGACGCCTTTCCTTCCTCTCTGTTTCCTTTGCTTAAAACGAACCGTTAAGATGTGTTAAAAAAATCTAATCCAGTTCAGAGCGTGTGCGCAGCGGATCCCCTGGGAGCTCGCTCGCTGTGAGTCTTGGTGATGGCGCAGCACTGCCTGTCAGTGGTGTTTGTGCGTCTGCGGCTGCACATTTGGGCACAGAGAGGCTTTTTTGTTGTTGGTGGGTGGAAACATGTCAGCGGTTTGCACCTGATAGGGTAATCTGGGAGAGACCAACAGCTTTTTCCCCCCTTCCCCAGCTCACGGCGCGCACAAGAGGAGAACAAGGGGATTATGCGCGTTTTGGTTAGTCTTCGGTGATACTTCGTGTGTGTCGTGTAAGTTTGGATAAGCGTGGTATTGTTATTCATAAAGGCAAAGACAACATTGGGACAGCTAAACCCACTGGAACAAATTGATTTGAAATATGTATGACATTATTATTTGTTTGTTTTTTCCAACTTACTCAAAATTTTAAAAACCGTATCAGTGATTTTGATTATAATTTTTTTTACATTCTTATTATCATTTAATTATGTTTTTTGGGGATGCATATTAGAGCGAGACGTGGTGTTGTAACGCACTGAAACTACTCCGATGTTATTAGCTGCTGCCCGTTTGTGGATTGGCCCGCACTCTTCCAGACACCATTCAAATGCGCGTTCCTGTCAACCTCGATTTTTCCCCGCCTGTAATGCGCCATAAGTTATCTCGCATTTAAATGAAAGGGAGGTGTGAATGTGTTTACGAGCGCTTCAGAGCTGGCAACGGTAAAATGAGTACACATTTAAAAAAAAAAAAAAAGAAGAAGAAGAAGAAGAAGAAGAAAAAGCTTTGTGGTTCGTCTTTATTGTGCCATTAAAACTGGATACTCGGCATTCCTGTGCCATTGATATTCAAAATGATTCGAAATAATTACACAGAGCACTTCCCATGTTGTGGCATTTCAAAGGCCTCCTGCAGGGGGTTTAGTAGCAGATGAAGTGAGTGTTTAACTAAGAGCTCCAGCTGCTTGTGCACAAAAGCCAATCAGCCAGAAAAAAATAAATAAAATTACTAAGAACACATCTATTTACGGCTTTGCTTTTAAAGGCAACATCTGTTTTTAATACCAAAGGGTTCATCAAAAAGATAAAAGCTTTGAAGCACAGTGCAATTGGGTAATCCCTGGACATAAGTGTTGTATAATGTCATTTAACATGACTAATTTGCTTGCCCCAGGGCGGGAGTGATATTACAGCAAAAATAACCAAATAGTAATTATCCCTGAAGATAATTGGGCGATTCTCTGACAAATACAGGGCTCTGGTCCGTTTGATCCGATGAGCTCTTCCCTGCTGATCAACTATAAAGATTCCAACATGAGGACACCTGACAACTGATTTAAAGGAGGCAGGATGATAAACAGCAATTACAGCGCTGACTGCGATCGGGCCAGCACTGTAAAGTCACTCACCGCCTCTTTAAGCACAGGTTTGGGACTGTGTTCTGGGTAGCATGACTGTAAATCCACAAGAGAGAGAGCAGCAGCAGCAACCCTTGTTGGATGTGGCCACCTGTGACTCATCCCTGCTCCATGGTAAAAGGGTCATTTTGTCCATGACTTGAACATTTAATTTGACTTTCAAGTGGGAAATAAATATCAACCACGGGCATAAATTGCGGCCTGCAGTTCATGCACTTTGGCAGCTGACCAATGGGAGTTGTCGATGATAAAGGTTTGTTTAAGAAATTATATCAGTTGCATAAAATATGGAAAATTGGCCTTAAATGACCTAAGTACATATCTGTCTTTACACCACAAATTCATCATGTAATGCCGGAGAAAAAAAATAGCAACACATTTCCAAATAGAAATGGGGACGCATAAAAAAAGCACATATATTTCAAGCAAACTTAACATTGCCATTTTCCGAAAAAATCTGAAAGAATTCATGTAACAGTAGTAAATTAATTGCATGATCATGCTTTGACAGAAATCACCTGGTTAAGTTTGGGAACAACAAAAGGGCATTGTCAATGTAAAGATGCTCAAATCTAATTCCACTTTTTTATTTTAAAATCAGATTGACAAACTATTGCATCACAAGGATGAGACATTTACATTTAGTAGATGCTTTTATCAAAATAACTTACATTAAGCTTCATTGGGACACCAGTGTTACAGCTGGAACACCACTGGAGGCAAGGTGGGTTAAGTGTCTTGCTCAAGGACACAACAACAGTATTAACTGTGGGGAGAACTAAAATCGAACCACCAACCTTCCGGTTGAAGGATGACCGCTGAGCCACAGCGCCCCTGACCATGCTGAAGCCTTCACACATTTCACATTTATATCTTTATATGCCTTCGAACTATGTCTTAAATGAAAACATGGATTTTATGACTTGATCAACATATGGAATTCTTGTCAGGCCGATTCAAGTTTAACAGTCTTTAAGGAGGAAGGCCCTATGTTTCTGGTTCTAATATGCGCCTTCAATTGGTGCAGCCTAAATATTGAGTTAATATTCTCTACCCACTCACTGACAGCTCTAATTCGTAATTTGAGAGGAAACGTCTTCACCTTGAAAACTGAGTCCAGATGCTTTTGCTTTAACTTTATCTTCAAGATGACCTGGATGACTAAGAACCTTCAAAGACTACACTTGGATAATTTGTTAAAGATCAACACTTTGACTAGAGCGGTCTCTTCTCTGAACAGATCCTGCTTTCTTCTTCTCTTCAAGGCAAACCTCTAAATGGTCTTAATGACTCCATGCAAACAACGTGTGATGGAGGACAAACTACTACACCTCTTCTCGTTCCTTCTCGCCTCCCTTTCGTTCAGGTGAGACTTGAAAGGCCTAAGTGGTAGCGCTGTCCACTCCTCTGGCTCCTCTCTCTGTCACCCTCAACAATGTCAAGGTGTCGTGACCCCGTAGCGACCCGGGCCGCCGCTAGTTGTTGGCCTTTGGTAGCCTTCACGGGGGCATAGGCGTAAAAAAGGGCTGTGTTTGTAGAGCAGGGTGTGGGGTCAGCGTGCACTAATGGGGTGAGGCTGACTTCAGTGAGATGAGAGGAAGAAGGCCGTCCTGTTTGGTTCTTCACGCGCTTGCCGGCCTGTGACTTCTAGTTTAAAGGCTTCTGGGTGGCTTATATGAGTCAGTGGTCACCCCTCGGCTTCAATCGCCTCACCTTGGGAATTGAATTGGGTGCATGCACCCCCTCTACGCTCCCCTTCTTCCCTTAAAGTCAATATGTTCGTGTCAGAGATGAAAGTGCAAAGTGGGAGGGACGCAGAGGGGGTCCTGACACTAATGTAGTACATTGGGCTTCACTTACTGATCTGCCAAGTTCTTTTGTCAAGTCTTTAATGGCTGCTAGGGCCCTTTGAAGCACTGAGCGTTATCCCACCTCCTATAGCCTCAATGAGATATCCTCTGTGAAATTCTCACAGTTCTGTCAATGGGCATAGAAGCCTCTTTTACCACACTGAGGTTCTCCATTTTTTGGGGAAATTGGTTTAACAAATACAGGGCATTTGTTTTGGTGTATCCCAAATACACAGAAGGGAATCAGATAAAAAGGAATTCCAATGTGTAGTTTTTATAAAGGGAATTTCATTAAAAAGGCATAATGAATGTAAAAAAAAATCAATGGAGGTCGTGCATATTTAGTCTCTACCCATTTGGGAGAGAATGTAGTCATTGCGCTCACTTGAGATTTCAATAGTGAGACATTTTCAACTCAGCTTCAACTAAATTAAGAAAGTAAAGCGTATGTTTTGTAGCTTATGTACAAGCAAAAGTAACAAAAACGTTTGTACAAAATAGTTTTGAGTTTGTACAGTCAACTGCAGACACTGCAATTTTTTTTAACACACCCCTTTCAACTAATTGCCCAATTGCACAGCCTTAAGAGCGTGCATATCATGAATGCTGGGTCTTGTTTGTTTTCTGAGAATATACTGCATCTACTGATAACTTGTTTGCCACTTAGCAATAAAAAAAATACACAAAAAAACTGGATTTTTCTGGTTAGTCAGATTGTACTGCTATTATTTTGAACAATACTGTATTTCCCCAGCCTGCATTAATTCTCACTTGTTTTTATCAGGTTTTGGGTTGGACCAGATGCTTAAGAAAACGTCTTGTGGGGTTTTTTTTTTTTTCGGCCGTTCACCACATCGTGTGTCGTTTTCCAACAACAAATAAATGTCTCCCAATACATAGTAAAATAACCCAAGAGAAGGTAAATTGTGTCTGTGTGCTTAGCTGTGTCTGTGGAACAGAAAGAGGTGAAAAATGGGACATTTTAATGTTTTTTCAGATTTCCCCCATACACGGGACAGAAATATTAAAAACTGGACTGTCTTAAAAAACATCATAGACACACAAAAGTGTACCGAGTAGGGATTCACAATAACCACCTTTGTTTATATCTATATATGTCTATGACAAAGTTCACCATACAATCTTTTTAGAAGACCTATTAGGCACAATGGGCGTGTTCATAACTGCACATGGATAATAACATAACTAATTTCACATGTTAATTGTACTGTCACAGGCTGTTATTGTAAAACTTTCTATAATCAGATTTATTTGCAACGTCACTATTTTACAGCTATTTTATGAAGAAAAAGATGGAACCAAATCAACTTGCATTCTGGGAGAAGTAGAAATATGACAGGACTACACTGTGACAAATAGGCAGTGTAAAAAGGGGTTAGACACACATAGTTGAATTGACATGACAAACCTCAAATAAAAGACGGTATTGGTGAAAGCATGCCTACTGAGAATCACTTCAGAGAGAGTTTAAATCCGTCTGTAGTTTCAAAGCCCCTTCATTGGCTGCCAAGCACGGCGAGCCAGGTAAACTAAGACCTTTAACTTGCTTGTTTTTCTCACTCCCCGTCTCTTGTCAGCTAATCTCTGTGGGTAACCTTATCTTGAGTGCCTGCCCCCTTCACCCGCCCTCCCTCCTCGACAAGCCTCAGAAACTGGACTGTGAAACAACTCTCCCCATTCATAATGCTTGCCCTCTTTGAGCTCTAGCTGCGGCTTCTTTCTTTGGTTTTGTCTGGTCTTATCAAGTTATTTAAAAATTTAGGCAAGCGTCAGTAGCTATTTGTTGTAGACCCAGTGTATGTAACAAGTAGATTTTTTTTAAGAAATGTGAAATACTTATCAAAAACAACTTAAGTCTCTCCATACTGGTACTTAAACATACTGAACCAGATATTTTTTTCTTCTAGTTTGGGAAAATGGTTTAAACCCCAATTTGTATATTATATAAGCAATCATTTGTGGAAAAAACTTTGGCTTTAGGATGCCATCTACTGTTTATTAAGGGATTGTATTAGACAAGAACCTGTTACTCAGAAACACTGACCAATCAGTTCTTGCAAAACCACAAAAAGGAGCACTTCCATTGGTGGAGACCGGCTTGTCATATGATGTTCCAGGAAGAGTAATAGCTGCCAATAAAGTGTATTTTTTAAGCATTGAAAATGTCATTGAACAGAGAAACAGCTCAAAAGAAAAATATCAACAGAGAAAAGGGAGGCAACGTAAAACGCGGATAAATACTGTCAATTTAATCACGTAATTTTTAACAAGGAGGAGATTATTGCCACCCTCACAGCTAAGCTGATGCTAAGCTAACACTAAAAGTTTAAACTTCAGTTTGGTGTAATGTATTTTGTGGAGAAAAAAATGGTTTGGTTTTATTTTTTTAATAAAAGAAGCAGGAGATGGAGTCTGAGACAGGAACGGCAAAAAGAATATAAGGTAGTGCAGCTTTAAGTGTTTATTCATTGCACTCATTGAAATCATACAGTTTGGCATTCCTGAAATTTTCAAAATACGAAAGATTCTGCAGCGTTATGGTTGTTAATGGAAGGATGGCCTTCTCACAACACAAGAACGCATACATTAGAATTTGTCTGAGAAGGTGTTTTGATTTTATTACGTCACCCACTGCGTAGCTGTGTAAAGATGTGAAGATGTGAAGATGGCATAAGTGAAAGTGAAAACGTAACAGACACAGAAAAATTAAAAGAAAATGATGACCTAACAGCTCAGAAATCTTTTGGCTGCTGGGTACTTACAGCAAGTTAAACAACAATTGCAGTTTTTGTGCTTCAAAATTCATGATGTGATAGCATTTTGTTAGTATTGCATGTTCATTCATTTTCATTAATTTCCTACCGCTTAGTCCCGTTAGGGGTCGTGGGTGACTAGAGCCTATCCCAGCAGCTTTGGGCCTTAGGCGGGGTACTCTGGACTAGTGGTCAGTTAGTTGCAGGACTGATATTTAGAGACAGACAGTGACAGACAACCATTCACTCTCACATTCATTCACTAGAGACACTTTAGAGTTGCCAATTAACCTGTACATGCATGTGTTTGGACGATGGGAGGAAGCCGGAGAGGACCCACGGTAACACGTGGAGGACATGCAGACTCCTCACGAGGTCGGTCGAGGATGTTTAAGTTGGCCGGGTTTTGAACTCACAACCTTCTTGCTGTGAGGCAAGAGTGCTAACCACTCTGCCACGTGCACGTATAAAGGCATAAAAGTTTGTTGGCACTGTTCCAAAAAACACCAGGATTTAAAAGTTGTTTTATGTTTAAAAGTTTACCTTCGCCATTATACAGTATTTTTTTTGTTTGAAATGACTCTAGCGTATAGCAGCAGTGGGGTTCACAGCACCCCATCTGGCCCGGTGGAATACATTGTTTTCAACAGCTTTCTGTTGATTTAATATTTCACTTAAAAAGAATTACTACTGACAGTGCCACAATATGTCTTTTTTATTTGTTGTAATGTTGTAATATAGTTGAGCAGTTTGTTGTTGAATGAGTATTTCAATTTTTTTTCCACCAACTCATGAGTTTCTACAGTTTGGGTACTTCTGTAGTTCCTTTCCATTCCTGCCTATGACACACACTATAACATTGTGATATATGTAATAGTAACTATATAAGATTGGATCGTAAATACAAACACAATGCATTCCCATGGTTTTGCAAAAAATGTTCAGCAGCATTTCTTCTGGCGTCTGTCTTGCATTGTTTCCATTAGCCTCAGTCGCCTGTTTAACATTAATGCTGATTTTCTCTATCTCAGTCCTGTGGGAAGTCCAAATGTCCAAAACATAAACAAAAGTATGGGAACTCTCATTGCTGGCCTCTAACACATGCAATAACTTTGTGACGCCATGCGTCGTGGAGACCTCACTAAACTATCCCTGCTCAGATGGATTCTTTGGCCATTGCTCAGTACAAAACAAGTGCCAGAATGTGTCACAGTGCTACAATTGAATAACAATCAGCCGGCGGACCCCATGTGTTCAGGGTTTTTGGCCGATGTTTGACAAATCAATGTCAACTCCCTTGGACAAGCAGAGGTAATCAAAAGGGCTCTCGGACTGTTATTGAACAATACGAAAGGCCTAATAACATAATAAGCCTTCAGAGCTGGGTGGACTGCTGCTAAAGGTTTTGAGAAGTAGAATGATGTAAATGTTATTTCTCAGTTCTTTAGTCGTTTCTCCTTCAGCAAACCCAATTGTTTGCTTGACGGTCATAATTACCTAATCAAGGGGTTGGTTGTTTGTAAAGTGGTATGAAATTGCTGCAAGAGGCCATTTTACACGACAACGGTGAAAACTGAAAGTGATATTGTTGGGAATTGGAAAGGTCTGTTTCAGCTTCATGTGTAAAATGTACACATTGCAGAAGCTCAAGCACAATAGTGTAATAAATGGAGCCAAAGAATGTGGCATATTAAAGTTATTCTTGTTTATGCTCATGCTACGCACACAATACAAAATTAAATTTTTGTAACACTGACTTATCTCAATCTGCCTCAACTCTGTCACTACAATTACATAACTTACTTGAGCTACGTTTTTAGCACAATTATACTGTTTAACTAGACTTCTGTCTTTGTCTGAGTTTGAATGCAGAGGAGGATTCAAACTATTTAAACTAAATAAACTCACGCTGATCCTTCATGTGGTGTTAGTTTTGAAAAACAACATTAGTACTGAATTGTTGAAAGCACAACATGACAATGTCAGAGAAACATCTTTTTCACTTAGTAATGGCAGCTTCCAGGAAGCACAGGAAGGCATACCATAACCTATAAGTGATTATTGTTTTAAATTAGTTTACTTCCTCCAAAGTGCACAGAGCACCTTAGTTCCGCTAAGCCATACACAAGCAACGATAAACCCAGGTATGTTGGCTCAATTAAGAGAAATTCAACTCACTGTCATTCCAGTTGTAGACATTTTAAATTTATTTTAAATGTCTGATTATAGTAGTACATTCAAATGTGACAAAAACTGTGATAAAGTTAGTATGACACTAATCAGAAGAAGTGTCTTTGGAGTCATTTGCACAAAATCTGTGACTTTCACCCAAGAGTCCCGCTGAGCTGGAGTGAGTGATGGAAGTTTAAAGGTCTCATTAAAGACACAAAGAATCTGAGCAATTTAAAACCAACTTGGAAACAGCTTTGAAAAGGTGATGCTTAAGAATGAAGGGGATGTAAAAGCCCACCAAGTGTGTGACCTGGTCCCGCCCACTTAATTTGATGAGGACTTTGATTTTCGGTCATTACCTTCATGTTCGGGGTGAGAAGTACTAAGTGAGTGTTCAAAGGAAAAACCTGTCAGGCTAATGGTTATCAGATTAGCCCGCTGTCTGAAAAGCACTTCCTCAGGTGGACCTGCACTGCTGTCTTACATTGTCGGCTTGGGTAACATTTTTAGAAATAGATAGAAAATACTAGTAATGATTGCACATTATTTACTTTACTTACTTGACCAGAACTGTGCCTAATCTGAGAACAGCACAACAACACTTTCTTAGAAGTTTCTTTGAACCCCTTTTGTTAATACTGCCCCTACTTCTACTGTAGCTACCGCCAAAAACCTTTTTTAATGTACCGTACTACTTTGCATAGAGCATTTTGGCAAAAGTGGCAAATGGTTTGATTATTCTGAGTTCATTAAAAACTTCTCTCCTGAAGTCATAGCTTTGTTGGATGTTGAAGAGTTTCCACTCACAATGTTGCATGTTTGGAGCATTACAATTGGTTTCACTAGCTTTGTATTAGCATGAAAGTCCACCTTCTGAGTGGCCCCGGTCAGCTGTAAGAAGTGCCAGTGCATTTGGAGAGTCTGAGCAGTAGAAGCTAGCCCGAACCTGCACTTCCACTAATCGCCGGGCCCAATCCATTCCCCTGTCTAGCACCTCTTCAGAGGCCACTCGACCCTTTGTTCTGACAATACACAAACGACCATTCAAATAGACCGACTCTGTAATCAGTGAAATACTAGCCTCTGGGCTTTGGAGAAAAAGAGAAGAAAAAGGAGGGGAGCAAGCTACACAGAAAGAGAGAGAGAAAATCCACCCATGACCAATCAGCTCTAACTACCTGTCTGGCTTTAGTCGCAGATGTTATTTGGGTAGAGAAGGAAAATGTGCCCGTTCCAGATGTAAGATGTAGAGAAGGGCGGCTGGTACCTCCACCTACAAGACAAGACAGGATGGTTCCACACCCTGCGTCTACCATGCTCGGGTTGTTTTTACACTTGACTATGGCCTTTAGAGAGATATGCAATACATTACGTCACGCAGAACTATAAATAGAGCAAAACAGAAAAATGTAGTTTCTAGTAATGCAATAGAAATGTGGCAAAAAATACATTCCTTATTGAAACAGATTGGTGTATATGTTTTGACCCTGACTGCATCCAATGTGTATCCCCACAACATTCTAAGAGAAGCTATCTTATCACTGACCAAGTATCTCAAAATGTGGATATATCATGAAAAATCTCAAACATTTGATGCTTCTCCAATGTCTTGTGCGTAGAGAGCATTAGTCACACCCTTTTCAGGCTCTAAACGTGTAAAAATTATAAATAGAAGTCAGTAAAATAATCAATATTTTTGATTCCTTCAATTTTGAAAGTTCAGAGCGATTTTAGAATACTGAGGTTTAATGTTATAATATTCTAATATTGGTGTGACAGTTGGATGTTACCACATGATATCCAAATAGTTCAGGCCATTGGCTCAGTGGTAGAGCAGTTGTCCTATAACTGGAAGGTTGGCGGTTCAATTCCCGCTCTCCCTTGTTCATAGTGTTGCTGTGTCCTTGGGCAAGACACTTAACCCTCCTTGCCTCCAGTGTCTGTGACACTGGTGTGTGAATGTGAGTGTGAATGGGTGAATGGAAGCTTGATGTAAAGTGCTTTGAGTGCCTAGTAGGTGGGAAAGCACTATATAAAATGCCATTTTTCTGTGTGATATATACCTTTCTCAAGCGACATATCCATGTCCTAAGCATTCAAATGTTCAATGACTTGTTTTACTTTGAAGTAGGCAGTGTATATTTGACTTGTGTATTCACCGAATGAGTTTCGGTTGATCTTGTAAAACAACCCACTTGGAAAGAATACAGTTGTGTATTCTGCTGAGTTTTGGTAACAAGTTCAGACAGCAGGTTGACACATTCAGAGCATATTAAACAATTCATTATTTTTAATTACTGCAGGAAAGGCTTACCAGAGAAAAATCACAAACGTCACAAAATCACAAAACGTAGAAGAGGCCTCTCTATGCTTGGGGCTAAGTCATTACAGAGATCAGCTTTTAGAAGTTTGGGTTGTGACAAATTGCCTTGTCTAACCACACAGGTTTGAGTGAGGCATGCCTGTCAGAAATCTAGTAAAGCAGCTGCCTAAGGCTGACACTGCAGTGATCCACAGGAGATAACCGAGGATCAGATGCCTGCACTTTTGATCGTGTCAATCTAGGATGTACTAATAAATAAAATTTAATTTTCATTCACAATCAATGTACTCAATAAAAAAGCATAGGTTCTATAAGGTCGTAACTCCTCTGCTAATATCGCACCAATCACTCAACAAATATTTTGACAAAGTTTGAGCATGCAATGTCATGAAAATGATCTGCATTCACACAGATACCCTCAGCTGTCGAGAACATTGTAGTATGTTTGACAGGCCAGCTGGGGCTGTAAACCCCAACTCAGTTTACCCGACAACAACATGGGTGTCAAAACACCTTCTCAGCTGGATAAACCTAACCCTAAGTCAGACATTAACTCTCACCCGCATTGAAAAATTAAAAAGAATTCCAACAGCAATGACAAACTGTCCTTTTTGTAAATCTGGACTATCAACAGTCAAGCCACTTTCATGTCTGCAGGTTGTTCATACAACCCCCAAGATATAATGCAAAACTACAGACTGAAAGTTGATGGGGGTGACAGAGATTAATGCACTAATGTTGATGATGACTATTTGAACGTATGCACAATGCATATGCATTATCAAGATGCGTCGGGGAACAAGGTTTCCTCGCTCGGTGCAGTCAGCTTATAGTGCCAGTTGCACAGTATAAACGCCAATCACATGCATATCAATACAACCACTTCTGGCATTCTTACATCAGATCTCTTGACGTTGTTCATACAAGACGCTCTCATACAACGGCATAAGCAGAACCAGAAGACATGTCCATAAGTGGGACATCCAGAACAGATACCCAAGCCACCTCAGCTGAGGTGCAGCTCTACTCTGAGCTTGTCGCCCTATCTATGGTTTTATAGAACAGTAGTACAAAGTAGCCAGACTTAAAACAAGTGGTAGAGTGAGTAATGCAAAGAGGAAACATACCCAAGCCAGGATTCAAACCCATGTCTCACCTGTTTAGTGACACAAGGTGAGCCATCCAAATATGACTGATATGGTTGAAAGGTTTTGGGGGACCATAAGGGTTGGCCCAATTGTTTTTTACATTAAATGGCTTCATTTGGTTTAAGATACATTTTGATCCCATTCTAATCATTTGGTAGCAGTTGCGAACAGTGGTTAAGAATAAGGATTTTCTTCATTCAGTAGCCAAGATTACATTGAGATTACAGCTAATATTTGAGAGCTATGTGCTTTAGTTTGAGTTTCTCTTTCCAGTTGTTGAGCTCAGAAAATCCCCTGGATCAAAACAGACTCTAGCCCTAACCCTCTGTATGCCTCTCCTGTACGGTAGGCAGGAGGAAAAAAAACAAAACTTGTGGGCAGAGGAATGCAGCTCACATCTTTGCCATTGCAGCCGTAGAGGTAATGCACTCGCGTGTTGGCGCTTGTTGGGATAAGTACAACTCCCTCTTCTGTATTAATAAGCGCAAGTTCTATTGCTGTTTTGTGGGCTGTGTTTTACAAGGCCAAGCCTTACGGGAAGATAAATGATGAACTCCTCCACCTCTTCCTCTAATTCATACAATTACTCCCCTACAATGTCTGTTTAGCTAGTGCTCCCAATTCCAATAGATATTCCCAAATCTTCCTAAAAGAATTTACTACTTGAACTTCATATTTGATTGACAGATAAAAAAAATGGAACGTGACTGGAAGAGTTAAAAATAGTCCATCCTTGGTATTCAGGTAATTAAAGACAAAGCCACAGAGTTCAACGATTTTGACAGGAAAAGAGAGTTGACTGCATCTCCATTTTTCTATTTTCTTTTCATGGAAATGTTTATTTAAGCGCATCATCCGTGACAATTGACTTATCCATAGAAAGAGCTGTTATTAAGATACCATCAACTGTCAAAATGGTGCCGTGAAAGAGCAAATCGCTGGCGATGACAATGATGGCTTCCTTTCCATCTAATATAAACATACCAGCATGATCACTTTTTCCCTTGGGGCAAAGGTATTGTTCCATTTTGAAAGCTCTCAGTGAATGCGAGAAATGTTCTCTTGATATTTCTTTTTTTCTCTCTGCTCGTTTATTTGCTTGTATCCAGGTGATGTGCCAACCTGTCACTTCAAGCACAGACGGCCTTATTTCCTCAGAGCAAAGGTCAAAACAATAGTCACTGGAGGGATGGGTGGGGGCATGTCTGAGGGGGCGGGATGGAGGGCTGACAGACCACACTCAGTAGTATGTCTTTGGTAAGAAAATTGCACAATCAAAAAGACGTGATATTGACAGTAACAAAGCTGGTAAAATATTTTATGGATTCTTGTGTAAAGAGTTAAATATCATGCCCTTTAACACTACAACATGGACGTACTGTGTGAGAACATATATTTCCAAGACCTCCAGCATAATGATTTACAATTCAACTTTTTAGTCCTTATTGAAAACCAATGAAAGACTTGACACACCAATGTCAAGATGTTCTAATAGTGCAGAAAAGCAATGTTAGTGGCTCTGGAGAGCCATGTAGTGGAACAAAGTGACACAATAGGCTGCTCTATTAATCGCACTCTATCAATCCTCTGTCATTATGTCTGTCATATAAATATCAAGTGTTTGTTATTCTTAACACAACATTCATTTATTTGCTATTGCTTTTTTCTAAGGTTTAACCCTCCTGGGTCCCTCAACATTTTTTGTGTTTTTTATTTTATTTTATTTTTACATAACTTTGTCTGTGTTGATGCAAATGGCATACAATTTGGAATGTTGTGTATTTTGGGGTAAATTAAAAAACTAAATTTTTGTGCCCCGCCTAAGGCCCAAAAGTTGCTGCCATTGACTCCTATTCAAAATGCATTTTTTTCAGTTCACTATCATTGCAACATTCTGGGGTGTTAAAATCCCTTCATGTTTCCATGGCAACCATTTTTTGTTGTGTATAACAAGCAACTTTAGAATGAATGTTTTTTGACACTCCCAAATTTGCATTAATGGGTCTAAATCTGGCATTTAAGGGGTTAAAAATTAAGAAAATTCATAAATATTTGTTATATATGGTTAGGAAGTTAATAATGAATATTTTTAATAATAAAAAAAAGATTATATATTTTTTATGGCAACCTTTAAAAGAGCATTTCTTTGTGTCTGCATAACCACAACCCTTAAAAATAATGTCCATAGACATGTATTGTAATGTGACAAACTACAATGACTTGTATTACTGTGTATTACTTGTATTACTGCAAATTTCTTCCGCTGCACTGATTACATAATGATTGGAGTAACATAATCAGGTTTTTGGAACAACAAAATATTGATGGAAAAATGACATTTGCTTTGACACTTTTATTTATCCCGAATAAATACGGTTTGATTTCTACAGTTACAGCACTGAACGGAATCACTGTAAGGTATTTACACATAGTAAAAAAAACACCTGTTGTTTTGGGGTCAGGTGTTTTCTAAACTAGACTCAATGAAAATCATCAAGTAAAATTGAAATACATGATATTACCGGCTTTAAGCAATTGACTTTGGTGACTAACTTCTCATGTAATTACCAACATTACAATTGTTTGCTCTAATAAAGATCCTAAACACTCTTGTAAGTATAGAAGCTGTCTGCTGCGGAGTGACACTGCTGTGTGGAGTGATACAGTCAGTCTGACAGTAGTGTAAGCATTCCCTGGAGGCACGTTAAGAGCTGCGGAGGTTGGATGAGGTTGCATAATGTGTGCCTGGGATTCTTGAAAAAGAGCTTGTGTTTAACGCTCCCATCACGTCTGGAGAGGAGCATGTGGAGTGACACTTGGCAGCAACATGGCTGACTGTATCAACTGAAAATTTGTAACTTAATTGATACTAGTTACTACAAGCCATAACAAAAGAGATGGTGAAAACAGGGGAATTTGTATGAGGATTTGAAAGTGTTCATCCTAAAAGTATGACCAAGAAAACTAAACTGACAAATCTATGATCTTTGACCTGCCAGAGAACACGACTTTTATCATTCAATAGAAATAGAAATGAATAAAAAGTTAATAAACTGATAAGCCATGCACCATTGTTTATGTCCGATGTTGCAGCCTCTCCACAGGCTGACCAGATAAAGTTGGCCCGGAAAGGTGCCAGCTCTTTGTGGGAGGCCAGGTAGATTGCTGGGCTCACATGGTTTGGTTTTGTGGGGAAATCAGTGGGGTAAGAGTGCTTTTTATGTATAGCTGTATAAATATTCATGTATGATTTTTTATCCCCGTTAGGGGTCTCCGGTGACTGGAGCCTATGCCAGCAACTTTGGGCCCTGGACAGTGGCCAAAAAGTCCCCTCCTCCAATACAAATTTCTCCCATTTAACCTCTTTATCAATGAGGGTTTGTAAGGTTATAATGATTACCGTTTTTTGTTATTTTGTATTTTTATTTCGATTTAGTATTATTACTGTTGCTTGCTTTGTTTTTTTTTTGTTTTTTTTGGGGGGGGGATTCGTTTCTTATTAGCAGCCTTACACAACCTGTCGTAATAAATATATCTAGCATGTGTATATGCAACTATGGACTAACTCTATGGATTGACTTTTTTTTTATGGGTCATTTAGCCGCTGTAACCATGCAGTTTTATTATCCAGACTTGAGACCCGAATCATTTTTAGGGACAAACAAGTTAATTAATTGTCAGTGTTTGTTTTATATTGCGGGTTTGTCCATACTGTTGGGTCTATCTACGATAACTAGAAGAAATTCTTAAGCATAGTGTAAACAGGGTGCCTTTGTGTTTCATAACAAATATGACACAATTTATCTAGTAGCATGAAACGGGGTAGATAGTTTGATTGTGCAAATTTACCTTCCACTAGCGCACCTTGTTTGAGCATCGCACCTATTCTCTTCGTCCAGAAGAAAAACAAAAAGACAAATATAGTTGCTAACTTGCTGGGTAAAAGTCTGTTCCTGTCCTGTGGCCCTTCGTGTGATTGCTGAGTTAGAGAGGAGGCTGACATTTCCCTAATAGCTTTAATGTTGTGTTTGACAAGCACACAGAGAGGCTGCAGTCTATGATCTCACATGTATTACTCACCTGTGCGGTTTGTCTGTGGCTACTGTTGAAACATGGCACTGACAGGATGGGCTTCTACACTCAGGCTTTATTCTGTGTCTCTTGGTCGTCTTTGGGATCAACACCTTTGCGAAATAAATGTTTAGTAGGGAGTCTGAATGTGGGAAAAAATATAGCCGTTTTTATTTCATTTATGTAAAAAATTATAATTGCAGCAAAGCAATGTGTGGTTTTTAATAGCTAATGGCAGTTTGAAATTCTACATCTGACAGCCCTCTGTGGGACATGCTATGGTCCTCATATACTCTACTATTCTGTCCTACAAAGGCAGAACCCAGTAACTGTGGTAACAGTGACATTGAAACTTTAAGTTTTTATGTTTAGTTCTAACTCTGGGCAGGAGCAGAAGGCCTGTCCCAGATGTTCTCAGAGTCCGAGGAGGTTCATAAGTAAGAAATATATTCTGGTGCTAAACCATTAATAGACTTGTAAACCAGCAGTGCTGTTTTAAAGTCTATTCTCTGAGCAACAGGAAGCCAAGGCAGAGATTTTAAAACTGGACTGATGTGGTTGTACTTCCTGGTTTTGGTTAGAACCCGAGCAGCCGCGTTCTGAATAAGCTGCAGCATTTTTAAGGCCCTTGGAAATGTTCCAGACTGTAAGGAATTATTGACTATATCAGTGAGTTGTTGTAACAAACTGCTTAGTACTAATTTTAGAAATCTAGTGGGTAAAACATCGAGGCAGCAGGTGGATGAACTCAGGCTGGGGACAGTCATTGTTCTGTCATTAATGGGTGTAAAATGTGTTAATCCAAGTGTCTCCTAGGTGGCTGCAGTGTTGTTGTATGGCCTTTGGATTGTATCGAATGTTTAATGCCTTGAACCTTGTCGTTGAAAAACATTGCAAACTCATTGCATTTAGTGGTGGAAACTAATTCTGGAGGAAATGGAGCTGGAGGGTTTGTTAATCTGCTCACTGTAGCAAACAGGACACGTGAGTTGTTACTGCTGTTGTCAATGATCATGATAATGAATTAAGACCTTGAATTTACAGCATTTTCTTTCAGCATTCCCTTTTCTGTGCCCTGACAGAATGAGCATTGCTCCACGATGCCTTTTACCTCATTCTAAACACTTTAACCTTAACAGGAGCAATGGAGTCCATAACATTGGTGTTATCATTAATTATACAAAGTTTATTTTTAGTCTTAACTCAGTTTTGACAAAATTTGCAGATTGCGTTTTTCTTTTGTGGGGCAGTATTTACACTATTTTGAATAATGTACCTTTAAAAGAAAACTTTTTTTTTTCATATGTGTGCAATAGGGTATATATTTTTGTGCATTTTTATTATGTATTGTGGTGTTCTTTTTTATTATATTTTGAAGCTAGAGCTTTTTCAGACCTTCCCTAGGCTGTACAAACTGCAAATTAAGTGAAACAAATTAATACATACAAAAACAATGTATCAACGTATCATTTCAGTCATTAGAAGTTATTTGTAAGATATGAGTATCAGTTTTCAAATTAAGTACCAATGGGAGTTGCAAACTGTCAAATTGTATAAAAAATAATGCAGGCTCTTGTTATGACATAACTCTTACAATAAAGTAAATAAAAAATGATTTAACATCAGCACATTTTAGTTTAGAGAGAATCTCTGGAGATCTTTAAGGTGATAGTCAGATAAAGAGAGATTCAGAAGGATTTAATATGTAAAATACCTATAATATCTTCATGCCACTTTTGCATCATTAACTAAACAGATTTGTTGTGTCAATAGTGTGGCACAGTCTCCAAAGTGCCGCTCGGGGCACCTCGTTGGCCGACTCTTATGGATACGTCTGAGTGTGTGTGTACACACTTGGTGTGTGTGTGTCTGTGTCAATACCTCCAGGCTGGTTCAGTCAAACCCTGGACTGGAATTCAAGTCAACCACAAAGGGGGGATTTCCACGTGCCTCTCAGTCGTCTTGTTTGGAACATAAAATTGTGCGTCATCGCATGGTTGCATCCGCCAGTGCTCCTCACATCCTCGGGGCTACAGGGCAAAAAAACTCTTGACTCTTCAACTGGCAGTGAAGTAATGGCTGACTCAGCTTCAGGTAAAGGCCTAATCGATTTATATCATTTTGAAAGATTGCTTTGAAGTGAATGCTTTGACTTTAGTGCCACCAAGTGGTGACATCAACAATAAAGGGTCATTACAATTAATATAAGCACTGATAAGATACAAGGACCAACTTGCCTTTGTCTTGACTGAGGTCCTCTTATGTCATTTGCTCCTCCTGTAAACATATCATCACTGTAGACCTCCAGTTTCAAACATTAAAGAAAACTAAGCTTCTCCAAATCTTAAAACACCCCCACCCTCACTAATTCAGCCTTTCTTCTCCAAACTGTGTTGAGGTTCAAACATCAAAATTGAGTAGGTCACCATAACACAGTGTCAAAGAGAGAGGAGTGCATTTAATTAGGGAGACAGATGGGCCAGAATTATTGGCACTAGAGAGAGAAGTAGGCTGCCAAAATGCATGCATGTTCTGCATTTCTCTCCGACTTGAAAAGAGAATATCATCGGCTCATCTGTGAGATATGGAACAACAAACTACAAACGGGTTACGTCAGAGTATGAATGACAGAACAAAAACCCGGACTCAAGGACAATCCCAGCACAAGATATGGATAATCATAGGATGTTGAAATTCTTGTATGTAGCCATCTTAAAGCCAGATAAAACATACAGGAAAAAGATACCTTATGCCTTCTGTAAGAGGCAAGTGAAAACAGAGCAGTCAACATTGTGAGCAGTGGATCTCAATCACAGATAAAACCACAAGTTTGTTGTCAATCACATTATTCGCATAAAACCAAGTAATTAGCTAAAAATGCAAAACAATGTAATGCCCATTTCCAAACTTTCTTAGTAAAACTGAGTCAGCAATCGTCCATTTGGGGTTTGACTTGTTTTTTCATATCAAAGAATTAAACTATTTAATCATATCATTTTAAATACTTCAGACAAAATCTTTATGTTCACTGCAAAATTCAAAAGTTTTAAAGGTGTGGTTTTTAGTTTTTGGTGGCACTTAGAGGCAAACTGCAGATGGGAATTTTACATTTTAAATCCTACACTTACGGTAGCCCTGCAGGGAAATGATGTTCTCTTTGAACAAACTGGACAGGAATTGGTCAGAAAATTGCAAAAACAAAATCAATTTAGTTCATATCAAGCCTCTCTAATGAAACTCCTTAAAGGGGTGCCACCATACAGTGATATACCTCCGTCCACCAGAGGGCAGGCTCCAAAAGAAATATAAGGAGAAACCCAATGGCAACTTTACAAGCGTAAAAATCATGTTTACAGCCTATTACAAAAGATGGCTCCGGTCTCTAGAGCTGATTTTACTACATGACAACTCTAAGGGGGATTTCTCTGCAATACCATGAGTGGCCACTGGTGGAATTGGCTGTGCTATATCTTGGTCTTGCCATACATTTTTGGTTCTATGCAGCTTTAACAGTGTAAGTTCCCTACTACAAACGCGCATTGCGTTTACCAAAAAAAATAATACAAATAAAAACAAGGTGTCGTAATTACGGGCTCAGTACATGGGCCTAAATTAGTGACTTTGTAAACGCATCTAAAACATTGGGGAGCATCCTTTTTGCCATTGATACATCTTTATTTTATTTTGGAGGGAATATACAAGAAGTAACAAGGGTGGTAAACAAAGAGTTTAAAAAAGTAAAACAATGGCATTAATGCTCAATATCAAAAAAAGAAAAACTTCATATTATTCAATGACAAAAGAAAAATCTTGAATAAAAATAGATGGGACCGATTTTTAAAGGGTAAATGAAACCACATTTTTAGAAGTTAAATTTGATGAAGACTTGAGTTAGAAGTCTCATATAAATTATACAATACAAAAATATTGCCAAAGCCATTGCCATATTATATGAGCTAAAACACTTTTTAAATAAATCTGCACTACTTACCTAATTCCATGATTGTGCCATATTTAACATATTGTGTAGAAATCTGGGGGTCGACATTCAAAACTTACTTACAGCCTATATTTATTTTACCAAAAAAAGCTCTAAAAGTTATGTTGGTATAGAGGTCCATCAAATCCATTGTTTGTAAAAATGATATAAGTATTATTTAAATTATTTATAAAGCTCAAAACAACCAACTCCTTAGCAACATCCAAAAAATTTTTGCAAATAGAGAAGGGGGTACAAAAGTAGTGTGTTTGTACTACATTACAGAATGTAATATAAAGAGTGTGGTAATTTTACAATTTAAGAATGTTAATAATGAATTAAATAGTTTAGTGCATATAATACATTTTAATAATCTGGCGCTAGGTACATGGAATGTCACCTCGCTGGCGGGGTAAGAGCCTGAGCTTGTGCGGGAGATTGAGAGATACCGACAAGAGATAGTCGGGCTCACCTCCACGCACAGCTTGGGCTCTGGAACCCAACTCCTTGAGAGAGGCTGGACTCTCCACTACTCTGGAGTTGCCTGCGGCGAGAGGCGGCGGGCTGGTGTGGGCTTGCTCATAGCCACCCGGCTCAGCCGTCATGTGTTGGAGTTCACCCCGGTGAACGAGAGGGTCACTTCCCTGCGCCTTCGGGTCGGGGATAGGTCACTCACTGTTGTTTGTGTTTACGGGCCAAATGGCAGTGCAGAGTACCCGGTCCTTCTTGGAGTCTCTGGGAGGGGTGCTGGAAAGTGCTCCGACCAGGGACTCTGTCGTTCTACTGGGGGACTTCAACGCTCACGTGGGCAGCGACAGTGACACCTGGAGGGGCGTGATTGGGAGGAACGGCCCCCCGGATCTGAACCCGAGTGGTGTTCTTTTATTGGACTGCATGTTGGACTTCGGCAGGGCTGCCCTTTGTCACCGGTCCTGTTCATTATCTTTATGGACAGGATTTCTAGGCGCAGCCAGGGGCCGGAGGGAGTCTGGTTTGAGGACCACAGGATCTCATCTCTGGTTTTTGCAGATGATGTTGTCCTGTTAGCTCCATCAAGCCAGGACCTTCAGTGTGCACTGGGACGGTTTGCAGCCGAGTGTGAAGCGGCTGGGATGAGGATCAGCACCTCCAAGTCTGAGACCATGGTTCTCAGTCGGAAAAGGGTGGCTTGTCCCCTTCAGGTTGGTGGAGAGCTCCTGCCTCAAGTGGAGGAGTTCAAGTATCTTGGGGTCTTGTTCACGAGTGAGGGACGGAAGGAGCGTGAGATTGACAGACGGATCGGTGCAGCTATTGCAGTGATCTGTCACGGTAAAGGAGCTGAGCTGTAAGGCAAAGCTCTCTATTTACGGGTCAATCTACATTCCTACTCTCACCTATGGTCATGAGCTTTGGGTCATGACCGAAAGAACAAGATCCCGGATACAAGCGGCCGAAATGAGCTTTCTCCGCAGGGTGGCGGGGCGCTCCCTTAGAGATAAGGTGAGGAGCTCGGTCACTCGGGAGGAGCTCAAAGTAGAGCCGCTGCTCCTCCACATCGAAAGGTGCTAGCTGAGGTGGTCTGGGCGTCTCTGCTTAGACTGCTGCCCTCGCGACCCGGGCCCAGATAAGCGGTAGAAGATGGATGGATGGAGTACATATAATAGTTTCTGTTTTGTTTTTATTGT
The DNA here is from genome assembly GCA_024416835.2 of Perccottus glenii. Taxonomy (NCBI): domain Eukaryota; kingdom Metazoa; phylum Chordata; class Actinopteri; order Gobiiformes; family Odontobutidae; genus Perccottus; species Perccottus glenii. The sequence continues at coordinate 12,212,019 of CM044554.2, forward strand.
TTTTCTTTTCTTTTTGGTGAAGGGAATTTATTGTAATTGTTTTGCCGTTTTGTTACGATAAAAAACACCTTTATTTAAATGTTAAAAGGGTTAGGCATAATAAGTCTTTGACTTTAGCCTAAATTCTTTTTGTCTACGATTTATAGTTAATAAGGGTGTTTTTTTTATTTTTTATTTTTATTTTAACACAGAAGGAGAACAAGGTTTAAAAATGTGAACACATTTTTAATAAACAAAACCATTCAATACCATAGTAAAACAGTAATTAAAACAGTAGAGAACCTACAAGAACATGGGCGGAATTAGCATTAAATGTAAGTGCAGCTTCCATAAACAAAAATACTGCAGATCTAAAGTAAATACGTAAAGAATTAGGTGGCTATTTTATCTGCCTTAATGTTAAATTTCAAAGAGGCATAATTATTAATAGAAAAAGTCACCTAGCTGCTAACATTTGGCTCAAAAAATACTAGGATTATATAGGATTATAAACGCACAAAAGAAGGATTGCATTTTTATTGCTATCACTGATAGCAATAAGATCGCAAAGTATTTTGGCTTATGGAGTGAAACATTATTACCGCTGTAATAATTAACAATGGGTGTAAATAATAGGCTTTCCTTTATGAGAAGCATGTCAACATCACATTTCTCTTAGCAATATGGTTATATTATCAAATGTTTACTGTGATATATAGACTTTTCTGCAGTAAACACCAACATTAAAACAGATTTATGGGATTGATATGCATTTGAAAATTTAGCTGCTTCCAATGGCTATGCCTACATTCAAAGCATTAAAGTGTTTAAAAAAATTACATCTTATGGTCAAAAACAGGTTTAAAACTGACAAACATGAATTCTAAAACAATATAACTATACCAGGTCAATAAAGTTTATCACCGGGAAATTTGCTTATTAATAAAGAAAATAATCAGTTCTCTCACAAATCTGCCATAGGACCTTTGAGCTTACATTACAAGTGTAGCTTTTGCAGTTGAGCCGTTACAGAACTGATGTTTAAAGGCACATTCTATAATATCTCCAAGTCAATATTTGTTTTTATTGATAGAAATTGTTTATTGGTAGAAACACCATCCTTCCCCTCACCATCTTTTCATTTTATTTATTCAAGACATGCAAACAAAAAACACATTCTAACCAACAAGACAATTTTTTATGTAAGATCAGCTTGTTTTTTAAAAATGTGCCTTATTTTATTTTGTACAAGTATGCCACCTCTGGCGTTAGCGGTACTGCATCCAGGGTTGTGCGTGTTCACTGTGTGCACACTTGTACAAGCAGAACAAACAACAACCGAAGGAGAATCTGCCGGTTTCAAGTGCGCTGGAGGCCTATCTCTTCGTTGTGTTCGCAGAATTCATTTTCAACTTTGCTGCTAGCGTTGCTTAGTTTACCTTTGCCGGCAAATCAGGAAGTGAGAACCAGGTAAACAAACACACACACGCGTATTACGTCACGTCCGTGAACATATACACTCATCTAAAGGATTATTAGGAACACCAGTTCAATTTCTCAATTAATGCAAGAATCTAATCAACCAATCACATGGCAGTTGCTTCAGTGCATTTAGGGGTGTGGTCCTGGTCAAGACAATCTCCTGAACTCCAAACTGAATGTCAGAATGGGAAAGAAAGGTGATTTAAGCAATTTTGAGTTTTTCCCAATCTGCTTAGTTACTTGGATTTTCACGCACAACCATTTCTAGGGTTTACAAAGAATGGTGTGAAAAGGGAAAAACATCCAGTATGCAGCAGTCCTGTGGGCAAAATGTCTTGTTGATGCTAGAGGTCAGAGGAGAATGGGCCGATTCAAGCTGATAAAAGAGCAACTTTGACTGAAATAACCACTCGTTACAACCGAGGTATGCAGCAAAGCATTTGTGAAGCCACAACATGCACAACCTTGAGGCAGAAGACCCCACTGGGTACCACTCATCTCCACTACAAATAGGAAAAAGAGGCTACAATTTGCACGAGCTCACCAAAATTGAACAGTTGAAGACTGGAAAAATGTTGCCTGGTCTGATGATTCTCAAATTTTTAGACATTCAGACGGTAGAGTCAGAATTTGGAGTAAACAGAATGAGAACATGGATCCATCATGCCTTGTAACCACTGTGCAGGCTGGTGGTGGTGGTGTAATCTCCATCTACTGCAAGATGCTATCCTATCAATATGGGCCAACATTTCTAAAGAATGCTTTCAGCACCTTGTTGAATCAATGCCACGTAGAATTAAGGCAGTTCTGAAGGCGAAAGGGCGTCAAACACAGTATCAGTATGGTGTTCCTAATAATCCTTTAGTTAAGTGTAGGTGGTTGTTTGGGTGAGGCTTGGGAAACTTTACAGACTGTGCCTTTAAACAGCAGGGCGAATACAAAACCATGAAATGATTGAATAAACTAAACTACAGTTACTTCTTAGCCGTCTTCAGTGTCTGTGCATAACTCCAGAGCTCCTTGATCACCTGAGAAAGACAGTGAAACACAATGGGAAGAGAATTAGTAAATCATCCAAATTGAGTGCTACAAAGATTGAGACACATGAGTCAGTGTTCCTCCAACATGCTACAGTGCATCTCGCCTGTGGGAACGTCGGGGCTGCTGGGGAACAATGCAGGGTTGGGTGGGGGCAGCGCTACATACCAGAGTATATGACTAGGTGCTCCAGGTCTGACAGATCTCAGCCTTGGCTGATGAAACTAAAGCACTTCCACAGATGTTTCTACACTGGGATCAACAAGCCCTGCACCACCCCCGCCGCTTTTGCTCATTTTGTGCTACAGCGCTTTCACCAACTGAACACTACACACTTAACCACTGCTGTACAAGCATAAGCCCGGTTGCACGTGGCTGTACGTTGCAGTTCAGTACAGCACTGTTTGGAAAGGAAACCCCTGATCCTGATGGATGTTTCCACTGCAGGGTATGTAGGTTGGTTGGTGATAGCAGCTACGTAAATAGTGATGTCATAGCAAGCATACATATGAAGTCAATTTGAAGCAAACTTTAAACAAGGCTGTGTTGACATTAACCAGATTAAAGAAGTTTGGAGGCTTATGATGCGTCAAATATATTGTCGAATAAACAGTAGATGTGTGTCAGGTTTGATGCAATTTAGAGTGGGTTTTTACTTGCCATGTTTAGTAAAATTAAATCTGGTGCAGCTACTCTGTGGGGTTCACAGATAAAAATTAATGCTGCCATTCAAACCAAACACATGCCCTGAGTCCTCTTGAAATGGCAGGTCTATGTCGCCTTTAAACTGAATTCTGGCACTGTTTGATTGAAATGTGAACGCCAGAAAAACTACCATGGATTAAGGAAATGCATAAAAAAACACTTTGGGAGAGTGTGTTGGAGTAAAACAAAATGAACAGACGTCAAATGTGAAGCAACAAGGAGATAAAATGCCTTATTAGTGTTTAGTATAGTGCAAAAGTAAAGGCAAATAAACAAGCACAATCACTGCCACTGAATCATTATTTGTTTCTTTGTAGTTTATCTAAAAAGCTTTTTTTTGTCTTTCAATGCAGCCACCTTATAGAGGCAGTTTTACCTTATAATAACAAAACAAAAACTTTTGAAATTGTTTTTACCTGACAATGCTGGATGCTTTGCTGTCATGTACACTGTAAAGTTCTTAGTGAAAACAATCACCACCCAGCCAGTGCCAGACTATTGGCTGCTGGCAACTCAGAACGAGTACAACAGCAGCAGCAAAATACAGTCAAAAATGGCAGCAGGAGTGCTACTCATCTATCTACTATGTTTTTTGACGTAATTAAATTGGAGAATAAATTATTAGAATTAATAACTTTAATAATCAGTGCTTCTCCAGAAAACACCAGGCGTAAAATTTTATATTTTATATATGCCATTTCTTCTTTTTATGTGTAAAGGCTGTAGCGTTATCAGCACAGTGTTCCCTTTACAGCTGATCCATGTGTCCATGTGAATGCAAATACATTTTTTTGCAATACAATATGGTTACTTTGTGACGCTTGCTAGTAAAAAATGCAACTAAGAGTAATAAAGCCTTGTGACGCTTGCTAGTAAAAAATGCAACTAAGAGTAATAAAGCCTTGTAGAAATATAGTTGTAAAAGTTGTTCATTAATAGAGAAAGGTATGTTAACAGAATGTAACTTATCATATTGGGATTCATTGGTGTTTGGCAAAACAAAGCGCAGGAGTTGATGTTTTTCTCCCCAAGATGACAAGTAGCATTAGGAAAGATTTAAGTGTTCCATTTAGAAAAGCACTCTTTTGGTTTGGTAAAAGGCCTTGAATGTGAAAGAGACTGGTACCATCCACATACCATCAGTCCCTTCATTAAGGATACAAAAGACACACTTCGCTGTAAATCAGACAGAAAGAGTTCGCCTTGGCAGGTGTACTCCCATCCCATCTCCCCAGAGCCCACTGACGCAACATGAATATAAGTAAAGAGTGAACTCGACTGAGGCGTACTTTGGGAACTCTTACAACTGATATCCACTACTGAGACTCTTGAATGTGTTTTTTTACATTTGCCACTAATACTCACATTTTTATCTGAGATTTTAAAGGCACTCTTGACGTAATTCTCCAACTTCTGCTCCGTCTTCGGTAGGTTTTTGCCCTGTAGAAAAAAAAACACCATTAAATCATGAGCTTAACTGCGCATCGCACATTCAATTAAGTGTGGTAATTTGCAAAAAGAGGATGACAGTCTCACCTCCTTGGCAATGGATGAGAACTTGCTCTTAATCTCAGCCACAGAAAGAGATTTAGACGTCCCGGCCTGGGGTTTGTCTTTTCCCGGGGCAGTTGTCTATAAACATACATCAGTTAGATATAAAGCGCTGATGAATGAGTCAAATCAAAGATAGATTAAGAACCTTGTAGATAAAATGATAACTTCTCTTCATAATTCTATTTTTATACACTGTAGCCGTGGTTTGTATAAACCACTGATTCAAACACAACTGATCAATTGCTGACCAAGAGGCTAGTGACCCACTTAATTCTGGACATGTGTTTATAAACTTGGCCCGAGAACGCAGCTGGAAAAAGATTAAAGCCTAAGCAAAGACAACAGATTTGAGCCTAATTACACCATCATTTTACAAATACATCAGGTACAAGTTATGCTTTTATTGTTTTCCAAGCCAGAGAGGGCACATGCCAGCTCTACATTCTTCTATTAATGACAAGACAGGGAAAAGGTCAGAGTGCAACAAATGTTATGCTCATCAGAAAAGTGCTGCAATTAAAAAAAGAATGACGAGAAGTGGTATGTCCAATTTAGGCAACAGGCTCCCCCCAGTGAGGAGGCATCTGCGCTCAACACACTCCCAAAGCTCTGACTGCGTGTTACACAAGCCACTGAGCTTGTCCCTACATGTAACGCCAGAGTGGAATCCATTGAAATTGCAGGGTTTCATTGATAGCCACGGACATACCTTCAAGAGAAGCTGCTCGGAAAGAAAACATAAAAAAAGGGACACATGCATCAAAATCTTGTTCAGAACTCTGTATTGATATAATATTGTTTGGTTTTAGCACAGAAATAAACTGTCCATTAAGACTTTAGCATCTGTATTTAGCAATATAAGCTAAGTCTGAACAGCAGGACACCATATTTCTCTAATAATTGACAGTAGGCTCTTATCATATCCCATCTAACACATCGAAATTTTCTTTTCCAAAACATTAGCATTTGAGGTTAGCCACCTTAGCTGCCACAACTGCTAATGCTGGTCCATACCAACTCAGATCTCACATTCCCCCACACTTGCAGCCTCCTTGTCTCTTTGTCCTTAACTCTATAAAACTATCAGCAATTATCAAGCATGAAAGAAGGGTCTGATGATTACCTGATGTGCACATTGTTTTGTAATTGTAAATAACATTTGCAAAAGGTTAATGTTTTCTAACCAACATCTAAATGGTGTGGGATGATTATTATTGGTATGATTATTACTATTACATATGACAATACAGATTTATGTCTGTATGACATATTTGAAATAAATAATATAATTTGTCCAGTGCATTTCTGTGGATTCCTTGTGTCCAGGCTATAGTGAGCCATTGTCCAGACCGGTGTTGTGTTTACTTTTAATTGCACTTAAGCCTAAAGTGCCAAAAGAAGAAATTAAGTGGATACATAATGTTTATCTCACCAGCGCAGAAGTGCCCACAAATCAAGTAAAAAAGTAAGCAAGTACTGTGGTTGCACACCTGAGTTGCCTTGTTAGGACTGAAATAGTTAAACCGAGAAAAGGGGGTGGTGCTCAGTAATGATAAAAAATAATCACTTGTCCCTGTCCCCAAGAACTATGCATTTTATAGCAAAGATCAAAAGGTATTAAAAACCTGCATACCTCACTTAAAAAAGGGAACATATGCCGCTGGCGCACTGCCAGACAAATGCACTACGTATTTATTATTTACTGGCAGCTCTCTACTTCCAAAGGACATCTGTGGACCCGAAACAGCTGATTAACACACAAGGAAAGCAAGCTTTTTCATCTGGGCCAGACGCTGATTACAGATGCCATGAGACATGGAACTTAATCACAAGCACGCCATCATTTGATGCAGCCTCTCGTCTTCAATCCACAGCAAACACATGGTTGCGACACCTTTTCTCATCGAGTCTGTCCATGGATAGTAAGTGTTATTTAGTTGAAATGAAGTTCACTGGGGACGAAGTTTGAACCTATAACTTCTCAATGCAGTTACAGGGACTTGGCTTTTAAGACATTTGTTTTTCATTTAAAAAAATTTACAGTCACAGTCAGAAGCAAACATCATAAAATACAAAGGGAAAATACTTATATATGCAAAACTGAACCAGATCGACAAGCACCTGCTTCGACACATGTAAATCCGTCACTAACACAATGGCTCACACCCTTTTGTGACAACTCTGACTGGAGTAGTTAACAACTTTACGACTATGACGTGTGCCAGAAGGCATCGACGTCTCCACAGCCATCAATCAAAAGACACCAGCTGCAGAATAAAATTCCTTCAGATAAGCACCGATGAGAGTTAGCCGCTTCTCGTGTCGAGCCTGTTACGCAAGAAGGCTCAGTTCCACGCTGGGCTAAGAGAGGTGAGAACAGCGGCCTTGGCAGTACATCTGACAAGCCAATCTAATGACCAGTCACCTGTGTTTTAGGGAAAGAAAAAAACAGACATCTACGCCCTCTTCCTCACTCCTCAGGGGCATCTGGAAGCACAAGCTGCACCAGACATCAAACGCAAGTAATGGGAGCAATTGGGAGAAGGTGTGTCCAGGAAGTAAGGGGTGTGAAGAGGTTGTCAAGAGGGAACAGTTGTTTTGGAGATGTTAAAAAAAAAAAAAAAAGGTAGGAGAAGGGGCAGTCAAAAGTTCCACAGGACAGTAGAACTGGCTGTATTTTTCAGCGGTTCGATTGCCACTGGGCTAATTCCTAGAGCATTTTGAGAGCCACTGTGTTATGTCTGGACAACAGCCACACACCACTGGATTTAAACTCCCACACAAGAAGAGCTCTGGCCCAGAGGGATTCAATTTCTCCCCTCAGGAGAAATGCAATCCAGTGGCTTAGTGTTAAACATGACAAAGAATCACAGAGCTTTGCATCAACATGTCAAAATGACTATTTGCTTTGCACAAATGCACTTATCTAAACTGATTTTAAGTTCACATATCTTTTTTCTCAAGATACAATGCATTGTGAAATAGTGTCTGTAATAATCTTGCCCCATTTGTGTTTATTTATGGGGAATTGTGCCAAGAAATGGGGTTAGAAAGTGTCAAAGAAGATGCCAACTCAAGAAAGTGGGATTAGGCCACAAGGTCACAGGTTTAAACCTTGCCCCAGGAAACGGTTTAGAGGTCAGGTGTGTTTGCTTAACCACAGCGACTGTTCACACTTTGGATCTGAGAGGCGGCAGTTAGAGACATTCCATCAAGGCAATTAGCGTTCGGGTTGCGCTAATTGCAATGTAAACTAGAGATAAAAACTAATAGTATATAATCTACTAATTCTATATATTAGAACAGAAGACTGAGGAACAGGTTTTTCCTAATCCTTTCGATTCATTGCTTTAATTTCAACATCTCTATAACTCTCAGTGTCATTACAGTGGTTGTATGTAGGGACTGGGATATACACACGTGGACAAAATTGTTGGTACCCTTCGGTCAATGAAAGAAAAACTCACAATGGTCACAGAAAAAACTTTATTCTGACAAAAGTAATAATAAATAAAAATTCTATGAATGTTAATCAATGAAAGTCAGACATTGCTTTTCAATCCATGCTTCAACGGAATTATTTTAAAAAATAAACTTATGGAACAGGCCTAGACAAAATTGTTGGTACCCCTAACTTAATATTTTGTTGCACAACCTTTTGAGGCTATCACTGCAATCAGACGATTCCTGTAACTGTCAATGAGACTTCTGCACCTCTCAGCAGGTATTTTGGCCCACCTCATGAGCAAACTGCTCCAGTTGTTTCCGGTTTGAAGGGTGTCTTTTCCAGACGGCATGTTTCAGCTCCTTCTGAAGATGCTCAATAGGATTGAGGTCAGGGCTCATAGAAGGCCACTTTAGAATAGTCCAATGTTTTCCTCTTAACCATTCTTGGGTGTTTTTAGCTGTGTTTTGGGTCATTGTCCTGTTGCAAGACCCATGACCTGCGACTGAGACCAAGCTGTCTGACACTGGCCAGCACATTTCTCTCTAGAATCCCTTGATAGTCTTCAGATTTCATTGTACCCTGCACAGATTCAAGACACCCTGTGCCAGATGCAGCAAAGCAGCCCCAGAACATAACAGAGCCTCCTCCATGTTTGACAGTAGGGACAGTGTTCTTTTCTTGATATGCTTCATTTTTCCGTCTGTGAACATAGAGCTGATGTGCCTTGGCAAAAAGTTCCATTTTTGTCTCATCTGTCCATAGAACATTCTCCCAGAAGCTTTGTGGCTTGTCAACATGTAGTTTGGCATATTCCAGTCTAGCTTTTTATGATTTGTTTTTAACAATGGTGTCCTCCTTGGTCGTCTCCCATGTAGTCCATTTGGCTCAAACAACGACGGATGGTGCGATCTGACACTGATGTTCCTTGAGCATGGAGTTCACCTTGGATCTCTTTAGAAGTCTTTCTGGGCTCTTTTGTTACCATTCGGATTATTTGTCTCTTTGATTTGTCATCAATTTTCCTCCTGCCACGTCCAGGAGGTTGGCTACAGTCCCATGGATCTTAAATCTCTGAATAATATGTGCAACTGTAGTCACAGGAACATCTAGCTTCTTGGAGATGGTCTTATAGCCTTTACCTTTATCATGCTTGTCTATAATTTTCTTTCTATTCTCCTGCGACAACTCTTTCCTTCTCTTCCTCTGGTCCATGTTGAGTGTGGTACACACCATGTCACCAGACAACACAGTAACTACCTGAAGCCCTATAAATAGGCCCACTGACTGATTACAAGATTGTACACACCTGTGGTACCACCAATTTTGTCCAGGCCTGTTCCATGAGTTTTCTTTTTTTTAAATAATTCCATTGAAGCATGGTTGAAAAGCAATGTCTGACTTTAACATTCATAGAATTTTTGTCAGAATAAAGTTTTTACTGTGACCCTTGTGAGTTTTTCTTTCATTGCCCGAAGGGTACCAACATTTTTGTCCACGTCTGTATATTTATAAGTGTATGTCATTCAGTCTTGACCTACCTTCGACTGTGGTTTTGCTGCTGATCCTGCTGATTTTCCTGCTGCTTCCTTTGGTTTCACTGGGCTCTTGTTGGGCTTTTGACCTGAGCTCTGTAGGCTCTGAAAAACACAAGACAGATATTGGAATATATAAGCAACATATACGCCTCATTTATTAAAAGTCAAATGACAAATCCAAACAGTTTGCTGTTGAGCATACAGTAGGATTGTTGAACTATGATAATACTGTTTTGCCATTGATCAGAAGAGATGTCTCATTATAACCAAACAGTTCATTTCCAAAGTGCAGATCAGTCCCCTCAGGTTTTCATTGCTCTCAGTCACCTGTGTAATTAGCCTGTAATAGCAGAGGCAAGTACCTGCATTTCCTGAGCACCAACCCTTTCCTCACAATCACTGCTATTCACGTTGGAACGGTCGAGCTGTGTAATTGCCTGTGTTGACATAACTGCTACAAGGCAATTACACATACAATTTCCTCCAGCAATGGCTGGTAATGGAGGAAGATGGAGGGTTGTTCAGTGAGGTGACAAAGCATTTGGTCTAATTATAACATCAATGTAACTGATACTGATCAAGAAGACTGTTATCAGTCATACATTCATGTTCAATGATTAAGAATAATGGTTACTGTGGCTCTGCAAACATCAGCAAAAAATCAAGTGAATAATTGTAAAGAGTCTAGTTTTATTCGATCAAAACACTGTGAAGACAGGGTTAGAAGGTTTTTGCAATATGTCATCAAGACTGTGTATTCTACTGCACCAGTCTTTCCCCAAATTTTCTTCAGGGGACCCATGTTTAAAAAAAAAATAGTGATTTGTAATCCAGATTCTCTTGTCTGGTTTAGCGTAATCTGGGTCATTTGTTTGGGTTTTAAAAATTGTATTTAGTTTTCTTCCTATCTAGTGTACTTTTTTATTATCTAGTACACTTTTAGTGTCCTTGTAATTATTTTTTGCATAGTGTCATACATTAAATGCCCTTCTCTTTCACAAATATTATTTAAAATTTTTGAAATGACGTAGTGACCCAAATAAAATCTCTCGCAACCCACTTTTGGGTCCTGACACAATGTTTGGGAACTACAGTACTAAACTATTTTATCAAATATTACACCCTACTGATATTATTAGACATTTCTCAGGCCAACAAAGTATTAGTTTAAAAACAGCCACATGTGACCCCCTGGCTCTCTTTGTCCTGTCTATTTGCCATTAAATAAGGAATCAAACAAAAGTGTAAGTAGTAATTTCCCTTGTGTATACGGGGCAGGTAACTGCAACGCTATGTTTTATGGTTCAAAAAGCTAGTTGTTCTTAAAGTAGTTGTTATGGGAATTATATATTTCTTATTGTTATTAAGTACTGGTTGGTCTTAGTTCTGCTCATATCATGTCTCTCAGGCTTGTTTTCCTTTGCAAGCAAACATTATCCTGTACCTTTGTTACATGTTTGTGATTTGGTTCATTCTTGCAAGAATTAAACCTAACCATAAATTCTAAATTGTATGCCGTTTCCATTGTCTCTATCATTGATCTGAACTGAAAAGTCTTTTAACAGTAGGAGCCAATATTACCATTTCCGTGTCAAAAGAAATGCTGTGCTCTCACTGATGAAGCGGAAAATGTGACTTTCTCTTTGGTTTTAGATGGAAAAATCCACACAAGTCAATAGCAGACAAAATCACTGCCCAGCCAGTATGTGATAAAGGAACATCTGACAAAATTTTGAATTTTTAGTACAACCATTTGTAATATTGGTTCCGATTTACAAAACCTTCACATGGCATTGTGCTACATATGCGCACTAACATTAACGCAATATGGACACAAACATTTTCCCTATTTTAAAGACTGCTTCAACTGTAACATTGTACATTTTTTCCATCTGCTAAGCATTCACACTCAGAACAAAAAAACAAAGTTACGTCTTCTATAATACCTATAGCCTAAGAAATAGAAAGGAGAAAAATCTATTATATTATTGTAAAAGCATGAATGGTGTATTTTATTTGTAACACATGAAAATGATTTGTACCACTTTAAAATCATCATTTGAAAAACTTTGGTCATGCCACATCTGTTAAGATGTATGATAATAAGAGTTTGTGAAGAAGTAATTAATCCCAGACTTGTTACAATAAAATGACAGGGAACAATTATGGAGAAAAGGGAACAAGTGCAGAAGAAGAAACAAATTACGATGATGGGAAAGGGAGGGCAGTGCGTTGCAGAAGGAGCAGAGACTGAAGGAGAAGACAACAGAATAAATCAACAGGTGACAGAAATGCTCAGCTCTCATCTGGCCCTGAGGCAGCAGTTGGTGTTCATGTCGCAGGTATGCGCATCTGTCCTGCTTTGATCTTTCGGCCTGGCACAGTTTGCACTTGGACGGCGCGCTTAAGAAATGAAAAGGAATTGCAGACGCACCAACATAAAAATGCGGCAGATACACACACATGCACAGGCACCCGCACACTTGTAAGCGATTGTGGTAACACGCAATGCAAAGTGTTCAAAGGCAGTGGCCAGGTGCGCAGCTGAAAAGACACGAGAGACGATAAAAAAGGAGCAATCATATTAACAGTGGGATGACAGAGGGACGAAGATATGCAGAGTTACAGAAAAATGAGGGAAGAGGTTTCCCATAAGTATGCCGTGTGTGTATCCCTTGTTCTTGTATCCTGATGAGGACATTCACTGACCAACACAAAGGCCCAGCTTTTAAAAGATCAACATTTGATTTTAGACAAAAAGCTAAAAGCAGGTTCATTAAAGAAGAATGAGAGAAGTAGCTCATTTACCTGAAACAAGTACACAATTTACTATCTATAGAGCTATACATACAGTAGCTCAACTCAGTAAGATAGTATAAGGTATTGCCATGCAATTAAAACAAACACTTGGACTAACAATGGCTTATAGCAAAACTACTGTTAGTGGTCAGATCCCTCACAGCAGCAGAGCAGTGGACCTATGAATAGAATAATAGAATGAATAGAATGCTTCTATTAAACGCTATGATTCTCTGTCTCAATAACACTCAGTGGCAAAGTAGTACTAACCGATCATAAACAATATAGCAAAGTTCCAATGTAAGACTTCAAAGGTTAAGCCTTGAGTTTAATTTAAACTAGGTTTAATTTTTGATGCAGTGGAAACCACGATTAAAACACTAACTCACTAACTTTTACACCTTGTTGTTCCACCTGTTCCTGTGACAATTCTTTTTATGAGTTTGTGCCTCTGTTTGAATAAAAAGAGGTAAGCCCTGGTAGCTCACTTGGTGGAACACATACCATATACATGGGAAACCCCGGTTCAATTCTTGTTCCCAATGTCACTTTACTCTCACCCTGTTTCCTGTCCATCTACTGTCATCAAATAAAAGCAAAAAAGTAATTTTACCAAGTAGACTTTCTATAACTGGGATGGCTGTATGAATGTAGAGGTGTTTAACCCATGTTTATCAAAAATTTTACTTTTTTAAGCGGGCATGCAAAAACACACATAAATGCACAGAAGTAAAGGTGTGCCCACTTCCCTTTAGGATGTTTGTGTGTTAAAGTCTATGTTTGTGCTGGTGCGTGTGACATAGCGCAGTCATGCTAGTGAGACGGTGAGAATTTAAGCAGATTACAGAGGAGAAATCCAATCATTACACCGTGCCGACCCTGTGTTTTTCTCTGGGAAAACAGGTGGGTGCATGAGCAAACAGTATTAAACAGCACTGTTTTGTCTTGCTTCCAAAGGATGGACGGTCAGAGAGTGCAGGTATGGGAACGGCCTCCTCAAATCAAATGGAGATGAAGACAATCCGTGAGAAGTTTCTACTTAAAACAGAGCAGCTCAACCAAAAGAAATAATGAAGTAGACTCAGTCCTTTAATCCAAACAAATTGAAGATTGGAAAAAAGTTATTGGTTTGTCCTTTACATAGAAATTGGTGGCGTGATCCTGCTGACAGACGACCTGCAAATTGATTCTGAGATAATGATACAGGATTGTCACAAATCTCTTGCCTACCCTGACATCTGGTGGTTAACGTGAGATTGGAAACAAAAAAGTCACTAGGTAGGAACAATCCCCAAAAAAACCTAATCACAATTATTTGACACTATTACGCACTGACTTTGGAAATATGTTGTATTTATTGAACAAAACAGTGAATTCTCTTTAAAATAAATAATATATTGACATAGTATATACAGTATATAATATAAATAAATAGTAAATAAATAATAAAGATAAATAAAAGAAGTCCACAATCTCATGATAAAAAAGTAACTAAATAAATAAAACGTAATAAATAAAAGTGAAATATCAGAAAAATATAAGACCAATATAAATTTGTGTTGTACACACAACCAACTGTTGAAAAACTGGCCTGATTTAATGCTCCTAAATATTCACTGTTCAGCTGGACTTACCCACAGAGGGAACAAAATGTGGCAAAAAAGAGACCATTCCCTGAGCAGAAAAATTACAAATAAATATTCCAAGATGAAAGAAAGATTATATTGTTTTTCATATGAAATGTGACAAACATTTTTCATTGACAACCAAACCACAGCTGAGGCTTAAATACTTAGTGCATATTTGTAACTTCAGCATATGCCTACATGTTGTTATAACTCTTATTTTAAAGACAAAAATTATCAGAACTAATCATTATTTATTTTTTATTCATGCAACACCAGGTGAGTGTATTTACAATATTTACATAATAAATAGGGGAGAGGTAGGGATGGGGAAGAAGGGAGAAATGGAGGAAATAATATGAGCTGCATGTCTGTCTGGTAGACCAAATAATTATATCTTAGTATTATTAATTATTTGTGTGTATACACATGAGTGTGTGCGGTTTGTGATGTGTGTGTAAGTATATGTGTCTGTGTGTGTGTGTGTGTGTGTGTATGCGTGTGTGTGTGTGTAGTTGCTTGTATGTGTGAACATGTGGGTGTTGGCGCAGTGGTAGAGCAGTCGTCTTAGTACTGAAAGGTTGGCGGGAGGGGCTACAAAACTTCCATAAACTGTCAGTTACATGTAGCTAGGTTTGCTGCAAAAACATGCTACTTTTTGAACAACAATACACTTCTACTGTGGTTAAACAGGTTAATATACCCGCTAAAACTCTTCCTGCCTCATTTTTATTTATTAGCTCTGCTTCACTTATGTGTGCGCCCAGCTCCCTGTTCTGTGTCTGTCCCTGCTCCAGTGCTCAGCGACCTGCGTTTCTCTGTGTGCGCACTCACAGCAGAGAGGACGTGCGACGCGTTGCTCTCCATAAACAAGGCAGTAATGTTACATATTACAAAATACTTCTGTCAGTCTGTTTTAGCTTATTCCCTATATTTTTACCAATAAAAATGTTTAATATCTCTGTGGACTGCATGGGGCAGAGCCAGGTTTATTTAAGGTAGCGAGTTACACCGGTGCAGCAAAGACTCAGGTGTGAAGAGCTATTTCGCTCAAATGAATGCAGCAGAAACCCTGAAGTTGGTTTAAGCTGCTTATGAGCAAATAGAGACAATAGTTTAAGCTGTAAGTTGACTCTATACAACATGCAGTTAGAGAATGCGGAGAGTGGTTAAAATGTATATATATACACACAGTGGCAAGAAAAGTATGTTAAACCTCTGCAATTTCATGGTTTTCTGAATAAATTTGTCTTAAAATGTGACCTGATTTTTCTAAGTCAAGCTGCAAAAACATGCTACTTTTTGAACAACAATACACTTCTACTGTGGTTAAACAGGTTAATATAGCCGCTAAAACTCTTCCTGCCTCATTTTTATTTATTAGCTCTGCTTCACTTATTTTTCTAAGTCAAGGGTATTGACAAACATGTGTCTAAAAATCTTTCATGTCTTTATTAAGCACTCATTCAACATTCAAAATGGCAGTGGAAAAAGTAAGTGAACCCTTAGAATTAATAACTGGTTGACCCCATCTTGGCAGCAATAACCTCAACCAGGTGCTTCCTGTAGCCGTGGATCAGACCTGCACGTTGTTGGAGGAATTTTACCCCATTCTTCCCGACTTGACTTTATCTCTGTCATATTCTTTGAAAGCCTTATGTGTATGGCCCTCTTCAAGTCAATCCATTGCATCTCTATTGGATTGAGGTCCAAGCTCTGACCTGGCTACTCCAAAAGGCGGATTTTGTTTTTCTGAAGCCTATCTGAAGCTGACCTGCTCCGGCGTTTTGGGCCGTTGTCTTGTTGCATCACCCACCTTCTACACATTTACATTTATTCATTTAGCTGATGCTTTTATCCAAAGCGACTTACATTGAGCTTCTAATTACCAGTGTTACAGCCACTGTAGGCAAGGTGGGTTAAGTGTCTTGCCCTAGGACACAACAACAGTATGAACTCTGGGGAGAGTGGGAATCGAACCGCCTACCTTCCGGTTGAAGGGCGACCACTCTACCACTGAGCCTACACTGTTTCAGCTGATGTACAGATATCCTATTATTCTGAAGAATTGTCTGTTATACTTAAGAATTAATCTTCCCCTCAATGATTGCAATCTGGCCAGGCCCTGATGCAGCAAATCATGTTTCCTCCACCATACTTTACAGTTGGGATGATGTTTTTATGATAATATGCCGTGCCCTTTCTACGCCAGATGTAGCGCTGTGTGTTTTTTCCAAATAGTTCAATCTTAGTTCCATCAGCCCACAAAACATTTTGCCAATACTGCTGTGGAGTGTCAATGTGCTCTTTTGCAAACTTCAGACGTGCAGCTTTTGTTCTCTTTAGTAAGCAGTGGCTTCCTTCGTGGTGTCCTGCCATGGATACCCTGCTTGTTTAGTGTTTCACGTATTGTAGACTCATGAACAGAGATGTTAGCAAGTTCCAAAGATGCCTTTAAAGTCATTCGGGTTTGTTTCTTTACCACATTGATGAGTCTTTGTTGTGCTCTTGGTGTCATTTTGACTGGGCGCCCACTTCTTGGTAGAGTAGCAACAATCGCAAAGCGTCTCCATTTGTAGATTGTTTGCCAAACTGTAGACTGGTGAATTTCTGGTGAAATAACTTTGTAACCATTTCCAGCCTTATGTGAAGCAACAATTCTTGATTGTAGCTCACCTGAAAGCTCTTTTTGGCAAGGAATGGCTCATATAAGCGTGTTCTTCTTGTGCAGAGCAAACTCCATAAGTTTGAGGGGTTTTTAATCAGTCAAAGTAGCTGTAGTCCACACCTCCAAATGTATTATCTTAACAAAACCTGACTCCAATTAACTTTTTGAGGTCATTAATTCAAGAATTCACTTTTCACATGCACTATGAGGTTTATTTAGTTATTAATTCTAAGGGTTCACTTAAATTTTTTACTGCCTTTTTGAATGTCGAGTGAGTGTGTTCAATAAATACATGAAATATCAGAATATTTTTGTGTAATTATTTTTAGAAACATTATGCATGTTTGTTGAATGTGCATTGTAATGGTTATAATAATGTTTATGTTCATAATATTGGTATTACTTTTAAAAGTGGATGTTAAAATGATCAATGAAAGGTTCCCAGGTGTCCAAGAAGGATGGCATGTCATTCTTATGCTGCTCTGCAATTTGGGATATTGATGTGTGTTGGGTTAGTGAGTGTGACCAGTGGTTGATTTTTTTTCCAGTTTTGAAAAATGATTTTCTTGGCGATGGTTAGAAAAATTAACAAGCTGTTTCTATATCTGCGAGTATAATGCCTGGTGTAATGTAACCAAGTAAACAGAGAGATATTCAAGAATTCACTTTTCACATGCACTATGAGGTTTATTTAGTAACTAATTCTAAGATAGCTTAAATTTTTACTGCCTTTTGAATGTCGAGTGAGTGTGTTCAATAAATACATGAAATATCAGAATATTTTTGTGTAATTATTTTTAGAAACATTATGGATGTTTGTTGAATGTGCATTCTAATGGTTATAATAATGTTTATGTTCATGATATTGGTATTACTTTTGAATGTGGATGTTAAAATGATCAATGAAAGGTTCCCAGGTGTCCAAGAAGGATGGCATGTCATTCTTATGCTGGGCTGCAATTTGGGATATTGATGTGTGTGTTGATTTTCTCTATACAGTTTTAAAATGATTTTCTTGAAATGAACGATGGTTAGAGAAATTAACAAGCTGTTTCTATATCTGCGAGTATAATGCCTGGTGTAATGTAACCAAGTAAACAGAGAGATGGGGAGAGGGGTATTCTGTATTCTCTGAATGCCTGAGTTTTTATGTGACTGTGCATCCCAGACTTTTAAACCAGAGCATGTAGGTGTGTATCTGTGACTCCCTTGGTTCATTGTGAACATGTGTCTGTTAAGCCCATTTTGTGTTCTTTGTATTGAGTTATGTGTGTCCTATGAATAATTTTGTATTGTTGTAGATGTCTGTTGAATGTCATTGTGAAAGTGTTTCTGCATATTTCTGTCCACTGTTCAGGGTGTATCGTACAGTCAGGTCCATTACTATTGGGACATCAACACAATTCTAATCGTTTTGGCTCTATACACCACCACAATGGATTTGAATTGAAATGAACAAGATGTGCTTTAACTGCAGACTTTTAGCTTTGAGGTTATTTACATCCAAATCAACTGTTGATGGAACTGGTTCTCTTGTATTTATTGATGATGTGACTGCTGCTCAGCTGTTCCATGGCCAGGTGTGTGTTATTCCCTCATTATCCCAGATAAAAGGTTTGAATGTTCATTTCAAATGTGCTATTTGCATTTGCAAACTGCTGCTGTCAACCCTCTATATGAGATCCAAAGAGCTGTCACTATCAGTGAAGCAAGCCATCATTAGGCTAAAAAAAAAAAACATCAGAGAGATAGCAAAAACTTTAGGTGTGGCCAGATCAACTGTTGATGGAACTGGTTCTCTTGTATTTATTGATGATGTGACTGCTGACAAAAGCAGCAGGGTGAATTCTGAAGTGTTTCGGGCAATATTATCTGCTCATATTCAGCCAAATGCTTCAGAACCCATTGGACGAGTGCTTCACAGTGCAGATGGACAATGATCCGAAACATACTCACTTGAATCTGATTGAGCATGCATTTCACTTGCTGAAGACAAGACTGATGGAAAATGCCCCAAGAACAAGCAAGAACTGAAGACAGTTGCAGTAGAGGCCTGGCAGAGCAGCACCAGGGATGAAACCAATTAGATTAGTGAAAGTTTGATTTATGATTGTTAATCTGTCCCATTATCTTAGGTCCCTTAAAAAGTGGGAGGCACAAATACAAACTGTTGTAATTCCTACACAGTTCACCTGATTTGGATGTAAATACTCTCAAATTAAAGCTAAAAGTCTGCAGTTAAAGCACATCTTGTTCATTTCATTTCAAATCCATTGTGGTGGTGTTTAGAGCCAAAAAGATTAGAATTGTGTCGATCTCCCAATATTTATGGACCTGACTGTATGTCTGTAATCCATTTGGACTGTGGGACGTGCATTAATTGGTCAGTGAGGTTAAGGAGTTTATATAGTTTTGAAACAAGTCTTTCATGATTTTAAAGTCTGAGTATTTGGGTGGAGTGAATGTGTTATTTGTTATGTCCATTTTAGTGTTGATGACTGATTTCAGTTGTGAATATTGTTGTCTTTTGTTGAGTGTGTATTTTTCTATGTGTTCTTTGAATGTCATAAATGTGTCATTGTTGAATAGATGTTGAAAATGTGTAATGCCTTTTTGTGCCCAAGTGAGACAGTGGAGGGGCTGTTTTGTTAATAAGAAAGTCCAGGTTGTGCCAAATGGGAGTATAATTTGCATGTTGTAGTGAAAGAGTTTGTTAATTTTAGGGCTTTCCACCAGGCTGCCAGAGTTGTAGAGATGACTGGGTTTTAGAAGCAGTTGTGTTTTTGAGGGATATATTCATTGATAGTAAATCTGCCATCGAATGTGTATTGCAATAAAATTGTTCCAGTTGAATCCATGAGTAGTTTTGTTGTGGTTTTATCCACTTTAACTTGATATTGTTGTCGGTTTGCTATATGGTAGTAAATTAAATGTGGTGCCTCTAATCCGCTTTATTTTTTTGTAGTGAGGAGAGTGTTTGAGAATAAATCATTTAATTTGGGTAAAATTTTAATTTTAACTTATCAATGCGTCCAATGAGTGAAAGTGGTGCATTTGTTCAGCGTATAAGATCGTCTTTGATTGTTTTAAGGAGAGGTATGTGATTGAGGGAGAACAACTCTGACATACTGGGAGAAATATTTATACCCAAGTACTTGATATTGCCAATGTGAAATGCAGGAAGTGAACCCTGTTAAGTTTGATATGAGTGTTTTGTGCAGAGACTGTTGGGGGGTTTGTAAATAGAGGATGGATGGATCTATCGTGTACAGGAGATTTGTTATTTGGCATTTGAGAAAGGACATTTAGTCCCATTGATAACGTGACTAAATGTTTTTGTTAAATTTTTTCTCCATAAATAGGTTTTGTGATCGTTGGGAGCCAACATTGGAATTGAAAATTTGATTAATTGCACAGCCCTACCCATCACAGACTTATACTGTTAAGAAAGATGCAAAAAGGTCATTAAAAGGCTTACTTTTTTAAAATCTGGTTTAGAGTGCTTCTGAAACTTCACATCATTTTCATCGCTGTCATTGTCATCTTCATCACTACAAAAGGTCAAAAAATAACATTAGATTTGTACAATAAGACAAAATGTTTCTGTATACTGCCTGTACCGGTAAAACAAGCCTCAATTCACTTCAGCATTAATCAAACATACCCCTCATCGTCATCTTCTTCGTCACCGTCTTCCTCGTCATCAGAGACCATTTTCATTTTTTTCTACGAGAGAAAAATCTGTGTCATAGTGCGAGCTGAAAGAAGAACACAAGACTACATCTGGGGCTGGGCAAAATATCGAGTTTTAGGATATGCCAATACATTTTGTGTTTTTACGTAGTTAATGGGGAGTTAATAGCAGGGCCGCAGTGTTTTTATTGGCTTGTTTGTCTCTCAGTCTCCCTACTCATTTTGCCCCACCTCTGTTCCTTCTGAGTAGCAGCAGCTCAGTTCAACTGTAAACACTTGCTCTGTTACAGTGTGGTTATATTCTGATGTGTGAGAGTAGGGCAGTTTTCTGCAAGCAGGTACACAGCCTTCTTTAGACCTACTGTCTACTGACCCATAGCAATATCTTATGTCTGTCCATCTGTCTTTGGTATTAGACTAAGCTCACTTTCAATATTTTTAGAAAAAGGCATTCACTCGTTGCAGTGCTACTCCGCTCCTCTCTCTCACTCGGACGCAGCAGACTCTGATGTAAATATGCTTTGAAACATGTATAAGCTGACTCCACACTGTGTCCGAGCAGAAGCTACAGAGATGTGTATTATAGTTTGCTCAATAAAAGTTGATTATGTTATTAAATAAGTCATGGCACTTTTGTCTGATGCTTGAAGCTAATAATTGTCACACAAAAATAACCATAAAGTAAACCAGGTAAAAACATGGGTCTTGGGTATTAGTTATAGCATTGGACAATAACTAATACTAATGTTTAAGCTGTTAGTTGCTATTGTAACTATATATATTATATATATTTTTTAATTTATTTATATAGCGCTTTTTAACCTAGTAGGCACTCAAAGCGCTTTACCAGTGTTACAGCTGACACCACTGGAGGCAAGGTGGGTTAAGCGTCCTGCCCAAGAACACAACGACAGTATGAACTGTGGGAAGAGCGGGATGGTATGATGTTTTGGGATTCGAGCGGGGATCGAACCGCCCACCCGCTGGTCGAAGGACGGCCGCTCTACCACTGAGCTACTGCCGCCCATTTTAAGTACGTAGTCGGCCCTACGTACTTAAAATATATAGTACAGCAAAATATGAACTATATCAAGACATACTTTTTAGTCCATATCACCCAGCCATAACAATACCTTTAGAGAAGTAAGTGCACAGTGGAAGCGTTTGTTACCATTGGTGGCTTCTTCCCAGAGTGGCCTGCAGGTCGCTTCACTGGTGACGAGTTGTTCTCCTCCTCGTCTTCATCATCTGACTCCTTCACACCTGTGGGGTGAAAAATATATATTATTACTGGATGTCATCTTTTGGGATGAAACTTTACATATTTCTATATGTACTCTAAGGTCACAAAGGACACTAAACACAGAAGACATTTTTATTTGTTTTTAATCATTTAACTTAGCCATACTTTAACTTTTGTTTAGCACGTTAATTGTGATAAATTGTGTCATTGGAAGCGATGGTTGAAAAGAACACTACGGTTCAGTTGCTTAAGTTCAATGTAATTTACACATACACATACATACACACATATATATACATACGTGGACAAAAATGTTGGTACCCTTCGGTCAATGAAAGAAAAACTCACAATGGTCACAGAAAAAACTTTATTCTGACAAAAGTAATAATAAATAAAAATTCTATGAATGTTTACCAATGAAAGTCAGACATTGCTTTTCAACCATGCTTCAACAGAATTATTTAAAAAAACAAACTCATGGAACAGGCCTAGACAAAATTGATGGTACCCCTAGAAAAGACTGTAAATAATGTGACCAAATGGACATGTTAATTCAAGGTGTGTGCACTAATTAGCATCACAGGTGTGTACAATCTTGTAATCAGTCAGTGGGCCTATTTCTAGGGCTTCAGGTAGTCACTGTGTTGTCTGGTGACATGGTGTGTACCACACTCAACATGGACCAGAGGAAGAGAAGGAAAGAGTAGTCGCAGGAGAATAGAAAAAAAATTATAGACAAGCATGATAAAGGTAAAGGCTATAAGACCATCTCCAAGAAGCTAGATGTTCCTGTGACTACAGTTGCACATATTATTCAGAAATTTAAGATCCATGGGACTGTAGCCAACCTCCCTGGACGTGGCCGCAGGAGGAAAATTGATGACAAATCAAAGAGATGGATAATCCGAATGGTAACAAAAGAGCCCAGAAAGACTTCTAAAGAGATCCAAGGTGAACTCCATGCTCAAGGAACATCAGTGTCAGATCGCACCATCCGTCGTTGTTTGAGCCAAAGTGGACTACATGGGAGACGACCAAGGAGGACACCATTGTTGAAAACAAATCATAAAAAGCTAGACTGGAATATGCCAAACTACATGTTGACAAGCCACAAAGCTTCTGGAGAATGTCCTATGGACAGATGAGACAAAAATGGAACTTTTTGCCAAGGCACATCAGCTCTATGTTCACAGACAGAAAAATGAAGCATATCAAGAAAAGAACACTGTCCCTACTGTCAAACATGGAGGAGGCTCTGTTTTGTTCTGGGGCTGCTTTGCTGCATCTGGCTCAGGGTGTCTTGAATCTGTGCAGGGTACAATGAAATCTGAAGACTATCAAGGGATTCTAGAGAGAAATGTGCTGGCCAGTGTCAGACAGCTTGGTCTCAGTCGCAGGTCATGGGTCTTGCAACAGGACAATGACCCAAAACACAGCTAAAAACACCCAAGAATGGTTAAGAGGAAAACATTGCACTATTCTAAAGTGGCCTTCTATGAGCCCTGACCTCAATCCTACTGAGCATCTTCGGAAGGAGCTGAAACATGCCGTCTGGAAAAGACACCCTTCAAACAGTATATATATATATATATATATATATATATATATATACACACACACACACACACATACACACAGTCAGGTCCATAAATATCGGGACATCAACACAATTCTAATCTTTTTGCTTCTC
Organism: Perccottus glenii; assembly: GCA_024416835.2. Lineage (NCBI taxonomy): Eukaryota > Metazoa > Chordata > Actinopteri > Gobiiformes > Odontobutidae > Perccottus > Perccottus glenii. The sequence goes on from CM044554.2 coordinate 12,235,478, forward strand.
TATACACCAACACAAAGGATTTGAAATGAAACGAACAAGATGTGCTTTAACTGCAGACATTTAGCTTGACTTTATGATCATAATCCAAAGCGTACCGCCTCATCAGTGAAGCATGTGGTGGTAGTGTCATGGCGTGGGCATGTATGGCTGTCAATGGAACTGGTTCTCTTGTATTTATTGATGATGTGACTGCTGACAAAAGCAGAATGAGGAATTCTGAAGTCTTTCGGGCAATATTATCTGCTCATATTCAGCTAAATGCTTCAGAACTCATTGGACGATTGAGCATGCATTTCACTTGCTGAAGACAAGACTGAAGGGAAAATGGCTCAAGAACAAGCAGGAACTGAAGACATCTGCAGTAGAGGCCTGGCAGAGCATCCCCTCAAAATACCCTCAAATTAAAGCTAAAAGTCTGCAGCTAAAGCACATCTTGTTTGTTTCATTTCAAATCCATTGTGGTGGTCTATAGAGCCAAAAAGATTGGGATTGTGTCGATCTCCCAAAATTTATGGACCTGACTGTATACACACACACACACACACACGTGACAATCTGTATCTTGTGTGTATGTATGTAATGCTATGTATGTTATGCTACAAGCTGCAAACAGCTGCTATTTTAAAACTTACTGACAAAATGCTGTCCACTGATGTAAACAGGTCCAGAGCCAGACTGAAGTCGAAAGGTAACAGGAGGAGTGATCTCAAACCCACCTAAAGTCACCTGAGCAAGAAAATGTAAGGTATGGCACAAATTTGAGCAATGGCACAATATGATATTTGCTACGACATAGATTGCATATGATTATGTTGTAAAAAAAAATCATGGCCTTACAGAAATGCGCTGTTAACTTACAGATGGTAAGACAGAGGGCTTGAGAGCAGCCAGTGGCACAGTGGTGGTTTTTCCATCAAATGTGAGCCCTTCAATTTCCACCATGTGGACCTTATCCTCAGCATCAGCTCCTAAACACACCTGCAAGACAAACAGACCAACACATGACCAAGCTCTTATTGATTATGTTATAGAAACAGTTCTTCTTCAACTTAGTATAATTGGGAAATTTTGTCAGTGTAATAAACTGAGAAGCAAATGTTAAAAGCATACTATGTAGAATCTAGTCCTGTGAGTGAGTCTTGTGAGCAAAGCTAAAATCCTGATATATGATTGTAGAGCTGAGTTTGGTGTTCTTCAGAGAGAGCTTTGAGTGCTGCGTATTTGTCAGCCCCAGGGGTGAATGTGTGTGAATAGGCTGAATGAAAGCATCATGTAAAGCACTTTGGTACAGGCCGGTACAGAACAAGCACCATTTTTATTTTCTCTTATAATTAATTTTTGAATAGTTTTTAAATAACAATAACAAATCAATAGTGCCAATAACAATGTAGCAAATGGCTTAGCAAATCTAATATTATTTTTAGACTGAACGTTAGACATAATACATTACAGTAAAATAACATATTTCCTAGTTTATACACTTACCGCAATAACCTTATGGAAATAATTTAGTATGATTTTTACACTTGTATTTGCTAACCCAAAGATTCTGTGTTTCATCTTACCGCTTTGAGCGACAGCTGCTGCTCCGTCTCATCATCCTCGATTTCAACTTTATACTCCCGTTTGTCTGATTTCAAGGTGCAGCCTAACAATAAACGACACGAACAGCATATTTACAACGCATGCTAAGCATTTGAAGTGTCTTATACATGTCAATCGTGAAATAATGTAATCTGGGCATTTATAGTTAAGGGAATATTCAGCTATCTATGCTGCTAATGCTAACAATGGAGCATTAGCGCAAGAGGACGCACACTGTTTAGCCTGCTATTACCACTCCTTCATTGTTTAAATGTAAAAACTAGCTACATGTGCATGATAACATTTGAAGAGCATGGTTGTGCGAACTAAGGATGGTATGTTTTGTCATTGTTAACGGGCTCACCAAATAAAAACATGTGGGGTCTGCTCTCATCTGCAATTTCGTCCTCCATCTTCAAAAATTAGCAGCGATTCCGGCAACTAGTTTGAGTGACATGCTTCTGACCCAATGGAAAGCACAGACGTAGGAGACGTATTTGTGACGTATCGGCCAATTAAAATCGAGTTTTCTGGGCTATAGCAAAACGTAATGTTCTGTTGTCTGTCCAGTAGGTGGAGCTATTGTATTAATTCTACAAGTAGCCCTGCAAGAAATGAACTGGGCTCTTTTAGATGACAGTGATTTATATATATATATATATATATATATATATATATATATATATATATATATATATATATATATATATATATGTATATATGTATATATGTATATTGGGACATCAACACAATTCTAATCTTTTGGCTCTATACAC